>OX637580.1:1917444-2517444 GCA_951800085.1 Comarum palustre
ACTGACAGTTCGGACTCTCAAAGGTCTTCTTGCCTCTTGTATTATAGATTGAACTTCTTCAACACTCTGGACTGGATTGTTCACCTCATTGCTTTCCCAACTTCCTCCTTCCATCATTTCCATAGGTAAGTTTTTTACAAACCAAGGATGGCTCTTGATTTCAGGGATTGTTATTCTCTGCAAAGCGGAAATGCAAAACAACCCTTATGAGAAAGGGAAAGGAAAACAAAAAGTAACTGCTCATATACAAGCATAACAATAACTGGTTACAAGATAACTAACAATTCTGTTTGACACATTGATAGAATGTGGAAACAATATCTGATTAATAATCTTCAACATCTAGCAGTTCATCACCAAAAGTGATCTGTACCTACATTACCTTTTCTGGGTTTGCCACGAATATTTTAGAAAACAGATGGCTACATTCCCCGGATACTGCAATATTCTGTGGGATTGAGTACTGTACACTAAGGATGCGCTGCCATAAGACATGTTTAACATTATAACTCTCAGAAACGAGGGAGGAGAAGTGAAAGGGTTCTAATGCCACTCACCCGAATTGTTTTTGTAAAGTTTATAGGGTCCTGAGGATCTTCAAAGGGATATGCCCCAATGATCATGACAAATAAGGTGACTCCACAAGACCAGACATCTGAAATCTATATATCGTCAAAGATTAGATAAAAAAATGAAGTGTGCAGTAGCAAACACTAGCATATATGAAAAGACGCAAGAGCTTGCACTCACCTTTCCATCATATTTCTTTCTAGATAGGACTTCAGGAGCAATATAATTTGGTGTTCCCACAACAGATTTTGGTTGTGATTGAAGTAGGGACTACAATAACAAAAACATTACTCAACATACCATCAAATGGAAACCCCAAAATTGAAATATCATAGGTTCTACGAAATACCTTCGAGTATCCGAAATCACATATTTTCACACGTGGTGTTGTGCCACCATCTAAGAGTGAATTTTCAAGCTTAAGATCTCTATGACATATATGCTGCAAGAATGACTCAGTTCCTTACTAAACGTCAACCAACGAGAAATAAAACATATTAGCTGAAGAGTGCCAATTTGTACTTACCATTGTATGACAGTACTTAAGTCCTGATATCAATTGTTGGAAGAAAAACCTTGCCTGATACAAGGATATGCAAGTTATTGTTATATTATAAACTATTGCAAACCATACACAAAGATTGATCTTTTGTTTGTTTTCCAGGATAGTAAAGTGATATAGAGTTAGGATTGTTCTAGGGGCCACTTTCCATAAAGAAAAACTCACCCCTTTGAAAAAACTTTACCTCATCCTCACTAAATCTACCAGCCTCGCATATTCTTTCATACAGTTCTCCCCCTGCAGCATACTCCATTACTATACCTAGATGAGTTGGCGTCAGCAGCACCTGGATGAAAGACACCTCAAAACTCTTAAAATGCAAATATATCAGCATCAACCTCCATTCAATATGAACAAAGATTGGATGAAGTAAAGATCACATCTTTAAACAAATGATTATAGCTACCAATTTAAGCATAAATGACCATGATACACACTTGAATATAAAATGCTCAAGGGAAACCGATCAAGAACATAGCATCAGTATCTGTCAATGGCAAAGAAAAGAAACATGCACTATAAGGGAAGAAGTAGAATCATTACTAATATTGGTCACTTCCACATGAATATTCATAAAACTCAATACTTTTTACTAACCTCTTTGAATTCAACAATATTTGGGTGCCTCAAGGATCTGTGGTTCATTATTTCCCTCTGCACATTTTCATCTACCTGCAAAACCCAGAAACAATGAAATAAAATAAAATAAAGAATACCCGGAAAACCCTGCGATGAGGAAACATGATGAAGAAGCAAGCAAACCTTCTTGCCTCTCTCAATCAACTTAATAGCATACAGTTCTCCACTGCACTTCTCCCTGACCAACTTCGTGACGGCAAAATTTCCAGCTCCAATATCCTTCAAAATCTCATACCTCTCCATAAAATCCAAAACTCAAGAGTCTTAATTCTTTGTTAAACACCAACTTGCATGAATAATCAGTCTAAATCGCAAAAGGAGTGTTTAAGCTAATCACAGAAGCACTTTGGGAGTTTGAGAGTGAGAGGTTTTCAGTAGATATTTTTTGTGTTGGAATATTGTTTAAGCACGGTGAGGGGTTGTTGTAGACAAATCATTCTTTCTTTCTTTCTTTTTAAGTATTGGGAAATAATTTAGAGCCGCAGAGAGGAGAAATTGATTGACTCGCACAACGTGCGACAAAATTTTGTGGACAGTGAGGGCATTGAAAAAGAACAAGATGAACTACATCATCATGTGAGGCCCATACAAGTTGTAGATATCCAGTTTTTACCTCGCGGACAATTCTGTCAATCTTTCCGGCCTGTCTTTACCATATCTTGTGGGGGCGGCGCTTCTGATCATGGTGTCGCATCTCCACTGTTGCCATTTTATACAAGGCTGGGGGATCTTGGCGGATAGTCCATTATGTTACGTTTGTGAATTATCTCTTTACAATCGAGGCAAGGCTAACATAGGTGTTATGGCCTATCGGTACTCACGCATGAGTTTATCACCCTTCATTTTATTCGGTTATGATTTTATGGTACTTGGTTATGGCTCTCGGCCCTCTCTCATCAGCCTCAGCTCTTTAATGACTTGAGTTTAGTTTAGATGGTAGACTGTCCGGTGTAATTTCAAGAGAGCCCTTCCACTACGTTGTGGGTATCCTTATGATTTGTGCTTTAGGGTTTGTTTGGTATCAGGTTTTATGACATCATTGTTTCGATTTTGTACACCTCACTACCTCATGGTTGTTGGCTGAGACGGCGGCGACAATGTTTTAAGATTGGAGACAATTTTTCTAAGCTTTTTCGTCTTGAGGCGATCGTTGTATTTCGAATGGTGGTTGGCCATGAGTTCAGGATGGGGATTGGATCTCTGCTGAATTGTGTCGGTGATCTATGACATTCGAAAAGTGATCAGACTTTCTCAATAACAAGGATGGATTGGTTGGCTTGACCGGTTTGAAGACAGAGACGATGGTATAGACTGGTCTACGATTGGTGGATGCCCTATCAACAATTCAAGACAAAAATGCAGACGAAGGCCATCGTGGTCTGACACGATGCTGACGGGGCTGTGTTGGCTAATGTTTTAAAATGCTGAGGCGTAGGGTGATGCGTTTTTGTGAGAGCCTCACGCCTCGAGGCGCAAAAAAAACGTAAGCTTCACGATATAAAACGTTTAAATAAGGTATTTGAATGTAAGAACTTGTCTTATGAATACAACACAGAATAACCTAGGAAACTCGATATCAATTGTCATTTTCTCATAATAAACATAACTAGAAGGCTAAATTCTTATGATTCAACAAATTCATCGACATAAAATGAAATCAAAGTCATAAACTTGAAAAGTTGAACAACCAAAACACAATAGCAATTGCTAAAAGCTAATTCATGCTTCAAAATCATCCTCATCCTCATCAACTAGAAGATCACCATCCAAACTATCACCATCACCATCATCTTAAAAATATTACGACTATGATCCAAACCTCAACGGTTAGAAAGAGGACATCGATACGAACTTATAGCCCTTCGTGGAATAAAATTTGAACTTACAAATCAAAAACTATGATCCGTCAAAGTTTAGTTATAACTCTAAAAAGAAAAACCACATAAACTAGAGAGAAAAAATGTGTAGAGAGATAAATGATGCGAGAGAGTAGTGAGAGATAAATAAGAGCAGCTGATCTCCTATTTATAGGAATATAAGCCGACACTCAAGAGTCGGTTTTGGTGAGTTTGTGAAGGAAAAATGGACACTTGTCCACTTGTAAATGGTGTACTCCATCTTTCTCTCCCCATGAGACACAAATCAGATGACAAGGATGTTGCATTACATCATTATAACAGCTGATTAAATCAAAGGAATGGCCCGTAGAGATTTGCCACGTCATCCTCCGAACCAGTTTCGACGGATGTTTGACGAAACATTGAAAAATCGTTAAAAATTGTTCAGGACTCAGAAAAAATCACTGAAAAATGCGGCAAACTCGTGGCGGCCTATACTTTCTATTTGAGTAATTTAAAATTTCAGAATGTTACAATCTACCCACCTAACAAGAATTTCATCTCTGAAATTCACCACACCTAAGGCTCAAGATTCCTAATCTAACCACATATCCTGGGGTTCTAATCTCTAAGCTCTGATACCATTCTATCGAGGTGAGTGGATTCTTGTAATATGTTTAAAATATTCTTATATGCTTTTAAATTAGTTGAAAAACATGTTTTTGATCTTTTTAGAAATATCTCTCTATTTTATAGCGAAGTATGTCGATTTACGAAATGTGTTGTGATTTATATTATTATAATGTATTGGATCCATTGTTTGACTAGTCATAGAACATGTGAAATTCTTGATTGGTTATTCAGAAGTAAGAATGTGACACATAGTGGTATAGGACTTGAAGGTCATTAGGTTCCTGTGAGGGATCACTAAATTGAAGGATAACCAATAAAAACGGATTGTACGATATGATGAATTGCTTGATGCGATGTGTATATGATATACGTATTTTATAACGTGTGTAAAATGACATGGCTTTACGGGCATATTACATTAGTTCACTCACTGAGCGCGTGGTTATGCTCATCCACCTATATCTAATACTTTTGCAGATAAGTACTTAGTTTGTGCCGAGCCAGGAAAAAGGGTAGCCGACGAGCCTAGAAGATAGTGTTCTATTTACTGTTTCGCTTTGTAACACTCGTTCACGTCTCGGGACTGGCGCCCGGTGGTTAACTCCCCCCGACGCTGGGACCGGGGTGTGACTCCTGGTTTCAGACTTCGGGCAGGGTTCTTGGATGTATTGTTTCTTGAAGTCGACTGGTGTGGGGTTGGGCCTAGACTCTTGTTGGCCCAGGATTGGGTCTTCAAGGTTTTTTTGTCTGGTTTATGTTAGTTTAATAGTTTTGGTGTTGTTTTATTGTACCTCCTATTTGAAGGAGGTATTAGAGTTTTGGTAAGGTAGTGTTGGTTGTGTTGTTGAGTGAGTCATGGTTACGGTGTCATTTACATGAATTATTTTAACGTAGGTTAGTTCAGGTTATCAATATATTGAGAAAGTTACTTGTGCATATATGTTGTTAAGTTGACTATGAGGATGTATCGAGGCTGCTAGATTATATCAAGTTACGGTTAAACTCTTTCTGTTCTTATTCACGGTAATGGCTAGATAGTTGTAACATTTAATTTTATAATTTAGAAATGTTTTTAAGAGCCTGATTCGTTCTTTCTATTCACTCGTATCTCTTCCATCGATTGCGTTCAATTCCTTCCAAAAGAGAGGAGATGATTATGTTTTCTGTGTTCTTGCTTGGTTATCATTTTGGTTATGTCAACATTAGAAATTTAGATGTGTCTAAATGATGTCCATACACACCAAAACTGAATCATGGAAGGTCAATTACCATTTACCACCATTATCAAACCAATCACTTGATATTATTCGCATATTTGAGATAGCAAGAAATAATTCTGCTACTTTCAGCAAAGGAGTTAACATCATAACATGTGTACTTTTAGTCTTCTACAATAAGAGCTTACTATTACAGCAACACAAAAAAGTAGATTCACAAGGCAAAATATGGTTTGCATCATATTTACTATTTAACAGCTCATTCATCAGCATCATCAATAGCCATGCTGCTTCCAACGCAATGCCTACTGACAGTTGGGACCTTTAAAGGTTTTCTTGCCTCTCTTATTATGGACTGAACTTCTTCAATGCTTTGGGATGGAGTGTTTACAGCATTGTTCTCCCAACTTCCTCCGTCCTTCATTTCCAGAGGTAAGTTCTTTGCAAACCAACGGTGCATCTTAAGATCTGGAATTGTTATTCTCTGCAGAGAAATAAGGACAGACCACAATGAGAAATCTAATCGGACACATAAGTTTAACCATGAAACGTGTATCCGACAACAAAAGTTTGCAATCACGAGTAGGGAAAACAAGATTGAAAGAGGCTCCTGATATACATAGTCAAGTTAGAAGTCTAAATTATCTAGCAAATCAACACTGAAATGAAAGGCATGTTACCTTTTCTGGGTTTGCAACAAAAATCTTTGACAACAGGTGTCTACATTCCACTGAAACTCGCACACAATCTGGGATTGTGTAGCGTACCGTAAGGATCCTCTGCCATAAGACATATAAAAGGATTTAACTCTTAATTTAGGAAACAAGAGTGGTGGACAGGTGAAACGCTAAGAATGCTACTCACCCGAATTGTTTTACTAAAGTTCATAGGGTCCTTAGGATCTTCAAAGGGATATGCTCCGACGAGCATGACATATAATGTGACTCCACAAGACCAAACATCTGCAACCTATAACAATTTAATTTTAGATATGAATGAATGATCCATAATGCCTGCAGTACAAAACTTGCAATATTTGATGAGAAGGCACAAGAATTTGGGCTTACCTGTCCATCATATTGTTTTTTAGATAGAACTTCAGGTGCAATATAAGCAGGTGTTCCCACAGTAGACTTTGGCAGAGAATTCAGTAATGACTGCAAAACAAAGTGAAAAGCCATGAATTATATTCTCAATTTCCTATTTGCAGATCCTCTAGGATTTGTTGAATACCTTTGAGTATCCAAAATCACATATTTTAACACGAGGTGCTGCGCTGTCATCTAAGAGTGTATTTTCAAGCTTTAGATCTCTGTGACATATTTGCTGCAGCAAAAATGAAATATTTCATTACTACAGTCAATAATACCAAAGATCATGAGAAAAAGAAACAGCAGTACACAACATACTAGTTGAAGAGCGGCAACTTTTACATACCATTTTATGACAGTAACTAACTCCTGATATCAATTGCTGGAAGAAAAACCTTGCCTGATGCAAATAACTGTAAACTTTTAGCACTATAATGATATCAAAATTACTTTCAGAGTGGATTTTTTCCCAATTGAAAGTACAGTTTAAAGAGAATTTGGACAGATTTCATTTCCATGGGACCTGTGGAGTACCCATATTCCAACTACATTAACTGTCATGAGATACAACTCAGCCCCTTCAAAATCTCATTACCTCATTCTCACTAAACCTTGTGGCCTTGACTATTCTGTCATAAAGTTCTCCTCCAGCAGCATACTCCATCACAATTGCTAGATGAGTTGGTGTCAGCAAAATCTGCATGAAAGAGAGACCTCAATACTCTTCAACTTAAATCCTGGAATAATTATGAGTGCAGTCCATTATGTTAACAGAGACTGAGGAAGTAAAGGTCATATTTTTCAGAGGAACAGATAACTAGGTACCAATTTAAGCATAATTTAAGGAAGTTCGGACCAAGAAAACCAATACTTATGCAATGAATATAAATAATTGATAGGGAAGATGTCATCACTATTTGTCAATGCAAAAACACTTGTGTATAAAGTTGCAGACTTCGCAGGCAAACTCATTCTTAATTTCTTCTCCTATTTATCTCTTAGAAAATTAATTTAGATTTCATTATGATGCTTGATAAGAACAAAATAGAATCTGATAAAATCACCTAACTACTTACCTCTTTGAATTGAACAATATTGGGATGCTTCAAGGATCTGTGGTTCATGATCTCCCTTAGCACATTTTCATCTATCTGCAACACCAAAACAATGGGAAAAAACCCAGAAAATCAGAAACACAAAAAGGTACATAAGAGGTGAAGAAAATGAAGAATCAGACCTTGATGCCTCTCTCAATGAACTTAACAGCCAAGAGTTCATTGGTGCTCTTGTCTCTGACTAGCCTTGCTACACCGAAATTCCCAGACCCAATATCTTTCACAACCTCATACTTCTCCATAGAAACACAAATTCCAAAACAGAACAACAACCAACACAAACTTTAAACTCTAACTCTTGAATATCAAACGCAAACTTGCATGAATGGTCTATCCAAAAAACAAAAGGGTTCACAGGCTTTTACAGCTAACAGAGACCTTGAGAGATTTAGTGGACAAAATTCCTCAATGGGGAAGAGGGAAAACCAAGGTGGGTGGGTGAGTCATGAATGAGTGGGTAGACTTTTGGGTGCCACACTGTAATTTGACTGCTGTAAGATTACTTAGTGATCCAAGATTACTATTAATAGCTTTTTCTAGAGTTTACCCAACATGGATAGTCATCAAGGAACAGACAGACATAGCAGAATTGTCTTCTATAATGAGAGAGATAAGAGCCACAGAAACGTGGAGGCATCATTACTGACGACGCTACATGCGACAAACGCATCCTCTGCTTGTGCGACTGAAACAGCTCGCAGCTAAAGTTTAGAATTCGATCGTGTCACCGTTGGCCTCTTCGTACATAAAAAAGAATGGAGAATTTATACGTTGTTTATAATGCAATTGAAGCAATGATCTGACTGGTTGATGTTGAAGTGGGAAATGCTTATGGTGTCCCAGCAAGGGCAGCAGGCGAAGACTATGTTGTCCTTTGGGTGAGCTAACATATCTCATTTTTGGTCCTATTTTAGCATTCAATTGGCCTTGCTCAAACAAGATATATCCGAAACAGTCACGTCGATTAAGTAGCCTAACTAAGATGGTAAAGCAAAAGTAGCCTAACTAAGATGGTAAAGCAAAATTTTAGTGTTTCACGTTTTAAAAATTTTATAACGATATCTCACGTTCTTAAAAAGAAGTATTTGAAGACGTTAATTCTATTAAAAAAACTAGCAGCGACTTTTATTGACGTAAAAAAACTAATTCTCCCTTTGTTTTTAAGGACATTTATTCTTCTTTTTATCTTTAAATAATAATACAAAAGCAAAAAAATCCCTATTTATTCCTTTTTCATCTCAAAAACTTTATATCTTTAAAATTAAGAACAATACTTAATTAGATAAAATAAAATAAGAGTGAATACAAATTAGTAAATGGAAAGAAACAAAATTGTCATCTTCGTATCCATAGGAGAAAAATGGAAGGGAGAAGTGTCGCCGCTAGAGAAAAGAGAGATGCACAGCGGGAGCAAAAGAAAGAAATGAAAAAAAAGTTAATGGAAAAAATAAAAATGGACGAAAATATCCTTCAAAATATCTCTGCCGTTAGTTTTTTTACAGAACTAATAGTTCCAGATGCATTTCTTCAGCCGAGGTGAGAACGTGAAATATCATTCTGAAGTTTTTGAAACGTGTGACACTAAAATTTTGCTTCTCTAAAAGATCGGATATTGTTTGAATCATTTAACCTATTGTAAAGGTTATAGATTTAAATCTGGCAAATATAGTGATAATGGATATATAACTTTTAAATGAGCCGCTTCGATTATCATTGAATTGCTTCATATCAGCCTACTACTAGATGCTTCTTCTACTTAATGCATCTAATATCGGTGTGCAAAATCTAATTCAAACCGAGACACAAAGTAATATCACTACCATAAAGCTCAAAGAGACCAAATGAACAAGTGAAGGTCTGGATATAATCAAGTACCCAATGAAATGCAAAAAAATACGGGATATTGAGCATATTCTCCGATCACTATTATCACCATCATTATCTAAAGATATGTATATTTTACAATCTCATTCCTCTACATAATATCCAAATTCCAAAGCTAGCAAAACAAAAGTTAAACACAGTAAGCACTACACTACACTCCACATGAAAGAACCAAACTTTCAACTATGGTAAAACAACAAAAACCGTCCAAGGGACTACAGCTAACAAACCCTAGCCTTACAGAGGTGAGGATCGAAAATTAGAGCAAGAAAAGTGCGGCTATTTTAGGTGCGGCTCTTTTTCTTTAGTGGGATTGTGGGAGGTGGTAGGTTCCTGGTCGGAGCCACACACGGTAATATTTGACATGACAGCAGTAATACTATTACCATGAAGTGAAGCGTTCAGGCAGTGTAAAAACCCAGAACTCTTGTTTGACAATTGAACTTGAAACAGATGAGAGCCACAGAAAAATTAAGCCATTGACAAACTAGTGCAACCTTTGACGGATCGATCTCGTGGAGGCAAACGTATGCAGTATATATGCTGAGATTGTTCTTCCAGTGCATATGAATCACTCTCTTGGCCGCGTCGTATGCACCAAACTTAGGAAAAAGAATCATCTATAGTAGGTCGTTTAATTTTAATAGGAATGATCAAGACTGGTGGGAGAGTTGGTGATAGTGACGACCGATTCTGGTGTTTGGAAGTGCTAGCTAGTGGATGTTGCTGACAATGAAGTCGCAACTCTCGACTACAAGATAATATATATGAATCTCAGAGGTTTGTATTGGATATTATATGCTTTGCTCTTCTTTTACTAATTGGTGAGTGATGGATGAGCAAGAGGGCTTCGAAGAATATATATTTATTGTCCCCAATCTCAGGGATAATAGGAAGGGGTTTTATTACCATTTAGTGAAGGACTAAGAACTTTTTTAATCGTTTATTAAAACATGGTTAGGACAAAGCTGTGACTTTATCCGTTGAGTTACACTTAATTTAAGCCGCAGTTATTGGCTCGTGGATTGAACATTCATTACAAATCCAAATTAGTATTTCGGCTCAAACACGAGATATGTGCTTCGTATAGCACAATGTAGGGTATCTCTATTATAATAAAACCTCAAGTTTAACAGAATTATTAAATTATGTTACTTATATTACGTTAGTTTTAGATACTAAGAATAGAGGTTAACATGATAAATAAAATTTAAAATAAATAAGATAAAGAAATAATTTAAAAAAGAAAAATGGATAATGAGTTTTATAACTGAAGAAATAACTAGTTTATAAGAATTGTGAGTCCTCATATCTAAAAGGCTAGTATATATAAATCAATAAACTTATAAACAAACACTCAATCATAGCTGCTTTTGAATAGCAAGAACTAATTTCATCAAATTGAAGGAAAATATAAAACTCAATTATCTTTTACAGTTACACGAAAAGGAAATGGTGAGAGGTAGCAAATCAAACCAGTCTCATAGGGCAAAAGTATGGTTGAAACCATATGTACACTTTAACTGCTCATATTATTTGAGCACACAAATCATGAAGACTTGCTTAATTATCTCCAACATCAGCATCATCGATAGCCATGCTGCTTCCAGTGAGATGCCTACTCACAGTTGGGACCATAGAAGGTATTCTTGCCTCTTGTATTATGGACTGAACTTCTTCAATGCTTTGGGATGGATGGTTTACTTCTTTGCTTTCCCAACTTCCTCCTTCCCACATTTCCATAGGTAAATTCTTTAAGAACCAACAGTGTTTCTTAATTTCTGGAAGTGTAATTCTCTGAAGACACATGAGCAGAGATCAGAATGAGCTCAAGAAGGCTAACTGGCTAAGCAAGCAAGTTTCACGGCAAAACATCGAACGCATATCTAATTCATCAAGCACCTCAAGTATATGCTAAGTACCAAGGTGGAAGCTATGTTACCTTTTCCGGTTTTGCCACGAATATCCTAGCCAGCAAGTCTCTACATTCCACAGAAACTCGTACATTATCAGGGATTGAGTAGCATACAGTAAGAGTTCGCTGCCATAAGACATGTAGTAATGTAAATATGCATCATATAGCTAGTCACTGTGACTGAGGAGATAGAGAAGAGAGGGTGGAGGGGTTTAAAGGTTGTTAATTTTGCCACACTCACCAGAATTGTTTTTCTAAAGTTCAGATGGTCCTTAGGATCAACAAAGGGATATGCTCCAACAATCATAACATATAGGGAAACTCCACAAGACCAAACATCTGCAATCTATAATGTCTAGGTTAAGATTAGTAAAAACAAAAGCTTAACGTACGCCCACATTAGCAGGTTATAGTGCAGGTGGAATATATATAATGAGAAGGTAAAATAAGAATTTGGACTTACCTCTCCATCATATTGATTTTGAGATAATACCTCAGGTGCAATATAAGCCGGAGTTCCGACAGTAGATTTTTGCCGGCAATTTTGTAGTGACTTCAGAAACAGAGTAGCATATATTCCATTCAAATTTGGATCCTTCAAATATTCATGCATCAACCAATTGCTTAATGCTTTTGAAAATTTACCTTTGAGGATCCGAAATCGCATATTTTCACCCGAGGTGCGGTACTGTCATCTAAGAGTGCATTTTCAAGCTTAAGGTCCCTATGGCATACTTTCTGCAGTAAATAAATTATTCCTTAAATAATACTGTCAGATAGTAGGAGAAAAAAAAAGTTGGGTACACATGCACCACTATCATCTGAAGTTTGACAGATTTTACGTGCCATTGTATGGCAGTAAGCAACTCCTGATATCAATTGCTGGAAGAAAAACCTTGCCTGATGCAAATGATTGTAATTAGTCATATTATGATCCAGTACGTACAAGAAGTAAATGTGAAAAGAGGGAAAAAATGAAGCATTTCATTTTCTGATGATGCCATGCCATAAGAATCTCATATCCCAACTCAACCCGTTCCTCCAATGTCTTTACCTCATTCTCACTAAATCTGCCGGCTTTGCATATTCTCGTATAGAGTTCTCCTCCAGCAGCATACTCCATCACAATGGCTAAATGACTTGGTGTCAGCAGGACCTGCATGCATGAAATTCATATTAAATTATAAACGTAAGATAGAAAATTACAACATGCAGTTGCCGCTTCACACTAATAGATAGTTGGGAAGCAAGATAACACATTGAGAAAGGAGACAAATGAACAAATTGAAAATATTCGTAATGGCCGGATGTGAGATTTTATATACCTGAGGCGAGTTCAAGGATGGTGCCCCTAACGGTTACACGAGAAACAAAAAAAACAACTACAAACCAATCGATATATATATAATTTTTTTTATTATCTATAATTGGATGAAGAAAGTAGCTATTGTTGAAAAAGAACAGCCCCAAACAACATCAAAATGATAAAAATGTACTCTACGTAGTTATGGATAAACATATACAGTGTTATTAAAGATCTAACTCCAACAATTTGGGGTATCTAGAAACCTTCTATACATATATAATTAAAAAAATTGGTGCCCCGTTAATATTGGTGCATGAGGCACCCGCCTCTTGTGCCTCTAGTCAGGCATGGGCATGTTCGTACCTTTTTTATGTTTTAACAAAGGACAAAAATCAACTAGAGTTGATTTGGCTATCGACCTAATTTGATACAAAAAAGAAAAATTATTCATTGATCAAAAAAGAGTAGGTAACAACAGAGGCTACGTAAAAAGTGAATTATGCAAAACTCTTACCTAATAGAAACTAAGAAATCTTTATTTTAAAAACCATGGATCAATCAGTTTTGCCTTGGTAGCAAACGAACCAAGTAACTAGTCACCAAGACACGAGGAATGGAAAAAGTCTTCAACTCATCTTATTAACCGCTTTTGTGACCACTCTATATAGAGGGAGCAACCTCAGAGTATCAAAAACCCTACTTAAAAACAATGTTCTAAAAAACGTTAGGCGCTAGTCGGGCTGACAACCGTGCTAGTCGGGTAATTAATCGATTAATCGCTTTTAACCGAGGATTAATCAGTTGTATGACAAAGATTAATCGATTTCAACTAAAACGGTGAAACACCGTCTAGCCTAGACGGAGAATTAATCGATCTAGGCGGAGATTTTTAAAACATTGCTTAAAAGTCAAATCCTAATAACTAAGAAAATGTTCTAAACTCTTAAGAGACCTAGCCTAAAACTAAAAATAAAGCATAAAATAAAAGAAAACATAAACATAGCCCGACAATGTATTGTTTGCCGGTTCGGCCTATGAATATCATGTTGGGCTTGTAGCGCTAAGCAACTTAATGCATTTTACATTTTCATAAGAACAAAATTTCTATTGCACTACCAACTTATAAATGAAAATCTGTTTTTTTGGAATGATATAAATGAAAATCTGTGATCATGGGTCATTTTATAGATGCCGACACTTTTCACTAGTGCATCCAACAAGTTCCCCGATACTCAACAACTTACCAACAATGATTTTGTGCATGTTGGAGCTCGAACTTAAGTAATGGTTTCATTTTAAGCAATTTTCATTCGTGTTGTTGGGTAACTACTTTAGTTCTCTGGTACAAATTTTATATGTAGAAGAAAATCATATAAATTATAAAATCTCAAACTCCTAGTGTTCTAGGGTTTGCGTTTCACTTTGATCAACTTATTATGGTTTACCATTTTACTTTAGGGGTTTCTTCTGTGTTGAATTCTTCTGGAACATCGATCCATCGCCCAGGTTGGTAGAGAGTTATGGGATCAGCTACGTACTCTTGTTTGTATGTGGATCGTCATTTCGTGCATATCCATATCTTTGGTGGTTTTTGGGTTCAAGATCGAGAATTGATTTGCTCGTCTCGTACCCGATTTAAAAGAATAGCACCAGATCGAGTTCCGCTTACAGAGCCAATAGCTAGCCTCCAGTATTTCAGCAGCGACTGTTTTGGAAGTCTTGAAGTATGAATCAGATCCAAGAAATTTTTAACCTATGCACTGGGTTTACAAAATCGATAGAAACCATGCATGCCATCAGTATAGAAAACCCAAAAAAAGTGTATAACAGGCAAAACCCAAAAAAAAACGTGTAACAGGCAAATTCGTTCTTCTTTTTTTGTTGTTAAAAAAAGATATTTAAGAAAATAATTGTTATCTTTAAACAGAATATTAATTCGTACATAAGTACGTCATTATCGTGATTAGACTGGAAGAGCATAAGAATTTGTAGATAATACTAGCTGCTAACCTCTTTGAATTGAACAACATTGGGATGCTTCAAGGATCTGTGGTTCATGATCTCCTCTTGTACATTTTCATCTATCTGCAACACCACAAAGGGAAGATGACCAAAACCCTGAAAACTTCAAAACAGAAAAGGAAAAAAAAAGAGTGAAAAAAAATCAAGATCGAGATGAAGAAGATGAAGACCCATACCTTGTACCCTCTCTCAATGAACTTCACAGCAAAGAGTTCTCCGGTATATATATCTCTCACCAACCTTGCTACCCCAGAAGTCCCAGACCCAATATCTCTCAGAATCTCGTACCTCTCCATAGATCTGGAAATCTCAGACCACAAAAAGTCAACAACAACAACGATCTATCCGATCTTCCTGATCCTGAAACGCAAACCCTTTTTTCTTCTTCTTCTTCTTCTTCTTCTTCTTCTTCTTCTTCTGCTTCTGTTGAGGGTTATGAAACACCAACTTGCATGAATGATCTTAAACCTCAGAGAGGTTTATGTAATCTGGAAAAGTGGAAGAAGCTTTGTGAGTAGGTTTTTTTGGCTCTGGGAAGCAGTCCCACACTGCAATTTGACTAGAGAGTAAATTTGCAGAAGACCAGAAACTGATCTGAAAATAAACGCAAAAACGATTAAGAGCCACAGAAATAATTTAATTATTGACACTTCCACATGCGACAAATATCATGGAGGTGATATCCACGACTAGTGTATTATTCCAGTATGTCAGTCCCTTAATTAGCATTGTCGTACACACCAAAAATAGAAGCAAAATATCTCAGCCCGCACTTGCTGCTATATAGAATTACCAAAAATGGAAAATGAGTAGAAACGGAAAATATCTCAGATTTGTTTAATATTATAATCAGTACCCAAAATAGAAAAGAAAATTTATATATTCCTAGTTGGTCCGATGCTATTATTAGCGATGATGTTGACCGCTAGTTGGGAAGTTGCTGGCGATGATGTTGTAAAATGCTAGTGGATGTTGTTGGGACTGCGACCCTTCGCCTTTAATATTAACGATTTACTTGGGCTGCCGTGCCGTTCGTTTTAGATGCTAGCTTATCTTCTATCATAAATTATGATAATTGACCCTGTTTTAAGGATTCCAGTTGATTTCTAACCATGTGTTTATTAAGTTGTTGAAAATTGATGATATTAAAAGATCAAAAATCTTAATTGTCTCTCTATTTTTTAATGTGTCAAAATCTAACCTATGGTTGTCAACGAGGTTTGACTCAGTTGGTAAGGACGGGCTTGTGGTGGAGACTCATCCGAATTCGATTCCCGCTATCAACATGCCTCGTTTGGTTCGCGATCTGTAAATTCCTGTGGAAATCCATACCTGGAGTCTGGTGTGACAGACACGTGTCCACTGTCAGTCCTTCAGGGTTGAGGTTACAGGTATGCCCTGACGATGGTGGTATAGCGTAACCAAGCTTTCATCTAAACTTTTTAAATTTTAAAAAAATAAAATCTAACCTATGGTTATACTCTGTATTCCCGTTAATGAAACTCTCATTTTTTGTTTGAAAAAAAAAACATATATATGTAAACACATAATTGTTCTTGTACCTACAAGTCGTTGCGGTAAATCGCTCAATTGCAAACCCAAGAAATCACTCGTTTAGAATTGATAAGCGATGAAGAAACGATTGAAAGCTCTTATACTTTGGTATCCCATGCGAGTGTGACACATAGTGGAAGAGATTGATGCATACTAACACTGACAAAGACCACCGTTTCTATAAAGTCCAAAGATTGATGAAGGGGAAGAATCATGCACTACGGGCAGATTATCAAATTAAGCAACGGGTGTCATTGTGAGCATGGTTCCCTCATGATCAAACAGATATCTCGTACGGCATAAATTAAACTCATGTGTTTAGTTGAAGTAGTGGTGCTACTAGACGGCTTGTGTTATGTTCCTCAATAATCAAATAACTGCAGAAACCTCATGGTACTTTTTGTATACATATTTGGCTGAGATTGGCTGTAAAACAAGTTAAATTTACATGATGCCAAACTACAAGCATTCGATGAAACTTGTAAGAAACTTAGTAGGGTTAGTTAAGACTTGATTTCGTAATATGGTTATTTTCCAACTATTAGATAAAACAAGGTTAACAATCAATTTAAAGTCTTAAAATAGGTCATTTATCAAAATTTCTCATCTTCTATTATGTTTTTGAATATTTGATGCTTCGACCAAAGGCCTGGTTTAAAATCTTAAATGAAAACTAATCTCAAATAACACGAAAATAATCACAACATATTTTGGTTTTCATTCGTCTAGCACAGTGTCGCCCTTCCATGTTTGCTGGCAACCCTTTTTTTGGGCAAGATCGAACCTAAACCTATAGTCACGTCACTTGCTTCGTGGCCAATTAGCACCTCGAGTTCCCAACATATCTTACTTCAGCCCAAACGTTAACTCATGCACGGCATAAAAACTGCCCAAATATGAACATACATGAGACAACATCGGCCTGCAGTGGATACTGTCCATAAGACTTCTTGGTTCATGAAGACGCATGCCCTCTCCCCCTTTATGAAGACATACCTCAGCTCCCGGATCACCCAAGCGTGCTAGGAAAGACTTGCTTGGTGCCCTTTAGAGGCCAGCATCGAGGATGGTGAAGAGTGACACCAAGTACCCCTTTGTAGAGCATATCGGTCAAATTCTCACATGGTCAAAATGTTGAGGGCAACATCCCATAACTAATTCATGCGATCACATAAAAATATGTGGTTAAGAATCTTGAATTGAGTGTCACGATGACACTGTCTTTTAGTGTGTCTCGTGACATTAGGTATGTGCTAATATTTTTTTATTAAAAAAAATAAGTCTAGAATTTATAACACAAAACATCTGACAACTCTTCTTCCTAGCTAATCCGAATGGAACGTTAAGGACATCGAGAGAGGAAGACAGTTGAACCATACTAAAGCCTGTCAGCAACGAAATTTGCTTCTTTGTGAATATTTCAGAAGTAACAGGCTTGAAATTGAGATAGCCACAATATATCTTCAACTATTGATCATACACCATGGAATAGCTGTTTGACCTTTGATTCAATCAATAAGCACCTTAGAGACCTTTCACTAGAACCAACTGATGTGGTTGGACATAAGCAGTGTACAACCCCTCCTTCAAAGCAAGAGCCTCTACAACTAAACACACTAGTATCTCCGATAGATTTAGCAACAATTTCATGATGATTGCCATTAGTGTTTAAAAACAAAACCAATGGCTGCCTTATTTGACTAATATAAGCATTAGATTAGTTTTAATGAAACCAGGATTCAGAGGCCTTAAGAATACCGGTAGTTCTAGGCCGATAGAATCAGCAATTGACAGAACAATTATTCAGAAAGAGACGGGCTAATAGTAGCACCGATTGGCATTAGCTAGTCTTGTTTGCAAATTACTTTGTTCCTGGAAATCTGGAATGCCAAATAGACCAAGCTAACAAAATTGCAAGCCAGAAATGATATAATGGGATGGGAAGATAAAATTTTCAACCAGTAAGGTGGTTTAGGTGACCTAAAAAAATCCTGTCGTTAACAACCACAGCCAATTTCAAAACATGAGTACACTAACACCAAGTACACTACTATTCCAACAGTACATGACAAAAAACCCTGCCGTGAAAACAAAAAAATATTTACTGGTTCCTAAGTACACTACTATTACTTTGTACAGAACTCCAAATGGACAGCCAAGAACCAGGTATGATTTGTGTTACAGTTTAACTACTCATGCAGCATACAAAATCATCAGTTGTTTCGAAGTCTTCAACTTCAGCATCCAAATCATCAAGATCCATGCTGCCTTCAATGAGATGCGTAACTGTGTTTGGGGACAGTACTGATTTTCTTGCCTCTTGAATTATGGACAGAACTTCTTCAGTGCTTTGGGATGGAATATTTACATCATTGTTCTGCCAACTTCCTCCTTCCATCAGCTCCATAGGTAAGTTCTTTAAGAACCAAGGGTGGCTTCTAATTTCTGAGATTGAAATTCTCTGCAAGCATAAACCACAATGAAACGACTAATACTAACCAATAAAAATAACTCAAAACAAAGCCAGATATTGGTCAGGAATGGAACTGCTGACAATGAAATGACTACTAGCAATCCAGCAGTGAACCTAGTTAATTAAGTCAGGAATGGAATTGTTCTGTTATAGCTTATAACGCACATAATTTTCTTTTCCTCTTAAGGGGGGTCAAATTACATGAATAACTCAATGGTTAACTCGAATTGTATACTACCTTCAACACTTTAACAGAAGCTACATAATTACCTTTTCGGGGTTTTCCACAAATATCTGAGATAAAAGATGCCTACATTCGATGGAAACTTGAACATGATCTGGTATTGAGTAGTGTACGGCAAGGATCCGCTGATGGAGACAACTTGTTAACCATAGCTCTAGAAAGTATACAGTTCAGATATAACACTGTTTTCCACTATACATAGTATGTTCAATATTATTGGTGAAAAAGTTGTAATGTCACTACATTAATAGTTTTCCTGAAGTTCTTAGGGTCATCAGGATCTTCAAAAGGATATGCTCCGGCTATCATCACATATAAGGTGACTCCACAAGACCAAACATCTGCAATCTATAATGTAAATATTAGTTACAAAAGCTGCTTAACCCATGCCAATTATGATGTCAATGAGAAGGCACAGGAATTGGAATTTACTTTTCCATCATATTGCTTTTTAGATATGACCTCAGGAGCAATATAGGCTGGTGTTCCTACAGTTGATTTTGGCTGAGACTGCAGTAGTGACTACAAAAACCAAGTGAAATACAAATTACTCAGTCTCATTAACCTGAACCCCCAATGCCGAAACCTTACTGTACAATTTATGGAATACCTTTGAGTATCCAAAATCACATATTTTGACACGAGGTGCTGTGCTGCCATCTAAGAGTGTATTTTCAAGCTTAAGGTCTCTGTGACATATTTGCTGCCACAAACGAATTATATGCTTATTACAATGAATACTACCATTAGGGAAAAAACCAACTATAAACCACTCATTGGTAGAAGAGTTCCAATTGACATACCATTGAATGACAGTAACTAACTCCTGATATCAGTTGCTGGAAGAAAAACCTTGCCTGATGCCAAAAAAACAGAAATGCAGAACGATGTCAGTTTTAGTAATATCATGACTGATATGTGAGTAAAATTGCTTGTAAACCTTTATATCCATTTCATGTTCATGGAACATAAAGAACCCCATACTCAAACCAACAATAATTTTCCTTGAAACTGACCCGTCATTAACTACTTTACCTCATTCTCACTAAATCTACCAGCATTGCAAATTCTGCCAAAGAGTTCTCCTCCAGCAGCATACTCCATTACTATCGCTAAATGAGTTGGTGTCAGAAGAACCTGCAACGAAGACATCCAATATTCCATCACTATAGCAAGGCAATTAATCAGAAATTGGCCATCATTTTAAACAAGTGACAGAAAGTTCACTAAATTAAGCACATATAAAGCATGTTCTGTCTTCATTCCAACCTCAACAGATGCTGATGCAAAACAAGCTTAAACAAAATTGAATCTGATAGACATGCCACAAAAAAGGAACAAGGAGATGATGTGGGAGAAGATATTCTATAAGCTAGAGATAATTCATTCACAGTTATCCCCTTTAGAAAGATCATAACTTGCATCAGAGTATACTGTCTTTATTCAACAAAACAGGGACAAATCACTTACCTCTTTGAATTGAACAATATTGGGATGCTTCAATGATCTGTGGTTCAAGATTTCCCTTCTCACATGTTCATCTATCTGCAACACCAAAATATACAAGAACATTTCACAAATAAAAAAAGGTAAAAGTAAAAGGATTGAAGAACATGAAGGCCGACCTTCTGGCCTCGCTCAATGAACTTAACAGCAAAGAGTTCTCTGGTCCACTTATCTCTGACCAGCCTTGCTACCCCAAAACTCCCAGACCCAATATCTTTCACAATCTCATACCTCTCCATTGAACTCCAATCACAGCGGCAGTTAACACAAACTTCAGAGCTTGAACATATCAAACACCAACTTGCAAGAATGATCTAAACCGCCATAGGGTTCACAACAACACATAAACCCCAATCTATTTCTGTAGTTTGAAGACAAGTGGAGAAGCTAGAGGGTTCGGTGGGTAGTTTGGTACAGGAGGCTTTAAACAAAAGGAAAAGAAGCCAGACGGATACTTTGACCACAGAAGGATGATGATCAAGAATGATTGAAGTGTCGGGCGGTGTAAGAAAGTTCCTTTCTTTATTTGGAGTTGCAGATAAAAGAGCATTTTGACCGAGTAAGGTAACCTATGCGCTGATTCGTACGTATTTTGTAACAGGGTGCTACACACCCACAGCCAGAGTAGCCAACCCTACATCTCGGGTTCCAATGGGGCTGATCATTGTTCTTTGTAGATGAAGAGCTCCTAAAGAAATCTTCGGGATTGCTCTGTCGTGGAAGCGTTTTGCGCGACGAAACGGGATGAAACGACGACAGCCGTTCGATCTTTAATGAATTGATTCAACGGACATGATTAAACAAACTTAAATGGACGGTTGTTACCGTTTCGTCTTGCAAAGCACTCCAACCCCTGAGTAATCCAGAAGAAATCTTAGCTTCCATGAACATTTCAAATTATGTCCGACTTTATGTGGACAACATTTAGGTCCATGGTATAGATTTTGTCAGGGCTCTTCTATTGAGGGATCCTTATTTTTGGTTTATTTATAGAAATAGGCATTCGACAAACTTTTCGATCACATAACATCTCCACCGTTCAATATGTAGATGCATATATATAGATCATTTCTGTAAAATTTCATCAAATTTGGTGATCGTTAAGGGTTTGAAATGACTGAAATCATTTGACGGATCAAATCTGTCAAACTTAAACCGTTAATGCTTATAAATTTAATTCACAGTTTTGAACATCTTAACGATCACCGATTTAGATAGAATTTTGCAGAGGTGATCTATATATTAGGATCTAAGAATTGACCTGTTTAAATTGAAAAATATGATCGAAAAGTTTGTTGAATGCATATCTCTATAAATAAACTAAAAATATGGATCCCTTAGTGGAAGTACCTTTAGATTTTGTAGCCTAAATTAATGTAAATATATATAATTTGGTTATTTAAATTTATAAATAATTTAATTTATGAATATCACGACAAATTCAATTTGCTTCAATTGATGAATATTTGCTTCCTCACGACAAATATTCATCACGATAAATTCGTGAGGAACGAGACCTTCATCCCCAAATTGTCATAGACAGATATTCATCACGACAAATTATGCTATGAATATTTGCTTCCTCACGACAAATATTCATCACGACCACGACAAATAGAGGCTAGCCATAGAGTCTGTGATGAAGTCTTTCCGAAAGAATGACACCTATGAGTTGGTGGAGCTTCCTCAAGAACAAGTGGGTGTTCAAGCTGAAGCGAGATGAGAATGAGAAGCTGACGAAGTACAAGGCTCGCTTAGTTGTCAAAGAATTCAGCCAGAAAGAATGAATCGATTTTGATGAGATACACTTGTTGTCAAGATGACTTCGATTAGAGTCATTTTGGGCATGGCTGCGAGTATGGATCTTGAGGTGGAGCAAATGGACGTGAAGACTGCATTTCTTCATGGTTAATTAGAAGAAGAAATATACATGGAGCAACCAGAAGGCTTCGAAGTCAACGAAAGGGAGCATATGGTTTGCAAGTTAAAGAAAAGCTTGTACGGATTGAAGCAAGCACCAAGACAGTGGTACAAGAAGTTTGACTCATTCATTTCGAGTCATGGGTACAAGAGAACGTCATATGATCCGTGTGTGTATATTCAACAACCTGTTGGAGGTAATTTTATCATCTTACTACTTTATGTAGATGATATGCTGATTGTCGACAAAGATACTGTTATGATTCAGCAGTTAAAGACAAATTTGTCAAAGTCATTTAATATGAAGGATTTGGGACCAGCCAAGAGGATTTTGGGCATGGAGATTGTCCGTGATCGAGGGAACAAGAAATTGTGGTTATCACAAGAAAAATACATCGAGAAGGTACTAGAGAGGTTTCATATGGAGAAAGCAAATCCAGTTGCTACTCCACTTGCCAGTCATATGAAGCTCAACTCAAAGCAAAGTCCTACAAGTCAGAAGGAGGAGGAAGAAATGGCAACAGTGTCATATGCCTCAACAGTAGGGAGCTTGATGTACGCGATGGTTTGCACCAGACCAGACATAACACATGTAGTTGGTGTTGTTAACAGATTCTTATCTAATCCAGGCAAGGAGCACTGGAATGCTGTTAAGTTGATTTTGAGATACTTGCGGGGAACTTCAAAGATGAGGCTATGCTTTGGAAGTGACAAGTTTGAGCTGGTTGGCTACACAGATGCAGATATGGACTGGGATATTGACATGAGAAAGTCCACATCCGGATACCTGATTACGTTTTCAGGGGGAGCTGTCTCGTGGCAATCAAAGCTATAAAAATGTATTGCTTTGTCAACTACAGAAACAGAGTATATTGTAGCTATGGAAGCGTGCAAAGATATTTTGTGGTTGAAGAGATTCCTACTGGAATTAGGTCATACACAACAAGAGTTTATCTTGCATTGTGACAGTCAAAGCGCAATTCACTTGAGCAAAAATTCGAGTTTTCACTCGAGGTCGAAGCACATTGATGTGAGGTATCATTGGATACGTGATGTGCTGGAAGCTAATGAGATACTGCTAAAAAAGATTCATACAGATGATAACAGTTTAGATATGATGACGAAATCTTTACCGAAAGAGAAGTTCGAGTTTTGTAGAAATGCATCAGGGATGACGCGCCCCTCCAATTAAGTCAGGAGGGGAGATTGATGGATCAAGTTTTCCCTCCTTATTTGGAGGAGGATGTCTACATGAGAATAGCATGTTTGCTATAACCTTCATGGCCCATTCAACAAAAAAAGACTAGTTGCTAGAGAAATAGCAAAGTTGGTGCAGCAATCTTTGAAAAGGAAGAAACAAATCTACAAGTCTAGAGGGAGGTGGCTGCATTCTTTGAAGAATGGAGGAGACATGCATTGATGAGCATGCAAACATTGAACCATGAAATGAAAAAGAAAATTTGACATTACATGGAGTTGCATGTTACGTAGAAGAAAAATGCATGAAGAAGTTTGCCTATATAAAGGCATGAGGAATGGTGCAAAACATAGAACGGGTGAATGATCTTGTGATATATACAAGAGTGAGATATAGAGAAAACTTCAAGTAGAGAGTTTGTGTGTGTAGCAAAACAAAGAGTGCCTAAGAGTGTATCCCTTTAAATGTGTGTCTTGAAGTAGTGTTTCTCTCGGTGTAACCTTTATTTATATAGGGGAGGTTTTTTGTTGTTGTTGTTGCCCCGTGAACGTAGACACTTTACCGAACCACGTTAAATCCCGGTGTTCTCTATCGTTTTATTTTTCTGCTACTTTATTTCCACTCGTAGTTGTGAGTAAATTTCCATTCCATAGTTAATTCTTCCACATATCCCAACGATGGCATTGTCAAAATGACAAATTCAACTCCAACAGATGTGCCTAATTTTGAATAATATTCTATATATTTCTACAAAGAAAAAAAACCTCACTCTTTATCTCTTATGTTGTACAACCTACACCCACAACCACCTAGTTTTTCCCTATGTTTTTTCTTCTCTGATCCTCTCTCACTCGTTTCGAGCTCTTTCTAATTAAGAATCTTCGATTACAAACAACTCTTTTTCTTACCCTCCTCCATTCCATTGAGCACCAAGTTGTTGATGAATCAACCCAGATTACCCAATTGTCACGCAGAACTGGGGGTCACACCTTCAGTATTTCAACTTTTGATCCCATAATAAATTTCAATAGTGCTTCTAGGTTTGACAATGAATTGATATAATGAAAGACTACTCCTAGCGAATTCGATTCCGACCAAAATCCAAACCAAAATCATGTCAGCGATTCTTCTCCAAATCTCAGTGGTTACAAATCCAGAAACCCACTTCAATATTGATCAAAGAATGAATTATCTTTCTTAAATCTCTTTTCTTTTCAATCACGAACCGATCAACAGGTTCAAATTCAGATGGGAGTCAAAACATAGAAATCGACTAAACCAGGCATTGAGATAGCAAGCAACCTTGGTGTATGAATCAGAAAATTGAAGATCGATTGCAGATGTATAACGTAAAGAAGCAAAGTTTTGACAAATTGGATTTATGCCAATTAGAAAACACATAACAGATACATTCTTATAAAGTCAATATATCCAAAAGATCAAAACAGAAAACAAAGCAGGATCATCTGACCTTCTCTTCCTGTCCACAAAAGCAGCAGCTAGTTCAGAATCACAAGGAAGATTAGCTGCCACACGGTGTCATTGTCGCCAGAGCTCTCCTTCTCAGTGTAATAAGCTCCCCACCACGGCTTCTCAACCACCGGAAATCTCCTGTGAAGCACAAAACTAACTCAACTAAGTACAACTATATCTGTTTTGCCGCAGAAAAAAAACCCATAAATTATGAATGTAACAGTACCTAGTGATCGAGCTTTTACCCCTCTTAGCCTCCTTGTAATCACAACCAGATCCTCACAAACAACCAAATCAATTCATACCCCTCCCCCCAATTTATACCCATCCATCTATTTTCGAGTTCTGACGGTGAAATGAGAAGAAGCAAAACATACAAGAACCGGAGAAGTGCATGTTCATCGTCCTAGCAGATTGAGAAGTAGTCTATGATTGAGATTCGCAAAAGCAATGAGTGGTGAGACGCTTGAGAGACTGAGAGTGAGAAGCGATCGAGATTCGAGAGTCTGAGAGACTAAGTCAGAGAGTGTGAGACGGTGAGAGTCAGAGAGTGTGAGACGGTGAGACCGCTTAGGCTGAGACGTCTGAGAGAGTTAAGAGATTAGGGTTAAAATCAACAGTTAAGGTTGATTTTAACAATATCTACGGTTGAGTTTTAATGGGTATAATTATATTTTTAATTAAATAATGTATGTATATTAAAGTTGGTATTGTACAGTATACCATAGTACGTCAAAAACTAATACCATCTATCGTACCGTTTTATACAGTTTATTGGTACTACCGTACCGAGTACCAAGTACCGACTTGGTGATATACCAATTATGTTGGTACAGTTGGTATAAGAATTGATTGGAATGAAAGTGTGTACCATTGTCACTCCTACGGAGTAGATGAATGCACAAGTAACAACATATCATACATGAAACAAGTGGACAAGCATGAAACAAGTTTGTCCATGTGTCAGTTCACCACAAAAGCAGGCAATCACTCATCGTCATATTTGACAACTCTAAATAGCGAGCACATATTCAGATTTGAGAATAAAACTAATACATTTAAGATTACAATTTACATTGTTTTCTTATAATTTTTTTCTATAGTTTTTAAATTGTTTAATCACTCGATTCGTATATGCCAGGTACATAAACACAATTGTAACGTAAAACACGAACGAGCAAAGGAGCTCAATCATGAGTCATTCAACGCAATTAATATCTTTATTCATCTTCTAAATCTAAAATATTCATTTCCATGATCAAACTCAACGAGAAAACAAAAGTGAAAAAAAAGAGAGTTCATAATCTTGAGAAAAATTTAGAAAAGGTGGATTGGCCATAGACGATGGGTAAATCAGATTAGGGAGAAACAGAGATGGGTGGCTTGTTTTACGGGTCATTTGTCTTCTCTTCTCTTCTCTTCTCTTCTCTTCTCTTCTCTTAACCCAAGGGAAAAAGACACAGACACCTCGGTTCTTGTGTCCCAAAACCAAAGCCCTTTAATTATTTTACGTCCCCCTTATTTCCATTTCGAACCTAAGAAAACAACAATAAATCTCCTCATATTTATTTCTTTTCATTTTTTTGCTCCAAAGAAGATATATAAATACCCCAACAAAGACTAGTCCACCTCCCCTCTCACTCTGTCCCTACTCGCCGACTGCCCAGAACAACCAACATTATCCGCTCCAGGCCACCACCACCCCCAAAACCTCACTCAAATCTCTCTCTCAGATCTTCCAGATCACCCAAAAGGGTCTCTGTTTCTTCTGGGTTTTTCATCTTTCCTTTTTTTCTATTATGGATAACAAGACTTCTTCGTCTTCTATTGAAAACACCAACAGAGATCAGTACCTCAAGCACCTCAACAAGCTCTCCCACAAGATCTCCAAACCCGTGACCCGAAAACCCAACTTCGACCCGCCACCTGTTCCTGCTCCCAATCTCCAAAACGCGCCGCTTCAGCAGCTCCAATCCTCTGCGTCGCAGCCGAATCAACACCAGCCACCTGTCTACAACATCAACAAGAACGATTTCAGAGACGTGGTCCAGAAGCTGACCGGTTCACCGGCCCACACCGACCGGTTCACAACTCCTCCGCCGATTCACCCCCCCAAAACCCAGAGCTCGCGCCTCCAGCGCATCCGTCCTCCGCCGCTGGGCCAGCTCGCCTCCCGCCCTCCTCCTCTGCTCGACGGCGGCGGTTCGGCTCGGCCCAACAACAGCCCACTCATTCCGCCCATGGGCTCCGCCGCCGCGCATTTCGGCGGGGTTATCGGAAGGTCCACCGCTCCGCTGTCGCCCCTGCCTCCTTTTCCGACTGTCCACGCTGCGGCGGAGTCGCCAGTCTCGGCCTACATGAGGTACCTCCACAACTCGCTGTCCACTGGTGATTCGAATCCGAATATGAACCAGAAGCACCAGCATTTCTCTGGATTCTCGCCTCGCTGGACCCCTCCGCCGCAGGGTATGGCGCCCTCGTCGGAAGCTCCTGCTCCGGTGGCATCCCAGCCCCAATTCACCATGCCTCCGTCTCCGCTACCATTTGGATGCTTGAATTCGCCTCTGTCGCAGTATGGCCTGCTTTCCCCAACCCAGTTAGGGTTTCCTCAGCTGCCTCTCTCACCCACGGTGCCTGTTCCAAGCCCTAGGTGGAGGGGTTTCTAGTCTTTTCATCAGGTAACTCGAGCTTTAGTTTAACTTATTGTCGGAAAACAATACACAGGAAGCTATCTGTTTTAGAGTTTAGGGGTTCTTTTTATATATCTTGCTCCACAGAAACTTTGTACATTATGGGTTGAGGGGTTTATTCAGTTACTAGAGGTTTAAAATTGGGATATTGTCTTTGTTCTATAAATGGAGCATATCAGAAATGTGAGACATTTAGGTTGTTCTTTGTTATTAGAAATTTGGGGGCTGATGAGATCAGATGTTATACATATAGTCATGTTTTTAAGGGCGCTTTTGTTGAATTTTGTTTAGTTTGTGAAATTCTCTATGTTCTGAATAGGGTTTCTACTATATTTCATTATTTATCTGGGTCAATTAGTATGTTAATCTCATCACTGAACTCGATAAACCAGTATTATGGGCAACACCATGATGTTTTGGCACCCAAGTTAACTGTAGTCGGTTGGCAGGGTACTATTCCTTAAAATGTCTAAGCAGAGGTCTGATTCTACTTTTCGAATGTTTGAGTTGGTGAATTAATCATATGCAAAAGGTGAAGATGGAGAGAAGCTTGTGCACTACTTTGTTTTTGGAGTCTAGTGGCCTTGCATAGCTGTGTCTTGTGTTGGCTGTTGTGGAATCTTGGCTGCCAAGTTAATGTGGCATAACAATCCAGTAGTGGATGACATGTACTTGTCAACTGAGGTCATTCATGTAGTTCAGTTTAAATTTATAAGATTATCTCTGTCCAGCTCCAACAATCCCCTTATTGTTCCTGAGGTCACTTCAATAATATCAGATAAATATATATAAGAAAACAACAATAATTCAGGTTAGCTTTTGGACTAAGCAATTTGATTTTAGGTGGGAGAAGGAAGATAAGAGCCTAACATTCTCACGTTTCCTGTCATCAACATTCCCATATGCAATTTTAACATCATTCTCATATGAATGAACCTAAGGGTGGAAACAAGACACAACTTTAGCAATTAATCAATGCAAAACGGCAAACATATCATTTGATCGATCTCTTCTCAGTGCCACATCTTTTTTTCACTGTTTAGTTTGAAGAACATAGCAGGGCATGTGGTCTCTGAGACATCACATTGTGGTTAGAAATTATTCTTTGTTCATTTTGAATCGACATGTTCCTGATGACTGATTTTAGATAATGTACATGTTTTGACACATCTTATGTGTGCTTGTAACCTTTATAGGAGATAATTTGGCATTTTGCCATTGTGGATCCCTTATTTGTAACTTTTACCATCTGTTGTGTGTGAAATTGCTTGCATCACGTTTATATGTTGTTTAGGTACAGCTGCTGTAGGTTTCTGTGATAAAAAAATCTGGACCATCTGGTACAAATCATTAACATAATGTATGTTTCACCGGATGAGATCTTCTAGGTTTCTCTCATGCTTGAGGAATAAGGTGTTTCGGATAGCCACTCGTGATACATAGCTAGGATGTTTGATGGTGGTTAGTAGATAATAGATTTGGAGAGGAAAACATGTAGATACTAGATAATTTGGCATTTTTTTTCTTACAACTTCCAGGATCCTTATCTAGTTTCTCTTTAGGAAATATAATCCAAATAATATCTGACCTGATGGAGAAGCAAAATTTTGATCTCACGTTTTGAAAATTTCATAACGCTATTTTACGTTCTTACCATGATTGAGGATCAATATCTAGAACGGTTAGCTCCGTTAAGAAAACTCACATTTGGATGTTTTTGTCTTTCTCATCTAAACATCTTTTCTCAATCCTCTTCTCTCAATTCTCTCCTTCTAGACCCTTTGCCACTCTTGTCGGCTTCTTCCTCATCTGAAACCTCAAAGCCCAGCAGGCGGGGCAGCCTCAATTGGCGCTCATGCTGATGATACGCACCTTGATAACTCTAGAAACTCCCCCAAGCGGTTTTCGAAGGTAACCCAGTACCAAAGCTCTCTTCTGGGTTCCTCTCATTTTGGCTGATGGCTCAATCTTAATAGGTTTGTTCAACCATAGAATATGGGTTCAGGACTTTTGTAGACATGCAAGTGCAAGGTATTTATGGAGGTATTTGGTCACGTCTTCTGTGAAGTCAACCCAGTGGGGATCTGGATCTTTCTCCTAAGTTCTAATAACACATGCAATTTTTTTCTATGAGCACGCTCTTGGGATCCAACCTGCCGATCGACATGAGAGAGAAGATCAGAGGATGTGGTGGCCGTGATTAATGTCAATTAAGTCTCTTGTTCTCATTGAAAGCCTCAGGTGCTTTTATTCTCCTTCCTTTTTCTAGCTTTCCCAGTGGCTTTAACTCGCATGTATCGATCTTGTGACCAGTGATACCTACTTTCTCATTGGATCTGAAATCCCTTCAAGCTCCTGGAAGTTCCATAATCCAAAACAAGAGTTGTAGTTGTGATCCTTGAGCAATTCGTTTTCCTCAAGCAAGCCTAATCAATATCAACAAAGTTTACATATAGTACCCATAAATCTAATTTGAGAGAAACTACATGGAAATTGAAACATAAAGAGCGAGAGAGATAGAGTGGATCGATCGGGATGATCTTGATATTTGGGGGTATTTTTGGTCGTTTGATATTTGGGGTTAGGGTAGAGGTCAAGAGTTTTTTTATATGAAAACAAAAACTAATGAAAAAAACGATAAATGAGGTGCTTCTTGTCACACCCCGAATCTTCTAAAGTTAACAAAAGTTACTTTTCACCGAGGTTTACGAGTTACCGAGGATTTTTAACTACGATCGACAATTCGATAAGTTATCGCTCGAGTTAATTTTCGAGTTTTTAAAAGTACTCCAAATACCTGAATTGATGGCTCGATGTTGTAGTACGTGTCGACACGAGTCTCCCGGTATTTTCGGATTATTATTCGGAGCTTCGGTTTATTTTCTACGAATTTTCGAAGTTTTCGGTAACTTTTAATTATAATCCGGTAAATCAGTTTTACCATTTAACCTTTTCACTTTTCACCTTCTTTGAATCTTGACCGTTGGATCTTTCTCAGATCAGATCTTGGCCGTCCATTTTCGTTTAAAAGAAGTGAGAAGGCTGACCTCGGGTCAACCCTTCTCTTTTCTTCTCTCTCCCCTCTCTCGGTCTCTCGTCTGCTCCGGCGTGGCCACAGTGGTGCTCCGTCGTTTGCCCACCACTGGCCGGCGCTCCACCACCATCCTCTTCCCCTCTTTCTCCTTGTTCTAACCATACCCTTAGGTTGCACCGGCGTCCGCCGAGGGAAGAGATCAAGCGGCACTGTCTCGGCGGTCAACGCTAGATTTCCGGCGATCCGGGCGGCGCTAGGGCGCGTGACCGGTGTGGTTAGTCTTCTCTTCTCTTCCTCTTCCTTCCCTTGTCTCCTGATGTGTGATTTGAGCCCTTGATCAAAACCTCCAATTCACTGTGTTACTGTTTTCTGGGGTTCGGTTTCTCCACCGGCGGTGAGTGCTCTTTGGGCTTCTGGAGCTGAGGAGCACGGGGAGAAGTGAGCAGAAGAAGAAAAGGAGGAAGAATGGCAGAGGCAGTGTTCGAGTTGGACGAGCAGTAGGTGAGACAAATCTCCTGGTTTTTCTTGAAAGCTACTGTGTTGAGCTGTGTTTGATTGTTACTGTGTTGTTTGTGTTTGTTGCATGTTGTCGTAACTTGGTGACGAAGAAAACGGGGAAACTTTGGCGAAATTCCGGCAAGTTACCGGAATCCGGCGAAGATTCCGGTGATGCCGTAAACCGGCAGATTGCCGAAGAGGTAGGAATCGAATCCTGGTTAAACTATTAGTCAAAAAGTACGGTTAATTCGTAATTGAGACATTTACGGAGAAAATGGATGTAATTAGGAAGTTTCCATTTTGGGAAACCTTCCAAGTTTGGAAACCTGTTAATTTGGGAAACTTTCCACTTTGGGAAAGTTGCATTTTCGGAAAAATGGTTAAAGGATTGAAGTCCAATGAATGTGACACCTTTTGGTTAAATGGGTAAAGTGTTAAACTGTTATCGGAAATAGATAACTGGAATTTATGAGAAAATGTTAAATCGGTATATCGACTCGAGGTTATATTTATTGATTAATATGTGACACCCTAATGTAAAGTTAAAGTGATAACGAAAGTTCGGAAGCTGAGTCGGACTTCCGGTAAATTGAGTTAAGAGTCGATAACCGAGAAAGGAAAGTCAAAAAGGTTTAAGTGTCATAAAAAGGAACTTGGTCAACTTGTGGTCAAATAGGAATTTCCTGGTCAAACTAGGAAAAGACCAAGTCAACGGTGATTGACTAATATAATGATTTGTTTGTACAGTCTCTGGTTGAACATGAGACGGGCTCGACTACGCGGTTAGTTCGAGGGTTTCGCTCGAGGAGCTTTCCGAGCGGGAAGGTCGCAATAGTATTGTGAGTGGACATATTATTATTTATAAATGCATGCCTTAATTATTGAGTTAATTGCATGATGTTTATGATTGTTTTCGAGAATTATAAATCTCTCGGGTTCTTGAACGTATTTACGTTATTACTCAATTTTCTATTTCTTCCGAAAATGGTTATAGACGGTGAGGGCCGTCCTACGAATGGAATTGAACCCGAGACTTCGTTGGAAATTGGGTCTATGCATATATGTCAAGGAATTGTTTACTTATTTATTTTGGGAAGAGAATTTGATTAAGGTATTGTTGTGAATTATATTTTAAGGGTTGACCAATGATTATGCTAGCTAGAGTAGCGTGAGGGCGCTACTAGAGCTCTTAGCTCCGACCCTAGCCTGAGAGGTCAGGCAAATTACGTAGTGCACTATGAGGGTTGACCATTTCCACTTTATCTAGAGCTCTTAGCTCCGACCCTGGTCTGAGAGGTCAGACAAGCCTGAGAGGTCAGGTTGATATTATAAGGGTTGACCGTTATCACATATTCTAGAGCTCTTAGCTCCGACCCTGGTCTGAGAGGACAGACAAGCCTGAGAGGTCAGGTTGATATTATAAGGGTTGACCGTATTATTTTATCTAGCTAGCATAGCATGGCGTGAGGGCGCCACTAGAGCTCTTAGCTCCGACCCTAGTCTGAGAGGTCAGACTTATTATGTTTGTGAACATTTCTCTTCCCATATTCCTTGCTTGTTTATCTTATCATGTATCTGTGAAAATTTAGTATTTGTGGGCATGCATAAATGATTTTTAAATTGATATACTCTTGGGAGAGCATTAAAGGAAATAGAGTTTTTATACTTGATTTTCGTCCACTCACTCTAACAGTTTTAAATGTTTCTCCACTGGGCCTTTCGTTTTTAAATGCCCAGTGATGCAGGGTTCTTGAGAGGAGGTCGAGCGCGTACGAGAGTCGAGGCATAGTCGATCATTCCGTTGCTGCTTGAAATTCTTTGGGGTAATCCTCTCTGTAGACTGCTCTGACTAACCCGGTTTAGTTAGTTCAGTAGGAAGGGTTGGCCATTTCAAGGGGGTTTCGGTAAGAAGTTCCCTTGAGGTGGTCCCCGCAGGATTTACTTCGGGTAAAAGGGGTTTAACCCGGGGTGGGTCCTGTCACTTCTAGATCTTGCCACTCCCCCCCCCACGAGGAAGCACTTGTTTCTCCAGTTTTTGAAGGTCGATGTCGGTAAGTCATCGACCACCACACAGAACTTCCCTCGCGACTTCAGGTATACGCACCCTCGACTCTCTCTCTTCGTGGATGGCGTCATGTGCCATAAGGCGTTGAATTCATTGTAATACAAGTATCTCATCCTTAATAACCGGAATATGACCCCGATACCCAATAGATGTCTTAACATGTTTGGCGTACATTGCCCCGGGGTGATTTAAAAACATGCTAATATGTATTGCACATAGGGTGTTAGCGGGAACGACAACCCACAATGTAGTTGGTATTCGTGTACCAACTTATACCCAGTGGGTGAATTCCGGAAGTCAGCGTTCCTCAACGGTCGCAGCACTACTTCCTCTGGTATATGCCAGTTAGTCCTCAGAGCATCGAGCTCCCGTGATGTCAAACTCTCGCCGGACGGTTCGAATGTCATCGCACTTGCCGAGACCTCGCCATCACGACCTATATTTCCTGCAACAGCAGGATATCAGAGGACACGTGAGAACTCGCGTCCTCGGTAGGGAGCATATTCCCAACTCCTATCAAAGCGAGCATCCCCTCCAATTCCTCTTCTCTCTGGCGCGAGGTGTCAGAATCCTTACTAGATATCTCAATCACATCATTACTAGACACTAGCACTGGATCTAACACTTACACCTTAAATAGAGTCAAACTCTTGGTACCCCAAAACCTAGACCTCTAAATACAGACAACCCGCCACTTACCCATATTCATCCAAAAAACAAAACTAGCAACATGCAATATTACCCAAACCCATTAAAACCCCATATCCAGTCGAACAAACATGAATGAATCCAATCATAGAGCCAAAAATCATACATTTGGGATTAAGGTCAGTGTTGAAGGATGATGATGCTGGTTGCAAACAGTTGAACCTTCACACCATGAAGATTCCAAAGATGATTGAACGATCCCCATATTCAACTTGCTTTGATCGGGTTTGCTTCACCTGGGTTTAGCTTCAACACTCTCCAAGTTCCTCGAAGCACTCTGTGTCACTCCCTCTCTTCGAATTTTTCAAAAGCAACCAACTATTCAGTTCCCACCTCTATCTCTGTACCCACTATTTATAATAAGGTAAAATCATATCCGTCGTTGAATCCTAATCGACTCATCGGTCGGATTTCTACTACATCAACCCCACTTAGTGCACACGTTAAACCACGTCGTGCGTGGGGGACACACACGTTAAAAGCGTGCTGTAAATGTGCTTTCATTGCGCATAGTGGACCGTTATCTGCTCCACGTGTTTCATAAATGATCACGTGATTTTCATAAGCTGGCCACCTATGAAGGCACGAGCGATATGGACAATAGTAGGTATCGAGATCTCGCTACATATGGAGCCCCACAAGCGTGTATCCAAGCCCCACGAGCGTGTATCCAAGCCCTAAAGTGGCACAATCTGATAGCAGCACATTACCACTACACTCCCGTTGCCCTCATCACCGAACACCCACCTTGAAAAACATGGAACGAGGATGGATCCTAACTTGTAAAGACTGGAATAGCTCTTCTAGTGAGCATGCAACTAAACTAAACGGCCCATAACGCGCCGTAACATACAACATGTCGATAATCGCTACCCACACGTCACTCACTAACCAAGTGATACTCTCGCTAACCACGCGACACTCTCGCTACCCACACGACACTCGCTAACCACTCGATACTTTCGCTACCCACGCGCCACTCGCTACCCATGTGATACTATCGCTAACCACAAGATACTCGCTACCCACCTGACATGCCCCAAACCACACTTAGAAGTGGCACTCTTCGACTCCCGCTTGCTATAACAAGACCGCAGTCGTCCTACAAACTCACGCATGGGGACTTAGGGACTCGCGACCATGTCTTACTCTCGGATGTACCATACTTTCAACACATAAACTTGATAAACTCCCCACCCGAGAGTCTTCATCGACCGGAGACTTGTTAACATAAGGAAGGTGCCCTCCTCTTGTGCCGGAAAGACAGTCTAAGAACCAGTCATCGAAGGCCGCAACGTCCCATCTACCGCCTCTAACAGCAACCTAGGTGTGCAGATTGCCAAGACCGAAACCAAATATGCCAAGCCAACCCTCCCTAAGACGTCTTCTAGCATCTCGTCAAGTCCCATATCAGGAATGGATGACATGATTCCCAATACATATCTATATAAGTCATAAAAGACCTTAGAAAAATATAAGGTTTTTTTAGTCCAAACTCTGTCAAGTTACTTACTCATAACGACACTAACTTAAACATCAAAATGTCGAAAACTGAACCCACCATTCTTAGCTCTAGACATCACTATTACTTGTGCAAAACCCCAAATAAAAATACCAGTTGTATTCATTCGTCCCGAGCTGTGTCTACTTTTGAATCAATGATTATTCATGGCCTTCTGAGCCGGGGAAACTTGGCTACTTTTGAATCAACGTTAAACTGCTGATTGTGAGGACTACAGTAGTTTGTTGACAATCCTCAACATCACTTGAGTTCAAAACCAGGTTACTTGCTCAGTGTAATGAAATTCATAAACTGGCAAGAATGACATGTTTAAGCACCATGTCTTTATCCACCTTTCGACATAGAACAAGTAATATACATAGATTCTACACTACACAGCATGCTTCAACCTAAATAAAAAGAAGGCTACACAAAAAAACACTCCACTACAGTTAAATATTTTGCTTGACCAAACCCAACTCGATATTTAAGAAGTCCGTCCTAATCGGAATTACCAAAAAAAGTCCTGATGGGAGGTCGATACATACAAAAAACAATACACTCGTGAGGAACACAACTCTCCTAAATCAATTTGAATCCATCTCCAGGATTAGGAAGTCCTAATCTGGGAACGGTATCAAATCATAATTTGATGTCTGAATTAAAAATAAACAAAGATCACACCAAATCTCTTAACTAATCCTGCAGACGGGTTCCAAGTGATTATCTCCTAATGAACACGGCAACACATCACTGAGTAAGGGGGTTTTACCAACAAAGGGTTAACATCAGTCTTCACCAAACTAATAGGACATCAGGGCTAATGAAGATACGAATAGCCAGCAATTTCCAGCATTCTACATAGGATAAACTTCATGGTTTATTCCATGAAGCCAATAATTAGAGATTACAACTAAACATCATATGCTACAAAAAGACGGTCAAAATGTTACCATTATATAAAGCCGATCACATATCACAAGTACTGCACCATTTGTGCCCAATCTGAGAGGACCGTTTTCACTTTATGGAACACCTTTTCACATTATCTTCTCACAACTTAATAAAAGTTGATAAAGACTAAAGAGCATGACCATGAACAATTTAGTGATAAAATCAAATCATATTTATGGCTCTAAGCCTTTGAACCAAGCATGAGAGATACTCAAGCTAGCTTGATATTTTTCCCAATCAAAGATACACAACCTTAAATATTTTTAAGCAATTACCAATCCAAAAACACAGAATTGATCCAAACAAACTACTTCAATAGAAACGTTGAAAACATAACAGGAAAATTAAGACGAACAATTTAATTCAAAGACAACAATGATGTGTAGAAGCTTGGAATGAGACCGAAAATTAGCCAACGGATTACCTTCTCCTGTTAAAAACATAAAGAGGAGAAGCGAATCCATAATCTGCAGTGAAAAAGAGGATCACTGCTTTGCTTCCTCAGTGGGCTTGGGTGCTTCTTTGATCTCGTCAGCACCATCATCCTGCAATCAAAGCATTCATAATTCACAATTGTGTTCTTCAAAAAATAGCACCGAGGGAAAGAATGTCCATCCATACCTGCATGTCAGAGGTCCAGAGAGTGAGGTTGTCACGGAGCAGTTGCATGATCAGAGTGCTGTCCTTGTATGACTCCTCGCCCAGTGTATCCAACTCAGCAATTGCTTCATCAAAAGCCTGCAAATTCCCCAAAACAAAACATTTCATACAGACCAAGGAACCTGTCGAAATTTGGATCAATCCTTACCTGCTTGGCGAGATTGCACGCGCGGTCAGGAGAGTTGAGAATCTCGTAGTAGAAGACAGAGAAATTGAGGGCAAGTCCGAGGCGGATGGGGTGAGTTGGCGCCAGCTCAGCATTGGCAATGTCCTGCAAATCCATCCATCCATATCGAACTTTAGATCGGTCATTTCAGCATCCAAATTCCTCAGATTCAAAGTAATCGAAAAAATTGATGGAATCGATCATAGATTATACCTGAGCAGCCTTGTAGGCAGTGAGGGTGCTCTCGGCGGCCTCTTTGCGCTCGGCGCCGGTCTTGAACTCGGCAAGATAACGGTGATAATCACCCTTCATCTTGAGATAAAACACCTTGGAGTCGCCGGAGCACGACGACGGGATCAGACGCGAGTCGAGCAGCTTGAGGATCCCGTCGCAGATGCCGGAGAGCTCAGTCTCGATCTTGGACCGGTACTCGCGGATCATGCTGACGTGGTCGTCGTTGCCGCGGCTCTCCTCCTTCTGCTCGATGGAGGAAATGATGCGCCAGCTGGCACGGCGTGCGCCGATGACGTTCTTGTAGGCCACAGAGAGAAGATTCCTCTCCTCGACGGTGAGCTCCTCCTTGTCGGCGGAGGCGGAGACCTTCTCGACGAACTCGACCATCTCTTCGTAGCGCTCGGCCTGCTCGGCGAGCTTGGCCATGTACACGTTCTCCTCGCGCGCCATTGGGATCGAATCGAACACAGGAAACTCAAAGAGGTTGAAGAAGAAGAAGAAGAAGAAGAAGAAGGAAGATGGGATTTAGATCTGAGAGTGAGAGAGAAGAAGAAAACTAACACGGAATGGAGTGGAGGGGTTTGTGGGGTGTTTATTTTTGGGGGTAGTGGACCGATAATTGCGTTGAGGGGACGAGCGATGTGGACCGTTGGATCATAAGGGACTGTTTAAGGCACGGGCTATTGATTTTGAGCTGGAAAAGGGGTGCTTTTTGGTTTGAGTGTTTGAATTTTGAAAAATAATATGGGATGCCGGCCTTTTGTTTTTGCCAGTCGCTCAGGTTGCAGGAGATGTACTTGCAACGTGTCCCACTTTTTAATGATTCTTTCGTTTATTTTTTCTTCGATGGAAAACCAACACCGACATTTGTTGGGTGCCTAAAAGCTTAGGCCATCTCCAACAGAGAAGAGGTTTATTAGGGATAGGGCTAAAATTTAGACCTAAGAATATTATTTTTTATTCTTATACAAGATAACTATCACTAATAAAAAAGAGTTAAATTTTAGCCTTTTTAATATTTTATAATTTTAAATTTTGTTTAACTTGGCGTTCATTTGTAATAAATGAAAGTTTTCTTTAGTTCTACATAAATTTTTACATTTTATTAAACTAATAAAAATACATAAACCTCATTTATATTTTTTTTCATCTTCGAATTATATTTCTAAATATTTTTTTTCAGAAAAAAATTGTTTTTTCATTTAAATATTTAAAACGAATTAATTAATATCACTCGAACATATTCAGAGACCATTAGATTACAAGCTTTATTTTATTTGGACCATTAAATATGTCATTTTTATGCATGAGACATATATTAAATTAAAATAATATTAATGTTATGTAGGTTTCACAAGAGTGAAAGGGTCACCTTCATGGCTATTTTCAGCCCTCTACACCCACCTCTAGTCCTAATACCCTATTGACCTTCATTGTTTATAAAAGAAGAATAAAGAGTTTATATAGCCCTTTGTATTGGAGATGGCCTTATGGGCGGCTCGTTGGTTCATACAGTTAGTATCTTGTCTCGTCCGTTAAAAGTCCATCTCGGTCCGAGTTACAGGACATAAAGACGTGCTTGGACGGAGAGTTTAACACATTGGTTCTGCTCGTGGTATGACCCATCACAAGGTCGTAGATCCGGCGTTAAAAAGTTCGCTCAAAATCTTTTAGATTATTTTTTTAATATTTATATAAAATTATTTGTTATATATATAAACTAATTAATTTGTTATGTCATAATTTTCTTTCACTTTTATTACATTTAGTTTAAATTATTAACAAAATCTTAACCTATTCATAATTTTTTGTTTTCTTTTATTAAACATATATCTTAACACATATTTTTTGTGAGTTTGCTTGAGGAATTTTTCGCCAATGATAACATGAATTTGGTTTATGTTATTGGAATGAGTCGAGAAGAATGAAAATTTAGAAGACTAAGCAGGTCAAACCTTGAGAACAGGGAACTGGGTATCACCCAAAGTGAACCAAAATCTAGAATTAGCTGTCTAAATTCTTAATTAACAGATTCCAGCTCAAAAATTTTAGTTTTGAAAAAGTTTCTTGCAAATGAAATACAACAAAGAAGAAGAAATGAATCTAGAAGTGCCAACAATTATGCGAAGGAGTACGGAGTTCGAGCCGGATCTCAAAGTCCGTATCTGGATTGTGGTCATTTGAGGCATTTGTTTGTGATTGACTGATTGTGACGATGAGTTGTCACTTCTTCAGCATTCCTCGATAAACTCCTTTGATCCCTTTGTCTTGGATTGTAGTCACTTCTTCTGCCTCTTCCACCTTATTCATGACCTGCTCTTTTGCCCCATGGTCTTCATCTTGGGTTGAACATGTGAAATTTTATTCCTATATGAAGTAAACTGGTTCCTCTTTAATGTGAAACGTTTTTTAAAGTTTTGGAAATTTCAGAAAATATAGGGAATATCGATAAAAATTGAAACACTTAGGGAGATTTAGGGAAATAATTGAGGATTTTCAGGTGATTCAAACAAACTGAAATATCGTCGATATTTTCGATTTTGCCTTCCTTGATAATACTAAAGCTCTGATCGATCTTCACTAAAAAATAATGGGTTCCTAATGCCAGAAGCAAGGACCGAAATATTGGCGATTACATAAATTTTATGATTCGAAAAAAAATCTCGATAGATATATTGAGAATATATCGAATTTTGATGGAAATTTTACCAAATTTTTATATTCCACCAAAAATAGACAAAATATAAAATATCAGAAAAAAATGAAAATTAATATCTATTCTTGAAAAAAACGAAAAGTTCAAGTAAATATCGGTTATCGTGGAGATTTTAGTCCTTACTTCTAGCTAGGGGTGAGCGTTTTGCATCGAAAATACTACTATCGACCCGAACCGTACCAAAAACACTATTCGATAACCGCAGCGAACTAATACGGTGTAGTTTTATTGTCACACTGCACTGAACATCATAAAAGCGGTTCGATTGCGGTTTGAAGTTATAATTCAACCGATTAAAGTGAACTGCACCGAATTACATTTTTCTTATTTTTTTTTTAAAAAAATTCATTGATTTGTAATATATAAAAAAATTCATTTATGTTCAAGTTTGTAGTTTGCAAGTTGTTGTGTTTGCATGATAGTTAATATATGTTGATTTATTAAGTTATCAAATATGGTGTTTTTGTTAGTTAATTGATATTCTGATGACATTTATAGACTTGTATGAACTCTAAATGCATTCAAAATTTGTTCATGCCTTTATAGGAATTGTAGGGCAAAGATTTGGGCATCCCTTACTTGTTAAAATAAATAAATCGGTTGACATCGAACCCAAACCGCATCGAAAAATTATGTAACCTAATTATTCAAAAACTGAAAAAAAAACAGTTTGATTACGGTTTGAAATATTGTAAAACCGAAAAAACAGTTCAGTTACGGTTTGAACTTCAAATCTATCCGAACCGAATCGCGTCCTCCCATTTTTAGCTATACTGGATTCGAAACCCTATTAAAAAAATATTTTCTGCTTTTATTTATTATTTTATAATTAAAAATCTTGACCGTTCGATGCAAAATGACTGCACGCATTCCTTGACCACCGTTCCCGGCAGCAACTTCAACCTCACCAGTTACCACCGCAGTAAAAAGACTCTCACATCTTACACTGTAAGACCTAGAGTCGCCCACACGCTCTCTCTGTTTCTCTATCGCTCTCATTTCGGCTTCAGATAAAACGCCAGCGCAGGTGAGGTAGATCGCTTCCTCCTCCTCTTCTTCCACTAATGGCGGAGCCGCAAGCCGACAAGCCCCCAACCCTAGCTGAGGTACCTCCCTCTCTATTCCTTCTCCTCTTCGCCTCAATTTTACATTGACCAGTATTCACTGTGTTGCTTTCGATCTACTCATGTCTGTGTTCAAATTGAAAAGCGCGTCCGTTTCTGGATCTAATAAGCTCCGATTTCAACGATTCTATGTTGATAAATACGATTTTCCTTGTTTTAATATTTTATTGAGTGATTTTGAGGGATGATTTTTAGTGAAGATTAAGAATTTAAGAGCTTGATGTTCTTGTTGATCAGATGAAGCATGCGAATTTTTTACTTGAAATTTTGATTAGGTCTCTTTTGTGTGGATTGCCTGCTGGCTGAGTTGTAGGGATGGGATTTGGTGTTTAAAATGCAGTTTCGGTTTAGTTTGAATTGGTTAAGTTAAATGTGTGGCAACAATTTGGTTTTTGGATTATAGAGTAGCATTTTCAGGTTAGTGTATGAATTAGGCTGGTGAAGAATTATAGGATAGATGTGATTATTTTGGACGCAATGATATCTCTTTTACCTTCTTGTGGAAGATGATACTGGAACTCAGTATAGTTTTAGGAAAGTATCAATTAAGGTTAGAGTATAGGCTTTCAATTAAGGTTAAAGTATCTCCCTGTGTCACAATTTAGTTGTGGGAAATGGCAAAAGGGTGAGGTTCTGGGAATATTCTTGGCTTGAGGATCAGCCTTTGAGTCTCTGCTTTCCAAGGTTGTTTAGGCTTTCGAGATATGCCAATTATGTGGTGGAAAGATTGATTGTTCATGCAAGTTTTCCGTTGATTTGGGATTTTGGTTTTAGAAGAAACTTAAATGACCTGGAAATTGAGGAGTTTGCCTTGCTGATGGTTAAGTTAGGAAATGTTCGATTAGTGGAATCCAAACTGGATGAAAGGAGATGGAAGCTTGAGTCTAGTGGGAATTGTTCTTGCAAATATTTTCATATTTCTTTAGTTAGGGGTGGAACTGATCCAATCTTTGAGCCTGCAAAGCTCGTTTGGAGCTCCAAGGCCCCTACTAAGGTGAAAATTCTGGGTTGGCTTGTGGCAAATGGGAGGACGAACACTTGTCAATCTTCAAAGGAGAAGACCAGGTTGTTGTTTTTCCCCTCACTGGTGTATTTTGTGCAAAGCTCAAGGGGAAAGTGTTGATCATGTTTTTCTGCATTGTGATGTTGCTAGCGGTAATCTGGGTGGTGTGGACGGAAAGAAATAGAAGATTATTTGAAATCTATTAATGAGGTAGAGAAGGAAGTCCTGTGGGAGAGAGTCAAGTTTTGGGCATCTTTATGGGCTTATACTTCGAAGGATTTCAAGGATTATAGCCTTTCTTCCATTATTCTTAACTGGGAAGAAGCTGTAGCTTAATTCTTTAGGTTTAGCTTTAGATTCAAGATTGAGCTGTTATGCTGTTAGTCCTAGTTGCCCTCTTTTCTTTCTAGCAGACTCCTTGTCCGCATCCTTGTTCTTGTTCTGTGCTTTTGTTTCAATAAAAGTTTGTTTCTTCTAAAAAAAATAAGGTTAGAGTATAGTATATATGGGGCGTATAACCAATCCTAGTGCCGGATTCTGATGAGTGATGGATCCATGATTTGTAAAATGTCCAGTTTACCATGCCAATTTTGAACAAGCTTGAGCTAGGGAAAACGGGAAGTAGGAAAATTTTACTGCTTGGTAGGTACGAATATTTGTGATGGAGTGGGGCAATGCATGTTCCTGATAGTTTTCGTGCACCACATCGTTGTTTAGAGTTTAATATGTTTTATCATATCTCCTTCTGGATTCCATTCTTTTTATTGATATTAAGCAATAGTGGTTGAAGTATTTTCCATCATACGTTGGTTGTAGCAATACGCGTTGGAGAAACCAGTTGTGGCAACCAACCCAGACAATGCACCTAAGGAAGTTGTACCTGAGAAAGCTGAGGAAGCACATGCTGCTCCAGAAGAAACTCCTGCAGCTACACCTGCTGCTCCAGAAGAAACTCCAGTAGTTACACCAGCTAGTGAACAAACCAGTGAAGTCAGTCTCACTGTAGCTGAAACTGAAGCAGCACCTGCTTCAGAAAACAGCAGTGAAGTAGCTCCTGAAGAAATCAGTGATAGTACTGAAACCTCTGTTGAGCAGCAAGAAGAAGCAGTTGAAGAGACACCTGAAATTAAGGTTCATCTGCACGTACAATTAGTATAGATTAATTTCTTTTGTTGGCAACCTAAGTGCATAGTGCTTCCTATTAACATTGCTTATATTTGTTTTATATGTTCACTGACATTTTTTTGTCCAGATTGAGACAGCACCAGCAGATTTCCGTTTTCCAACTACCAATCAGACAAGGCATTGCTTTACCCGATATGTAGAGTATCATCGGTATAAAATGAAGTCCTCTTCCTCTCAACGTACAGTATAAAATGAAGTTCTTGATGGGTTTGACCATAATTGTCTTGTATAATTCCATAATATTCAGGTGCATAGCTTCCAAGGGGGAAGAAGCTCCAGAGTGTGATAAATTTAAAAAGTTCTATCGTTCTCTTTGCCCTGGTGAATGGGTATGTAACTTTTATTTAAGGCTTTAATTCTTCCACTGCGTCAGATGAACTTCTTTTGACTTTGTACATAGTAGAAGTATGGTTTATGCATCCTTTATGTCATGTATATGATGTTCATAGTTTAGTGTAGTCAAGTTGTGTCTACCGTTGAACCACTCTTTTCTGAAAATATCTTGATCGAGTTTTGACCCGTTAAGGCAGGAAACATGCTAGTTTTTTTGCCCCTATATGGTGCAGTTCTATCGGCAAGTTTGTGTTGCATTTTGGGTCAGGATTTTGAAAAATCCTTTTCACCATCAGTATTGCGATCTTGTCATTCAGTCCAATATCTTTAAGCATTCTACTTAAAATGTGTACTTTCCTGATACAGTCGACGCTATAAATTGCTACTTGATTGATAAATAGTTTCTGAACTTTTCACCTTGAAAAGTAAGTTGTATATAATGTGAGTTATAGATAAATATAAAATTATATCAATTAATTCTGTTTGGTGTACACAAGATGGGTGGGAAAGAGAAAAATCTGGTTTACGTAGGCCTTTTTGTGTCTTATTATCTTATTCAAGTTTTGCTGCTGGGTCCGATTATGGTGAGGAAAATGTGTGGGTGAGTAGCTTATGTGTCTGCACACTCTGCTGGCTTTCTGTAAAAGAGTACTGCAAACAGAAACTAGCTGATCTTTAATAATAGAACTAATGCACATTCACTTACAACTGCAAACAGAAACTAGCTGATCCTTATTAATAGAACTAATGCACATTCACTTACAACTCATACTTTTACCACTGCTTGTTCTTATCTGCTATAATGTTTGTGTTTATTTAATACTGGTCCGCACACATGTGCTTGTTCTGCTGTTGAGCATGATCTTTTCAATATCTGCCTACCTGCTATAAGTAGAACACTTGTGTTATCCATAATTAGCCGCTTAGTTGCTTTCAGTGCTGTGTTTAGCAGTTTTCAGTTCTCTAAGGTTGACACTGTGTACTATTTGTGTCTGCCAGGTGGAGAGATGGAATGAGCAAAGGGAGAATGGAACCTTCCCAGGTCCTCTGTAGATGGCGCCTGCTGAATAACAAAAGATATGGTTTGCAGTCTTCTGTTATATCAAAGTTTTTTCCACCAATAGATGAGTTTCTACAATGAGAGTGCAACTCAGGGAATATCCTATTTGAAACAATGAAATTAATAAGAAATTTTGGCTTGTCTCAGAAGACAGAAAATTTGTAGCTCATGAAATCATGTTCATCATCAAGATGCTTTCTCACTCATGGTGATTTTCTACATTAGCTGTTGTATGATAGTTGATTTAACCTCGTAAGGGTAACAGCATTTGTTGTCATTGTTCCCACGCGCCTTCCCCAAATGTGACAACTACCTGGCCATATGCCAATTTATGCCTTTGGCATATCTCCAACGCACATGACCCATGGTGTCAGGCGCTTGAATAACGCGTGCAAAGCGTGTCCATGCAAGGTTGCCTATTCTTTTTTGTCTGCTATCGTGCGTCTTCATCAGGTACTTCCTTTGGGTCATGCGCCAAACATTTGGGTTTCCTTCTTGCAAGCCGACCCTAAATAGGTCGAGGGTCTGGTAAGAAACCCATTTTGGGTTTTGATTTTGGGTATGGGTATAGAAGACATTGTTGGAGATGCCATAAGCGTCGCACTTCTCATTTAGACATGCAACAAGTTACAAGTAAACTCCATAACCAGATCAGCTCTATTATTTTTTTTGAGAAAAAAGAAAATTTTAACAACAGTATGTGTCACTAAGAATTAAGGTTACTCAAATTTATAAAACATCAAAATGGTATATGAGGTTGATAATCCTCAACATGAGAGCCGTTAGCGGTGGACATAAAGTCCTCACACTTCTTCCAACTCAAACCATCAACGATTACAGAGGATATGAACCGATATAAGTTTAACTGTAATCAATCTATCATGTCAACCTCAAAAAAAACAACTCTTACCAACATATATATATATATATACAATAAACATTCTCATTATCTTAACAATAAAAATCATGACTCCAATCACACAACCAACAACACTAAACAAATCTGCTACATTATAAAAGAAAAGGACAAAAAGTTCCATTAGATCTACAAACTCATGTCATCCGATGACTTGACCTCCCCCGCTTCAACGTTCGATGACTTGACCTCCCATACATCATCCTCCCAGCTTGATCGCCTTCCCTCGCATTATCCTCTGTCTCGATCAACCACCTCGTCCCATCCACGTGCTTATCTGGATTTTCAGCACCCATAGTTAAATGCTTCAAGTTCCGATTCAGTATACATTTCTCGCAAAAGTCGCAGTTCTTTCTTAGTTAATTTTGCTAACCTAATAGCGTCGAAGACCTCAAAAGAACAAGAAGTTGTTTAATTTTTATACTGTCACGTTCTCTCTTTTCCTCTAGATACGACTGTCATCAACAATAATGACTGAAGGATATTGCTTCTCCACAACATCAGCCCCATCAGAGACATCACTCAGATCTGATCATATCTATCAGATGATAGAGTAGAGAATAAATTATAGATGCAATAATGACGAGGGTGAATGATGTTGTAAAAGACTATAATAAATATAGGAGTAAATATTAATTTAGGTGTGATGTTTGTTACAACTTCAAATGAGGTAACAATTATAATGTTAAATATATAATGGTTATTGTCATAAATGAAAGTACTTGCTGGATTAAAGGTGGCTTGCTCAGACAAGTTGTTACACACCTATAAATAGGTAGTGAAGCGAAAAAGTATGATATCTTATTCCATCTATTTTCATCTCAATTGGTTAGAGTGTTTCTAACTTGAGTTGAGTGTCCGAGGATGTTTTGCAAATACCCCCTTTCCCTCGACGGTCAAGCCTTGAGTCAACGATCGAAGAAAGCATCTTCATGCTCTAAGTCGACTCCCGCTTCAGTCTGAACCTTATTGGTGGGTCAAACGCCTCAACGGAATTTTATAACACCAACGTCAGAAGACAAACTTCATACTTAGTCCCACCAAAACCTCCTTCAAAACATCATCATTTTCCACAAAAGAAGCTCAAAACCTCCTTCAAAACATCATCATTTTCCACAAAAGAAGCTCCATCATTCTGATCTTTCAAATTTAGATCTTGTATCACACGACAAGCTTCAAATTCCATTCCTGCCTTTCTTATCGAGTTCTTAAGTTGATCAAAGTTGATTGTAGAAGACTGAAACACAGAGAGAGATAGGGGTTTGGACGTATTTAAATGGCTTCGGCGATAAATGGATTTCCGCAAATTCCCATGGAATCGAGTAAAACTACCAGCAGGCCGTTTGCTAGTGTTGGTATTCAAGTTTTCAATGAATGAGAAATTTGTCAGTGTGCAAACTTTTGCTTCTCATAAATATTGGTATACTAAGTTTTGGAAATATCAGAACGGTATCTCATGTTTTTATCTCGACTTAAGATAATTATATATACTAATCTTAAGTCGGGATAAAATAGAAACATGAGATACCAATCTCATATTTTAAAACTTGATATACTAAAGTTTATAAGGAATAAGAATTTATATACATACACCATTCAAACGAATTTCTCTTCGCAAATTTATTTTCATTATATTCTGCATCTAGCATTTTTGGAGAGAAAAGAGTACTTCACTATTCAAAGGGACGATCCCAAATTATAACTTGCAAACGCATAGTCGAAACACCGATAACAAAGAGAATGAGTTTCAAACACAATCAAAATAAAAATAGTGAAGAGAAACCACCAGCTCAGTGCTCACCAAACTATGGACCGAAGATCCTACATCTAAAAGAATAAATACAACAATATTGACTAATCTACGACAACATTCTGCATGTAACATAAGACCGAAATCTTTCCTGTAACCATCAACAACCAAGTAGGACTATGAGAGTAAAAAAAGGATAACAAATTTAATCGAAAAAATAGGACTGAGGAGATGATTCTAAAATAACGGAGAAGCTTGTCCCCTTTCGTTAAATTAACAAAAATGCACTTCTTTCCAATTCTTTCGTTATATATTGCTTATCAGTAATGTGTGTAGTATTACTCATTAACGTTCAAAGCTCTCAGTATAGTGAGACTAATCGCTCAACATAACCGTTCAAAGTTAAAATCTCTAAAACTTGCTGGTCGATAACCTACGAGAGTTACTTTAATGAAAGCATGTTAGGCTCTAAGTGAAGATTCTCCTGATAATAGAAGGTTATTGGTTTGAACCCAACTTATGAATATCACTTAAGGAGAGATCATACCTAAATTAATTCGATATCAATAAAAAACCACTTTCAACACTACTTTAAAAAATTTTATATAAGTTATTACCGTGTTATCACGTGTCGTGTCGTCGTATCTGTGTCGTAGTTGGATTAATTACTTAGACTTCGTGTCTACCCTACCGAAATCAATATTTAAATCGTTTGGGTCGCCAGTTTACCGCACGCTCTATTTCTCTCACATTTCTGGTTTGGGTACCCCAATCAGATAATACGCTTGCGCAGCTGAGGCAGATCGCTTCCTCCTCCTCCTTCACATCCACTAATGGCGGAGCCGCAAGTTGAGGTAGCCCCCACTTTATTCCTTCTCCTCTTCCCCTCAATTTTACTGTTTCCGTTCATACCAGTATTTGTTGTTTTTGTTCGATCTGTTCATATTGAAAATCGCGTCCGTTTCTGGATCTATTAGGCTCCGATTCTAACCATTCTATGTTGATCCATTATTATTTTTTTCTCAAATATTTTATCGAGTGATTTAAGTGGTGACTTTTTTAGTAGACTAAGAAGAGTTTGATTATGTATTGTTGATCTGATGAGGCATGCGTATTTTATTTGAAATTTTGATTTGGTGTTGACTGAATACGAATTTCGGTTTAGTGTCAATAGGTTACGTTAAATGTTTAGCAGTAATTTGGTTCTTGGATTAGAGACGCGCATTTTCACTGTTGTTTCAATTAGGCTGGTAAAACATTATAGGATACATGTGGTTATTTTGGACGCAATGATATCTCTTTTACCTGCTTATGGAAGATGACACTGGAACAAAATATAGATTTAGGAATTTAGGAAGTATTGGTTAAGGTTAGAGTATATTTGCGGTTTTATAACTGGTGATACGCAAAAAAAAATATAAATATATGTATATATATATATATATATATATATATGAAAAAAGGGAGTCAATTTAAATAAAAAAAGGGGGAAAGGCAGAAAAAAAATGAAGGAGTCTTTATCAAGGTACTACACTCCTACACAAAGGCTATTTGAGTTTACCTATAACTCATATAAGTTACCTAGCCTATTGTGACTCATCTACCACAACCCTATGCAATATAAAAGGGGACACACGCCAAAAAAAGGGAGAACAGACGCAAGAAAAAGAGAAGAGACGCAGAGAGGCAGAAAAACAGAGGAAGACGCAACAAAAAGCAAACAGACAAAACCCTAGAGGTATAACTGATTCTCTCATCCTCTCATCCCCTCATGTTCTTGGTTCTCTGGCCCTTGTTACTGGTTACTATGGTTACTCAAATCCCTTGTGGATTCTTGGTTCTGGTTACTGTGTTCACTGGTTACGGTTCTATGGTTCTGGTTACTGTTCACTGGTTACTAAATCCTTGGTTCTATGGTTCTGGTTACTGTGGCACTGGTTACTATGTCCTTGGTTCTATGGTTCTGGTTACTTGGCTCTGGTTCTATGATACTATGGAGATACTATGGTTACTGGTTACTATGGCCCTATGTTACTGTGCTCTGATCAACCTAGTTACTATGGCTTTGCCTAGTCCTGGTTACTATGTTTTCTGGATGCTACTGTGTTCTCTGGTCCTAAAGTTACTTTGCTACTGTGTTCTGTGACTTACTGCCTCAACCCCCCAAATCTAAATACCAAACCCGTGACACAGTTCCTTGACCAAAAGAAAGGAACCAGAGACCTATGATTTGTGTCAACCTTGATCAGATATCAAACCAAACAGGGGACATCAATTACCAATTTGGCTACACAGCATGCTAAAAGAATGCTAAAATACTTGGGGCTTTCATGAACAAACAATCAAAAATCCAGCAGTAAGTGTTCCAAACAAACCTCTCAAAGGGAAGAAAAAACTTAAACTCACCTCCTCAGTATGCTCCTGCAAATGTGTCCCCAATTCTCAACCAAATGTCCACCTCCTCGGAGAAATCCCACCTGCCCAATACAGAAACCACAAAGTTCTCAGCAAATTAAAGAATAGAAGAGAGTCGAGTAATACAGTTCCTACCCGGCTGTGTTTCCAACTCCGAATTGACCTCTGTCTGGGAATCCATCTCAAAATCCTATTCCTGGAAAAAAACCTCAAACTCCAAATTGGCCCTCGACAAGGACAAGGCAAAGAAGAAAACTGAATTAGTTTTGAAGAAAAACAAACAGAAACTCTCGAATCGAATCATGGTGATCCTCACCTAATTCGTGTGAAGCCACCAGATTGCAGGCTTCGAGAGATCTCGGAAACCGGTGGAAGCCCAACCTCCAAACTCGACTTCAACAGTAGCTTCGTCTCCGATCACGATCTGATATTAAAGCAAGCATAAGTCCTTAGATCTTGACTAAAGAAAGATGAACCAAGCAGTCAAGCTCTCACCTGTTCCAAATCGGAAGACACAGTCGCTCCCCAACTTCGAATCCGACTTCGGACTAGCCACCATCTGCGAACCCATCCAAAACTCACCGGTGGGAGCGCAACCCTCGACCCTCGACCCAACCATCTCTCTCTCTCTCTCGCTCTCCTGAGTTTCGAGAGGAAAAAACGAACAGAAGAAGAGAAGAAAAGAAATGGGGAAGAAGGAATGGCGAAGAAAAAAGAAGAGAGGAGAAAGGAAATAAATGGGCCGGGTCTCCAACTCGGGCCTTCAAAATTGGGCCACCGGGCCGGGCCTCCGAAAACTTGGGCCTTCAAATGGGCCCTGCCAAGAAAAAAAAACAGGCCTAGCAACTAAAGGCCTTAAAAAAAAGACTTATGGGCCTCCAAATATGTTGGGCCTCCGAATTAATTGGGCCTGGCAACCAAATCTGGCATATTGGGCCTCCAACCAAAAAAAAGAAAAGAAAAGAGTCTCTTGGGCCTCCGAATTAATTGGGCCCGGCAACCAAAAGCTTGCCACATGGGCCTAACAGCTAAAACCCATCTCACTTGAAGCCATGGGCCTTCAACAAAAAAGGGTATATGGGCTTCGGTCATCTTTCTGATGGGCCTTCAACAAAAGAAAAAGGGAAACAAGCCCACTCCACAGGCCCATCATCAATACAAGATCAACTCCGCCAATTTTCGGTATGAAACCCGATCCAAGTCCCAAGGCCCAAATCAAAGAAAATGGAAACAGGCCCACTTTGCTAAAGACAGCAGTACAAAGGCCCGGTTTAAATTCCAAGGCCCAACAACAAAATATGAGGGGTGCCCAAATCAAATAAAATGCCTCCAAGAAAAATCTATGGGCCTCTCGCAAATGAAAGGGAAATAAGCCCACAAAAGATAATGAAAGTCCAAATACAGCAGTGAAAAAAGCCCACTTCAAGTCTCAAGGCCGAACTGCAAAAGTCATTATCAAATTACATGTCGAGTACAAATCCAAATGCAGCAGTGTAAAAAGCCCACTTCAAGTTTCAAGGCCCAACTGCAAAGCCCAGGATGATGGGTGTCCAAATCAAATCAGCTGGCACCCCACCAAATGAAGTATCGACAAAAATGCAATTGATGGATTCAAATACATCTGTCAAAACCAAATCCAGGCGTGAACTACAATGGTTTGATTCCCACAAGGGATATGTAGGCAGTCCGGATTTAAATCTGGATACAACCATGGCTAAAACCAAATCCTGGTTCTTTTCAAGCCAATTTCCTAAACACATGATCGAATCCCTGACCCTATCAGTCAAACTCACCACTCCAAACAGAATCTTTGAGACCACCAGTCAAAAATCGACCAGTCCAAATGACTTCAGTCAAATTCTCAATAAATTCTTGGATCTTCTGAAGCCACGCTTCATAGCTCAGGATTCAAATCTGGATACAACCATGGCTAAAACCAAATCCTGGTTCTTTTCAAGCCAATTTTCTAAACACAAAGTCAAATCCCTGACCCTATCAGTCAAACTCACCACTCCAAACAGAATCTTTGAGACCACCAGTCAAAAATCGACCAGTCCAAATGACTTCAGTCAAATTCTCAATAAATTCTCGGATCTTCTGAAGCCACGCTTCATAGCTCATACACCTTCAGATACAAATCCCAAACACTACTCTCTTCTCAAAATCAAAGCCCTCCAATGAGTCATTCACTTGTTGGGGATCCTGAACTACGAATGACTTGATCCCTCCCAGGGTACGTAGGCAACCCATTCGGGTGCAGTCGCAAAAGCAAACAAACACACATCGGTTTCTTCATAAATCGAATCAAGGGGTGTTCCCTTGTAACGAGGGATTGTAATTAAGAGGCACGTTCTGTCTTGAATGAGTTGACCCGGACAACATTAAAGCTCTATTTTAATCAATAAGATAGAGTGAAATTACGTTGGGTGACATTCTACATTATGTTTACATTTTTACCCAACATAGTTTTTGGCGACTCCGCTGGGGACATTTTTGGCACATTTTTACCCAACAATAACAAATCTTAGTGCCGGATTTTGATGAGTGTTGGATCCATGATTTGTAAAATGTCCGGTTTGTCATGCCAATTTTGAACAAGCTTGAGCTAGGGGAAAGTAAAAAACTTTTACTGGTTAGTGGGTATGAATAGATGTGATGCAGTGAGCAATGTATGTTCCGGATAGTTTTCATTGCTGTTTAGGGTTTATAATGCTTTGTTATATCTATTTCTTGATTCCATTCTTTTAATGATATTAAGTGCATAGTGCTGCACATTTTTTTGATATGTTAACTGTAATTCTAGTTTTGTGTCCAGATTGAGACAGCACCAGCAGATTTCCGCTTCCCAACTACAAATCAGACAAGGCATTGCTTTACCTGATATGTAGAGTATCATCGGTAAGTATAAATGAATTCCTCTTCCTCTCAACTTACTGTATAAACTATAAAATGATGTTCTTGAGGTGTTTGACCATAATTGTCTTTTATGTCCATGATATTCAGGTGCATAGCTGCAAAGGGGGAAGAAGTTCCAGAGTGGTAAATTTAAAAAGTACTATCGTTCTCTTTGCCTGGTGAATGGGTATGTAACTTCTATTTGAGGCTTTTCGATTTTAATTCATCCAATGCGTCAGATGAACTTATTTGGATTTTGTTTTGCTTATTAAAGTCCAAATTAGAAGTTTGCTTTCGCATCACATGACGTATGATGTTCATAGTTTGTATCTACCATAGAATCTTTATTTTCTTAAATTATCTTATTCAAGTTTGTCCTGTTAGGCAGGAAACATGCTTGGTTTTTGCCCCTATATGATGTAAGGTTTTTTGGCAAGTTTGTGTTACATTTAGGGTTCGCATTCTAAATATTCCTTTTTACCAACAGTATTTTTAATTTGTTATATAGTCTTTGGACCTTGTCATTCTATCCAGTAACTTTGAGCATTATATTTGGAATGTGTACTTTTTCATGATACAGTTTACACTAAATTGAAACTTAAATAATAAACAGTGTTCTGAACTTATCACAGTAAAAAGTAAGCCCTATATAATGGGAGATATAAATTATAAAGTTTATATCAACTGATTCTGGTGTTCACAAGGCAGTTAAGGAATAAAATAAAATAAAAAATCTGTTTTACATGAGCCTATTTGTCTTTTATTATATATTATTCAAGTTTTGCTGCTGGGTCTGTGTGGTGAGGAGAATGTGGGTGGTGTGGAATAGCTATTGTGTCTGTACACTGGTGAATTTCTATAAAGATGCAAGATTTATAGAGTTCTATAAAGAGAAACTAGCTGATCTTTATTAATAAAACTAATAAAGATCACTCAGACTCAGACTTATCCATAAGTAGAACACTCAGACTTATCCATTATTAGCTGCTTAGGTTCTTTTAGTTCTGTGTCCGTTTGCAGTTTTCAGTCCTCTAACAGCATGCCTAACAGCTTCCTCAAAATTTCTCTAAAATGGAGAAGCAAAAGCCAAAATGTCCAAAAAAAAAATTTGCTTCAACTCTAATAGCTTCTCTAGTCTAGAGATTTTGACATTTATTACAACAATAAAATAAGCTATATCATTATTAATTATATCAAAAAACTATATATTTTTTATATTAACAATAACAAACTAAATAAAATATTACATATTTGATAACTTTTTGTTGGAACATGTGAAACATTTATTTTTGGGGAAGGAAGACTTTGCTGCAAATTTGGGAAAGAAGTGCTTCTCTTTCTTCTCCATCCCTATTTTGGGGAATGAGGTGGGAAAGCTATGCCCAAAAACAGTAAAAAATTCCCCAAAATTGAGAATATCAAGAAAATGGAGACTTTGTTGGACTTGCTCTAAGGCTGACACGTGTACTATTTGAGGAACTTTCCCAGGTCCTCTGTAGAGCCTGTTTAATAACAAAAGATATGGTTCAGTTTGCTGTTATTTCAAAGTTTTCTCCAATTGATGAATTTCTACATTGAGAGTGCAACTCTTGGGGAATGCCCTATTTGAATCAATAAAATTAATAAGTAATTTTTGCTTGTCTCAGCACAGAATTTGTAGCTCATGAAATCATGTTATTGTTTATCATCAAGATGTTTTCTTACTCATGGTAATTTTCTACATTGGCTGTTGTACGGTAGTGACTGAATCCGGCAAGCGAAACATAGCATTGTCAAGGTCTCACACACCTACCCTGAATAAAGATTGGATCTTGTTGACAATTTATGTTTAGTGGTCCTAGATAGATTATGTTTATCTGATTCCATTGGGCACTCGGTATCCATATAATCTGACTCCATCAATTTTGATTAATCCACCTCATTGTTAATGTTTGGTGCCCCTGTTCCTCATACTTGGTCTCATTGATCCTGAAAAGCTTGTGTGTGTGTTTTTTTTTTTCGAAAAGACAGGTTGGTTAAAATCTAGGATAACTGTATAACCATAGATGGTTAATCCTGTTCTATTTTTTGCTGGAGGTATAGAAGGTGATGTATATATGAAAATGGGATTAATCAGTGGGTTGTGCATAACAACCAAACCGATCTTGACAAAAAAAACAGAAAAACCAAACATTCCCGATGTAACAGCCAACAAGGGAAACAAACAAATGATATACCAAATCAAGTAGACTCAGGAAGCAACAAAGTAAACTGCAGAAACAAACTCAAACCCAATCCACAACAGACTCGTATATAAATAAGGGCCGCTCTTCTCATTCAGATATCCAACAATTTACAAATCATCAACATGGGATCATCAAACATCAAGTCATTGATCTTCTGTATACTGCTTCTTAGCATGGTGGCGCTGAACAATGGATTCGCAGCTAACAGGCTCGGAGTCCCTGACCCTTGTAATGTGCCTTTTGGAAGACGTCTGCCGGAGTGCCGACCTAATATAATCGGTCACCCAAAACACAGCCATCACAGTCACCCGAAACGCAGCCATCACAGTCACCCGAAAAACAGCCATTATAAGCGTGGTTGCTCCATAATCCACCGCTGCCCTGGTCTCTGAAGCTCAACGGGGTAAAAATGAAGATTAGCGGCTACACAGCCTACACGCATAAAAGAAACTTGATAGTCGTATCGCTTGTTACAGCACTGCGTATTGATTTCTATAGTTGTTCTCTGTAATTTCAACACATTTCCTCTCCTTATTTCATGCTGTAACTTGAGACCGAAACAAACTATTCGAACTAAACTACAACTTGGCTGCCATAAATCTATCAAAAAGCCTCGTGAGGCCAGGCAATGCTGTCGAGCTAAATATACACAAAAATCCTGTAGCTTATAACTGTGCTAGGCTGCTTGCTGTTTTAATCAAGGCAACCATGGATTGGATGTCATTGCAATTTACAAGAGCCTTGCAAATTCAACCCAAATGAAATCAAGGAATATATATAGCATTTATTGGTTAAGGATGTCCTTATTTAGTATTACGGTACACATTTCCACTTTAGACTTACTTTTAAATCAAATTTTCATATTTCAACCGTCTTGTTTGTAGGTACTAATGTATAGATCATCTATACAAAATTTCAGCTAATTTAGTAATGGTTAAGCCACCCAAAACTGCGTTTTCTGCTATAACTATGAACAGTTCGAGTTCGACAAAATTATGTTCATCCATTGTTTTAATCGAATTTGAGTGCCTTAATAATAACCAATTTGGTTGAAATTTTGTAGAGATGGTCTATACATTAATATCTAAAGACTAGATGGTGGAGATATGAAAATTCAATTGAAAAGTGAGTCTAAAGTGGAAATGTATACAGTAAGAATAAATGAAGACCGGTTAAAACGTTCAGGAACCGTCTGTTTTCTTCATGGTAAATCACATATTTGAATGCTTTAAAGATCACTAAATGAGATGAAATTTTACAGGGATGATCTATACATATATTGTTGGAAAAATGATAGAAATAAAAGATTTTTTGTAATCATTTTGATAGTTAAAGATGAATGAAAATAGTCACCAAAGTAATACATGTAATGATTGATCTTTCAACTTCCTTGTCTTTTGGTTTTTGTAACAACATGAATCAATGACATGTAATCATTTTGATAGTTAAAGGTGAATGAAAATAGTCACCAAAGTAATGCATGTAATGGTTGATCTTTCAACTTCCTTGTCTTTTGGTTTTTGTAACAATATGAATCAATGACATGGTAGTGGTCTAATGAAAGGTTGTAACCTTATTCATGACATTCAAGTTTTCCTCCAATCCCACCAATATAAATAGGTGACTCCATCCCTCATTCTAAACACACCAACTCAAAGCATCTCTCCTTACTTAAGTTTTCTCTCTCTTTCTAAGTTGCGTTCTAGTGATAGACAAAGATACTTTAAGTTCGTTCAGTGTCCTTGTAGCAGTGCAGTTTCAAGGGACAAGTAGTCATTGTATCCTGGAAGACAGGTGTCATCAAACCTTTGCACCGAAGATGAGACATAATTTGTCTTAAGGAAAGTGTGTGAGACACACGACTCGACTTCCTTCAACTTCCTCTTATCCTTGAATCTGAGTTAGTAACATTGGTATTCATTATCATATTTGTATTATGAGTTTTTAGTTATAGTTATTTATTTAATTATAATGAATTTATGTTATTATATATTTGCAATATTTGACAGATTTTCTAACAACCCTAAGATAAATTAATATTGCTTTGGTTTATGAATCTTTCCAACTAGGCGTACTCAGTTTGGCATGATGTCTAGGCTAGAACCATTGAGGCAATGTTCTTATGAAAGCCACGCTCCACTAAAGCTTCATCTTTTTACCTGGTCATGTCTGACTAGAATTACCGAACGGATTGAGGAGTAGCCAAATTAATATTGATGTTGCCTTTATTTTGTGTTACCAATTGCGACTATTGTTGATATGAATGAATATTAACTTGTATTAACATTTTTAGAAAAATGAAATTTAATTTTGTGAAGTCTGTTGACAGGAGTAGCTCTTCAACCCAAATGTCAATCATTCCTGCTGTTGCTGTTGCTCATGTACCTGTGTTGGTGTCTCATGGTGAGAAACTTGAGAAGTTCAATGGGCTGCACTTCAAGAGGTTGCAACAAAAGATGATGTTTTATTTGACCACTCTGAATCTGTCAAGGTTTCTGACTGAGAAAGCTCCTGAGCTCAAAGAATATAAGCAAGATGATGAAGCAAAAATTACAGTTGTGAATGCATGGAATAGTCGTGACTATCTGTGTAGAAACTATATCATGAATTGCTTGGCTGACTCTTTGTACAATGTGTACATTAGTATGAGAACAGCTAAGGAGGTGTATGAATCACTTGAGAAGAAATATAAAACTGAGGATGCTTGTGCCAAGAAATTTATTGTGGGTCGCTTCCTTGATTATAAGATGGTGGATTCCAAAACTGTGATGAGTCAAATTCTCAGAAATCCAGTTGATCTTGCATGCGATTCACGCTGAAGGGATGAAGCTTGGAGAAAGCTTTCAAGTGGCATGTGTTATTGAGAAATTGCCAACAGCTTGAAAAGACTTCAAGAATTATTTGAAGCACAAGCGAAAAAAAATGAGCTTGGAAAATCTGGAGGTCATGCTTTGCATTGAAGAAGACAACCGAGGATCTGAAAAGAAGACATGGGTTAGTGGCTACTCTGCTAAGGCAAATGTTGTGAAACATGGTCAAAGCTCCAAGACCAAGAAGTTCAAAATTCAATTGTCCAAGCTCAGACCATGAGGGGGCATTTCTAAGAAGTCTAGATTTGAAGGCAAGTGCTTCAATTGTGACAAGATTGGTCACAGAGCTGTTGACCGCAACAAGCCAAAGAAGAAGAATAAGGAAGCCAACATGATTGAAGAAGTCATAAGGGGTGTCTCCGATATGAACCTCTCTGCTATGGTGTCTGAGGTGAACATGGTGGGCTCAAACCCAAAGGAATGGTGGCTTGACATTAGAGAAACTCGTCATGTATGTGCTGATAAGAAGATGCTCTCCAAATTTGAACCCAACACTGATAGGGAGATAATGTACATGGGAAACTCGGCCACATCTGTCGTTGAGGGCAAGGTGGTTCTAAAGATGAACTCTGGAAAGGAGCTAACTTTGAACAATGTTGTGTTTGTTCTTGATATCCGCAATAACCTTATCTCTGGTGCACTGCTGAACACTCATGGTTTCCGCATTGTGATCGAGTCTGACAAAGTTGTTTTGTCTAAGGTGAAATGTATGTGGGTAAGGGTTATATGAGTTGTGGAATGTTCAAATTAAATGTAATGACTATTGTCAAAAATATGAATGAAGCTAGTACTTCCATTTATATGCTTGAGTCTTTCAATTTGTGGCATGATAGACCAGGACATGTTAATTATGGTACTTTGCAAAGGCTAATTAACATGGAACACTTACCAAAATTTCAAGTTGATGCGAAACATAAGTGTGAGACTTGTGTAGAGGCAAAACTAACGAGATCATCTTTCAAAAGCGTTGAAAGAAACAATGAACCTCTTGATTTAATCCATAATGATGTATGTGCTTTAAAACCAACACAGTCAAGAGATGATAATCAATATTTCATTACTTTTATCGATGATAGCACGAAATACTTCTATGTGTATTTGCTGAAGAGCAAAGATGAGGTAATAGAGAAGTTTGTTCTCTATAAGAGTGAGGTGGAAAACCAACTCGATAAGAAAACAAAAGTATTGATAAGTGATCGAGGAGGTGAATATGAATCACCATTTGATGAATTTTATGCTCAGCATGAGATTATTCATGAAAGAACCGCACCTTACTCTCCATAATCAAACGGTGTTGCTGAACAGAAGAACCATACATTGATTGAAATGATGAATGTAATGCTACAAAGTTCCGGTTTACCACCCAACATGTGAGGAGACGCCATTTTGTCGGCTAACTATCTTTTAAATAAGGTTCCAAAAAAGAAACAAGAGAAAACTCCATATGAATTATGAAAAAGAAGAAAGCCATCCTATGATTACTTGCGAGTGTGGGGATGTTTGGCTAAGGTGGTAGTCTCTAAACCTAAAAAAGTGAAAAATGGACCTAGAACAGTTGATTGCATTTTCATTGGATATTCACATAACAGTACGGTTTATCGCCTCCTTGTGTACAAATCAGAAATTTCTAATATACATGAGGGCACGGTAATGGAATCGAGAAATGCATCATTCTTTGAAAATGTGTTTCCATATAAGTCTAGAGGGGAATCGAGTTCTTCGAAACAGACACGTGAGACAGGTACTGGAACTAGCCAAGTTGCTAATGAAAGCAGTTAACATCAATATACTGAGTCTGAGGTTGAACCCAGACGAAGTAAGAGAGCAAGGATAGAAAAATCCTTTTGGTCAGATTTTTTGACATATATGTCTTTAAAGAGGCGATGAACTCCACTGATAGTCTTTTGTGGAAAAAAGCTATCAAGAGTGAAATTGACTCTATTTTGCAAAATCACACTTGGGAACTGGTGGATCTTCCACCAGGTTATAAACCTTTAAGTTCCAAATGGGTTTTCAAAATGAAATTGAAAGCAGATGGGTCAATAGACAAGTATAAGGCAAGACTTGTAATTAAAGGCTATAAGCAAAAGGAATGATAATTGCAGTTGTCGCATTACGAAATCTTGAAGTTCATCAAATGGATGTAAATACCGCTTTTCTTAATGGAGAGGTTGAAGAGGAAATTTATATGGAGAAACCTGAGGGTTTTTCTGCTCCTGGTCAAGAAAGGAAAGTGTGCAAATTGGTGAAGTCATTGTATGACTTAAAACAAACCCCAAAGCAGGGGCATGATAAATTTGACAACGCTATGATCAGCAATGGTTTCAAGATCAATGAATGTGATAAATGTGTTTATGTCAAAGATACAGAAAATAGATATGTCATTCTGTGTCTATATGTTGATGACATACTTATTGTTGGAAGCAATGAAAAGATGATTAAGTCCACTAAGGATGTGTTAAATTCCAGATTTGATATGAAAGATACGGGTCATGTTGATGTCATATTAGGGATTAAAATCAAACGAACATCAAATGAGCTTGTATTGAGTCAATCTCATTATGTGGACAATATCCTTGGAAAATTCGATAAGGATAATTGTGGAGTTGTCAGAACTCCGGTGGATATGACTCTACATCTCTCAAAGAATAAAGGAGATAGTGTCTCTTAGTTAGAGTACTCTACAGTTATTGGAAGTCTGATGTACCTAACAAGTTGTACAAGACCTGACATAGTTTATGTTGTGAACAAGCTGAGCAGATACACGAGTAATCCTAGAGCTATGCATTGGCAAGCAATTGTGAGGGTACTAAAGTACTTAAGGTATACAAGAGACTGTGAGCTGCATTATACCAATTATCCAGCTGTCCTAGAAGGATACAGTGATGCAAATTAGATTTCTGACATGAAAGACTCAAAATCCACTAGTGGGTATGTGTTCACATTGAGAGGTACAACAGTGTTTTGAAAAATCCTCTAAACAGACAATTATAACCAGATCCACGATAAAATCTGAATTTGTCGCTTAGACAAATGTGGGGAAGATGCAGAATGGCTACGCCAATTCATAGAGGATATTCTAAGATGGACAAAACTTGTACCTGCAATATGCATATATTATGACAGTCAATCTGCAATTGGCATGGCATAGAGCACGATGTACAATGGTAAGTCAAGACATTTTCGTCGAAGACATAATACCATTAAATAACAACTTTCTATTGGAGTTATCTCTATTGACTATGTGAGGTCAAAGGATAATATTGCGGATCCGCTAACCAAATGGTTAAACAGAGAGCTAGTTGATACATCATCGAGGGGAATGGGACTAAAGCCCATGAATTAAAAATCTTTACAGTGGATACCCAACCTAGCTGACTGGAGATCCCAAGATCTAGGTTCAAAAGGGACAACCAAACTGTAGAGACCATGTTGGATCACTATGGGGATTTTTCTCATGTCCATTCCTATGAGGAAAACAGTGATGCCCGTAAGGAATGAGGTTAAATGAAAGCTTTTAATGATTCTTATACGTCGGAGATCCGACCTGAGTAATGCGGGTTACTCTTAAGAAATCACTTATGTAAGAGAAGTGGGGCCTCTTCTAAGGGAATTGTTTAAGGGCTCAATTCATATCAAACTCTTACAGAACCAGACGCGTGTCTAGGGCCAAAATGGACACAATAGTGAGAATTGTAAGTATCAGGAAGATTCCTGTGTGAAGTATGTTATCATTTTACATAAATGACAAACAGTTCAAAGACATCGCGTCTACTGTCTAGTTAGTAAAGTCAGCATACTTTCACAAGGGAAGGTTCAAAGGGTAAAACCTACCTATCCTAAGCAGGTTTCAACCGCAAATAACTATCACTAAGTCTATCGAGTATTTGGTCGCTTATTTCATTCATGTGGGGAATTATTGGAAAAATGATAGAAATAAAAGATCTTTTGTAATCATTTTGATAGTTAAAGATGAATGAAAATATTCATTAAAGTAATGCATGTAATGGTTGATCTTTCAACTTCATTGTCTTTTGGTTTTTGTAACAATATGAATCAATGACATGGTAGTGGTCTAATGAAAGGTTGTAACCTTATCCATGACATTCAATTTTTCCTTCAATCCCACCAATATAAATAGGTGACTCCATCCCTCATTCTAAACACACCAACTCAAAGCATCTCTCCTTACTTGAGTTCTCTCTCTCTAAGTTGTGTTCTATTGATAGACAAAGGTACTTCAAGTTCGTTCAGTGTTCTTATAGCATTGCAGTTTCAAGGGACAAACAATCGTTGTATCTTAGAAGACAAATGTCATCAAACCTTTGCACTGAAGAGAAGACATAATTTATCTTAAGAAAAGTGTGAGACACACAACTCGACTTCCTTCAATTTCCTCATATTCTTGAATTCGAGATGTTAACATTGATGTTCATTATCATATTTGTATTATAAGTTTTTAATTATAATTATTTATTTAATTATAATAAATTTATGTTATTATATATTTACAATATTTGACATATTTTCTAACATATATATCTAAATATTGAATGGTTAAAATCTAAAACTAATATCGAAAAATAGGACAAAAATAAAAATCAGCACCTAAGGGTTTGGTGCGGACGTCCTTATTCTAGAAAAGCTTTATATATATATATATATATATATATATATATATAGTTCGAGAGCGGACATCGTGAACGTCTCTGATTTTTCCATTTTCCGGCGTCAATGACAGCGCTTCTCTCAACAGATTAACATCAGACGCCTCCAGTATGGCTTTGGCATGAAGAGGGTCTAGGAGAATAGGATGGAAGCTCTGTGCAGCAAACCTCACTCAAAACTTGAAGACCGATCAAGGATGGCTGCAAACTTGTAGACGATGAGCCCACCGGCAAGGGAAGCTTAGTATGGAGGTCTGTTGTCCGTCAACCAAGAAGCAACGACGTTGTCGATGCGTAATTGGGGAGAGGGGCCGTGCGGACGTACACTCTCCAACGGGACTATATATATACACACACACAAAAGCAGCAAAAATAAAGCAGTAACTAAAAGAAATGCACTGAATAAAGATAATGAAGGTTCAACACAATTATAATTGCAACCACAGCAACCGTCTTCAAGTTGTTAAGATTACATGCTAACCAGACCAAATTAAAACCCTAAAAGAACCAACATTCCATAATCCCATTCCCACCATGCCCTCCTTGACACAGAGCAACTTCTAATCCTTCACTTAAGCCCTCTCACCCCTGATTCTCCTGGCGAGCTGGATATCCTTTGGCATAATAGTGACACGCTTGGCATGAATGGCACAGAGATTGGTGTCCTCAAACAACCCAACAAGGTATGCCTCAGCTGCCTCCTGCAGCGCCAAAACCGCATGGCTCTGGAAACGCAGGTCGGTCTTGAAGTCCTGCGCAATCTCACGAACCAGCCTCTGGAATGGGAGCTTCCTGATCAGCAGCTCTGTGCTCTTCTGATACTTGCGGATTTCACTGCAACATTTCACAAAACACATCATGATCACAGTATCACAAAACATATTCATATTATACAAAAATACCCACATTCAGAATCGAAAAGCGACAACAATTTCAACACAATAATTGAAATGATGTTAAAGTTGAGATGTGATTACATACCGAAGAGCAACAGTTCCGGGGCGGTATCTGTGGGGCTTCTTCACACCTCCGGTGGTCGGAGCTGACTTGCGAGCAGCCTGAAAAATCCACACATTATTATTTTCCAAAATCAAAATTCAAAGCCTTCAAGAACAAATTAGGGCTAGGGTTTGAAATGAAGAGGGTCAATTACGAACCTTGGTAGCCAATTGCTTCCTTGGAGCCTTGCCTCCGGTGGACTTACGAGCAGTCTGCTTGGTACGGGCCATCTGCAAAACCAAAATCAAACCCTATACATCAAAACCCCTAATTCCAATCCCAAAAAAAATCCCCAATTTCAAACACAATCTAAGAAACCTAGCTTCGCAATTGCAGAAGTAAACCCAGAAATTAATCAAAACCCAATTCAATTGAAGATGAAGAACGACGAATTGGATAAGAAAGGTTACCTCTTTCTGGTTTCTTGGACTTGAGATTTGAGAGCGAGAGGAAATTGGAACTCAGAAACTGTTTGGGTGAGATATGAAAGGTCGTGGGTTTTTTATATTTAATGTGGCGGTGGGTGGGACGAATTTACTTTTACCGTTTTGCCCCCCGGTGGGTGATCGGACGGTGAGGAAGGGCATAGTTTGTGTTTTTTATGGCTCCAATCGACGGAGAGAATGTAAAGTTTGGGATATCTGCTTCGGATTGTGAAAGCATGATAATCGTTTCCTATTGGCTTAAAATGCTTTACCACTTTCTCACGGAGATAAACGAGTAATCATGGTAAGTTACGTTTTGTCACCTGATATTTTGACGGGTTTGGGCTTGAAATTCAACCCAATCTGAATTATTACTGTATTTCCTAAACATTCAACAATCATTCCCAAACAAAAGCTGAAGTTACGGTCAAACCGCCCCCCTTGAAAACCTAGTCCTAGGAACCTCTACCCCAAGCTAATCTCACCTGTTTCTCCTCCGTTCCCTCATCAAACCCAGAATAAGTGCTTAACCACACGAATCCAATAGACTAGCCCTAGAGACAGGGCCGGCCCAGCCTACGGGCAAGCTTGGCGACAACCCAAGCTACAAAAACGAAAAAGGACACTAAATTTGATTTGTTATATTTATTTAATTATATTTATAATTAATTATTTACCATATATATAGTAGGACATACATGAAAAAAAATAATAAACCAAAACTTTTACGATCAACGTCGTTCCTTGTTTGTGACTCCGTCGTTTCTTCTTCTTTTCTCATTTGATTTACACACCAATCATGAACTACATTTACTACCCAAACGCTTTTTTTCATATCCAAAGCAAAAACTCTATAAATTTGAGGTTCCAATGGGTGTTCTTTCCCATCCAATTCATTCTCAATTTTACGTCTCCTCGAATCCTCTACATCCTATTGTTGTTCTACGGTAATCAGACGTTTTTTTCGACAGTCAGTATCGCAATAGGTAACCGTATTTCTCAATTTTAATATTAGTATTGTGTATTTGTCAATTTTTATGTTTGGGTGAAAAAATTGACATGGGTTCCAAATCCTAAAGAAAGAATCGAGTTTCATCTATCCTAAATCTTTTATTTAAAATGTAGGGGCACCAAAAAAAATTCGCCCAGGGCATCTAGATACCCAGGACCGGTCCTGCCTAGAGAGCGCAACCTCATATTTTCTCATCTTGTCCGGCTGCATCCTGGTGCAGGCGATGGCTTTTGGCCTCGTCTGTGATTGAGCGGTGTGGGTGGATGGGAGTTTGGTTCGACTTCTTTCAGGTCGGGGTGCATTCGGTCTTTGTCTTCATTGGCATCTACAAGATGTACGGTGTTGTGGTGCGGCAAGGGGAGCGGTGTGGTTTTGGCTGGAATTGGAGTCCGATCGGTGTTAGAGATGAGTGGAGGCGACGGTCGGCGATTGTTGGCTTGGTAGTCGTCGACGGTGATTGTTTTTCTACTTATATCTAGTTGTTTGGTTGTTGAACTTCGGTTTGGGATTAGTCCGGATCTGGTGGAGATGGGTGGTGGTGTTGGTTAGGGTTCGACAGAGGAACGACGTTCCAACGGTGGTGGTTGGAAGGTCTGATGGGTCGTTCTTGGGCGGTTGACTTGGGTTGACTTGGAGCTTTGGCCTGGATGCAGCTGGTTGGGCTGAAGCCTGGGCTAGGGTTCTTTTGTTGGGTCCTGGTTTTGTTTTCTGTTTTTTATTTAATGGTTAGTGGTCCAGCTCTGAGAGATGGTTTTAGTTGGTTAGTGGTCCCTCCTATTTAGGAGAGGGCTTTTACAAGTTGTTGTCGTCGGTAGTGTCGTAGGGTAAGCAATGATTATGGTATTGTTTTCATGGACTATTAATGTCGGTTTGTTTTTGTTGTTAATGTAATGAGGAGTTTACTTATGTATGTATGTTGGTAACTTTGGCATGAAATGTTTGAAATGGTTGTTTTTCTTGAGGTTAACTGTAAGGATGTATCGGTACTTCTAAATTAGGTTAGGTTACGGTTGAACCTATTTCGGTTTTTATCCACTGTAATCGTTTAATTTTCAGGTAGATAGAAGAGAGTGAGAAAGTTATTTTCATCATTTTTGTCTCTCTTAGTTATAATTATTTATTTCCGATAATGAAACTCTGATAGCTCTAAAAAATTTTGCATCGGCTATTTGTAACGGTGAAACCGTACGAATACCGATATATTTCACACACACTCGAAAAATAACTGCGAAGTTTGACATTATTATGCGTTTTCGGCAATTGATGAGTGGTCTTTGGAAAAAGAAGACAGAATATTAGCCGATATAGTCCGCCTTGTCTTCTCCAAGCAACCTGGTTTCACCCATTCGTGCAGGTCCGCACAATCAGTACTTGAGTTGCACGACGATGGGTTTTGGCGGGACTACCTTACAAACCCTCAAGCTCGCGACACTCCCTTCCCCTTCATCTTGTTCCTTCCGCTCCGCTTTCAAACCATTATCCAAAACCTTCCTCTACCGCCATAGCCACACACCAAGATCTCAACTTCCTCTCTTCTTCGTCAAGAGCTTCTCAGTCTCTGCCGTACAAGCAACTGCCCCCACAGCAACAAAAGCAACGAGCCCAGATGAGAAAGGTTCTCTCTTTTTCATAAATTCGTTGGGTTTTGAATAAAGTTGAGTTCTTTGGTTAATGTTAGTGTTTTTTGTGTGTGGGGATTGTAGGTATGAAACCGCTGTGGAAAGCTGCGATAGATTTCAAGTGGATAAGGGAGAACAAGGATGATGTTGCTGCCAATATTAAGAAGAGGAACTCCAATGCCAATTTGGAACTTGTGCTTGACCTCTACAATCAAATGTTGAATCTTCAAAAGGTCAAATATTTCATTCACTTATTACTGATTCTTTGATATTGAGGGCACGTTTACTAAACCGTAATGAAATTGAGGAGGAATATGAGAGAGAATGAATGAGAAAGAGGAGGAATAGGAGAGAAGATGAGTGATTACTATTCATGTGCTTATTTATTATCAGGAATTGGATGTCCTACCAGGATTTAGGAATTGGAATCAAGATATGTCTATTACAAAAACACCCTTAATATAATTGAACAAAAAATATGGTTATAGGGGTAGTTTAGGAATAAAAAGTTGATTACCCCTTAAGGGGGAATCAATACCAACTCATCAGTCCGGAAAGAGAAGAGGAGATTCATTCCTGATAAATTAGGTGGGCCCCACACTTTTTTCATTCCCCTTTGCAAGTAAACGTGCAAAACCATCGAGAAAGGGAATGAACCCTGAGTCATTCATTCCCATTACACTTATGTAAACGTGCCCTGGGGTCTTGTAAGTATCTCGGTCATAGATTATAAGCAAGACATTCATACCGGCAGTTATTTGATCAAATGTTATTCATTTTCTCTAGAGTTACTTTGATCTTGGAGATCATAAGTTTTGTGTTACTTTTAGCAGAGTGGTGTTTCCTTATGAATTTTATAGCTAAATGTTCTTCACAGAAAGCAGGAAGTTGAGGGGCTTCGTGCGGAAAGGAATGCAGTGGCAAACAAGATGAAAGGCAAGTTGGACTCGTCTGAGCGTCAGAAGCTCATAGAGGAAGGTATCATTGGATAAATCTTTGCTCTTCCCTTTTTTGTATATACCATGTAGGCTGCTTTCATTTTGGCTTTTAAAGATTAGTTATTTAGATTAATGTTGTTTTGTATTTAGGAAAGAATCTGAAGGAGGCACTTCTTACGTTGGAAGAAGACCTGCTTAAGCTCACTGATGAGCTCCAACTGGAAGCACAATGTATACCAAATATGACTCATCCGAATGTCCCAATAGGCGGGGAGGAAGGGTCAACCATTAGAAAGACGGTATATATCTCTCTCTCTCACACACACACACAAAACACCCAAGTGGAAGGTCCTGTGATTCAGTATGCATGCTTCGTCATCTACTGTATTTTCTTTTGTAGGTAGGCAGCCCTCGCGAGTTTAACTTTCCTGTCAAGGATCATCTTCAACTTGGAAAGGATCTAGATCTTTTTGACTTTGAAGCTGCGTCTGAGGTACTGTGTTTGTTTCCGATCTTGCCTTTAAGTGACTCTAGCTAGATGGTAAGGCGGTTTCCATTTAATTTAGAACCTTAGAATTTACGTATTACTGTGGACTGGTCTGGAGAAATAGTTCATGATCTTTGTTGGATGGATTGGAAGTTTTTATCAATCCTGTGGTACTCATATAAATTGAGTCTTATATATTCCCAAAAAAATGGCTTAGGGATATATTGGCTCCATTTGACAAGGGAAATAATTGGGTTTCTTATCTGTAGAAACTAAGATCTGTCTACTTTCTACAGGTAAGTGGCTCAAAATTCTACTATCTTAAGAACGAAGCAGTGATGCTAGAGATGGCTCTTATCAACTGGACGCTGTTGGAAGTCATGAAACATGGATTCATACCTTTAACGACCCCAGAGATTGTAAGGTCCTCTGTTGTTGAAAAATGTGGTTTCCAACCCCGTGGAACAAATACCCAGGTTAGTTCACTCAGTCTCTCAGCATAGCTTTGTGGAAATGAAATGCTTTCTTATCTGTGTTTAAACATAAACAGGTTTATTCTATTGAGGGTAGTGATCAATGCCTCATTGGAACTGCCGAGATTCCTGTGGGGGGAATTCATATGGATTCTATTCTTTCTGCATCAGTGTTACCTTTGAAATATGTGGCAGTCTCTCATTGCTTCCGCACTGAGGCAGGTGCTGCAGGTACATCAACAAGGTAAATTATCAGCAAATATATCTCTTTTGTTGTCAGTGACCTCATATACCCTGTGTATATGGACTGGAATAACTCAAATTACATTGTTAAGCATTGAAATTATGAATCTGTGACCCAAAGTGGTGCATCAATTTTTAACGCAAACTGCTAAGTGCTCTTAAGATTTGTGATGCCAGCATTATTGTTGCCCTTCCTTTGCACCTACCAACATTCTATCGCTGTATATGACATTTGTTAATTTTCCATTCCTACTCGACACAATGGAGGTGTGGCATTTGTACTACACATGAACATCAAATCAGATGTGCTCTGAGCCTTGAGATTTCATCTTATCTGTTCATGTTGATGCTGAATTGGTGATAGGGAACTATTGTTCGTTTCTTTGGGTGAGGATTCCACATTAATTTTGAATTACCAGAATGTATCAGTGTAGTATTTGAATGCATACATCAGCTTTTTAACAACTTGAGATGGTTTGTTTTGTATGTAGATGAAATCTTAAACAAATCGAAGAAGGAAGGCTGTTCTGCTTTGCTATGTCACTAGTAATAAAATAATTGACTAAAATTTTTACTACATTTTACTTTGCATTTCAAAGTGTGGCACAATATATCGTCCTTAGCCTTTTCTTTTATTTTCCTTTGCTGACAAGTGCAAGTGTTGCGAATTTATCAGTTTTCTAAACCTGTTTTCCGGAAATAAATTTGTATTTGTTTTTTTATCCTGCCTTCAGTTTCTCCATATTGTGCAAGGTTTAGTGGTTCTGCCAAACTATGCTTTTTGTGTCACATAGGGCACAGCTATATTCATAATATTTCTGGTTCTGATCATCTTATAAGCATGTAGACTATTCTCTATGACTTCGGGTTTCAGTCAGCGGCCAGTAAATTTCTTGTATTCTCCATTCAGGGGTCTGTATCGAGTCCACCAGTTCAGCAAGCTGGAGATGTTTATCTTATGCCAAACGGATGAGAGCGACTTTTACCATGAAGAGCTCATAAAAATTGAAGAAGATCTATTTTCATCACTAGGATTACATTACAAGTGAGGATTTGTACACAGCCTTCTCATTATTCATGAGATATTTTTTTCTGTATTTTTGATAATATTGAGTTTCTGGACAGAACTTTGGACATGGCATCTGGGGATTTAGGTGCACCCGCTTATCGTAAATTTGATATCGAGGCATGGATGCCTGGGTTAGCGCGGTTTGGCGAGGTATTGGCATGATCTCTTTCTCTTTCTCTGTGTAGTACAATAATGATAGTCCCCCCACATCACCAGTCCAAACCTATCTCAAACGGTTCATGGCAGTGTTGAATCATTGAAAAATCCAATTTTGCTTAAAAATTAACTGACCCGGATTTTGCAAAGAGCTCACTTTCATGATTTTCATACTCATATAATTGTATGGTTCGAAGCTTTCATAGTTAATCATGAGAATTAGGAATTTTACCAAACTTTAGAGTTGAAAGCCAACTTAGTTCCATCCTACCTGTTTTAGACTGTTTGTTATGTAGAACACAAATAAGCAAGTTATTTGGGTTGATTTATAGCATTTTGAAGAAAATTGATGTCTGCATTCATGTGAATATGTCCAAATATTCACTTTCAAGCTTTGATTTCTCTACCAGTCCTCAGATTTTTACTTATGATTTTGTTACGGTAGAATATCGAAACTAATGGGTTTAAATAGGTCAAAATCTTTAAATTAAGTTTGAACTCAGAGATTGGACATTTCCTTTTTTGCGATATGGAAAGTGGGAGGAAGACCACAGATTCACAATATATAGAACTTGGACTAGAAGCTAAAGAAAAGAAACTATGGGGGTGAAAATGACAAAAGAAATATTTATTGACCAACGGTTGGATGATATGGGATCAGATGCTGTTTGTTTTATTTGTATGGATATAAGCTGTAGCGCTTTTTTGAAACCTTGTGATTGCATATGAATTGTGGACAGATATCAAGTGCATCAAACTGTACAGACTACCAAAGTCGTCGTCTTGGGATCCGGTATCGTTCTTCAGAACCAGCATCTACAATTCCTAAAAAGGGCAAAGGCAACCTCTCTCCACCACAATTTGTTCATACTTTAAATGCCACAGCATGTGCAGTACCAAGAATGATCGTCTGCCTGCTGGAAAATAACCAGCAAGAAGACGGGTCTGTAGTTATTCCTGAGCCATTGAGACCATTTATGGGTGGCCTAGAACTTATACAACCTAAATCTAGATAGGACGGTAAGTTTATGATGCTTATTTCTAATTTTCAAATTGTTGTTGACAGATATTCTTTGGTTAGTCTTACAGATCATGTATAACAATCGACTGCAAATGAGTTGCGAGATCTTTTGTGTTTTGTTTGAGGAACTCATATTGCCTTGTTCTCCCAGATTTAATCAGTTACATATGGGGATTGAACAAAGAGCAAGTTGATTATGTTGGTTTACATAACAAATGTTTTCACGAATGAAGGATTTACTGGAGTTAGGAAATGCTGTAATGATGATTATGCTGTCTAAATGCTGTAAAGATAAATATATAAATATAAATTAAGCATCACTACGAGAGCTCACTGTTGTATATTCCCTTCACACGCGAGTGAGGCGACTAGCTGGCTGATATTTTATACATTTGTGTACTGGTTATCATACAATTATCAATTCCTTTGTTAGCTGGTGCTTTTAATGTTCTCGCGCACGCGAGAGATAGTGTTTGTAATGGTTACAGCTTTAAGGTGTGAGATTCTATTTAAAGCTTTATTTTTTTCTTACTTTTTTAATGTGGGATAAAGTTTATTTTCTTATTTAGGTGACAATTTTTCATTCATCCCACAACTAAATTATGCATATGAATACATGATTTTATAGCTCTTATTACATGGATTACAAATTTTTACATGCAATCATCTAATTAAAAATGTAAATCACTTTAATTATTTGATTTAATCAATGGTCTTTTAGACAATTTTTTCAAAAATTACCCGCTTCGATGAATTGACGTAGATTGATTGTGCAAGCATGGCAAGTAGTGGAGGTGTCTCCAGTTCACTTGGTCTGGAAGTTCTCAACTGTAATAACTACAAAAGGTGGAGATTGCGATTAAGAACTTATTTGTTGGCTGAAGATCTATGGGAAGTTGTCGAAGCAATAACGGAACCTGTAAAACTAGAAGATGGCAAAGCAGAATATATATCTTGGAGAAAAAAGGATGCCAAGGCTTTATACGCAATCCAAACTTCATGCGGGCCGGAGATGTTTCATTTTATAAACGAGGCTGAAACGGCTAAAAGTGCTTGCGATGCTTTGGAAAGAGTTTCAATATTAACAGGTACAACAGCATGGATTACATTTAATTTATTTATGTTTTATTAGTATAGAACTTGTTCATTTATCTTTTTACCTGTTGTGGACCTTCAATACACATTTGGAGTGGATTGTCATAAACTTAAAATTTGACAATTATAATTAAAACTTGGCAGGGCGGGTTGAGAACAGCGAGGAAAACTTTGAGCCTACATAGAGTTCACCGGATTCTTGTGTGAAGGTGATTGGGATGAGGCAAAGGAGTGCCTTAACCTCAAAGACCTAGATCTCCACAGCGCCGTAGCAGCAATCGATCCAAGGCTTGGACACTCAGCCATTCATATAGCATCCTGGAAAGGGCACGCGAATATTGTGAAAAAGTTGGTGCTGTTTATGACCCGAGAAGATCTGAAAATGAAAGATTGTTTAGGTGATACAGCTCTTCCTCTAGCAGTATCTGCTGGGCATCTGCGTACTGTGAAAGAGTTGGTTCTGTTGATGGGAGACGAAAGAGACCGCCAAGGTCACACAGCTCTTCACGTAGCAGTATATCGTAACAAGGTGGATATTGTGAAAGAGTTGGTGCAGTATATGAGACGAGAAGACTGAAAATAAAAAACAAGGATGGTCACACAGCTCTTCACCAAGCAGTGAAGTTGGGAATTGTGGCTATGGTGAAAGATTTAGCGGCGTTGATGGGAGAAGTGAGAGGCCCTGATGGTGACACTGCTCTCCATATGGCAGTCAGGCTAAGGGCTGCGAAGGTTGTGAAAGAGTTGGTGTTGTTGATGAGAGTGGAAGATTTGGCAATAAAAAATGACGAATAGTATATGAGTTTTGGTTAGGTTTTGGAATTTTTCAAGTTTAATATTATCGGTGGATAAAAAAATATTATTCTGGCCATCGGTTATTGCCGATTAAAGTTGAATAAATATTTTAAGGACTACTAAGCTTTTGTTGAAGGTCAGGGCTTTGTGTTGATTAAGTTTGAGAGTTTTGGCCGAGGGTAAAGTTATTGCCAATTTTAAATAATTATCTGTTTGACAATTAAGATTTACTATTATTCGTTGAACAAGAGATGAAGAATTATCGCTTAGAAGCGATCCAGATTTCGTCAGGCTAAGGCCTAAGCCTGTGAGTGGACATTTGTTTTGAATTAATGCATGCCGTGTTTTTTATGCTAAACATGATTTTTTATTAATTTAATGAGCCGGTGGGGCCAGGAAGGTGAGTTGCTCCCCTTCCGTAAGCCCCATTATGTCGGCTGAAATCAGCGTTATATTGATTAAAATTGGAATGCATTGTTTTATGGCCATAGTTTTGAGGACGGTCGGGGAACCGTGTCTTATGCATGAGATGCATGTTTTAATTTACGGGGGAGGAGTCATATAATAATGACTTTTCGTATTTGCTTGTTTTCATCACCATGAAAGGTCGTCATATATATAAAGATGCTAGCTAGCCATACAGCCCCCTCACTTTGGAAGTGGAGAGGGGCAATAGTAGCCCTAGAGGGTTCCGACTCTAGCCGGAGAGACTCATTGTCATGGTGGAATCTCTCCGCCATGAAGGGTCGTCATATTACCTAGTAGCCTTAAAGGTTCCGACCCTAGTCTGGGAGACTCTCCGTCATGGTGAAACCTCTTCCTCTATTTTTAATACTGAGTTTTAAGCCAATGATATTAACAAATATTGTTTTGTTTTTCGAAAGGATGATTTGGGATTATTTCCTAAGGAGGCATGCATAAATGATTTCTCGGAACAATAAGAGGAAGAACGTTAAATTAAGATATTTTCTCGCACCTGAATTTTATTTTTGTCCACTCACTCTAACGTCATGTTTTAAATGTTTTCCCCTGGGTCTTTCGTTTACAAATGCCCAGTATTGCAGGGTTGTTGAAAGGAGGTCATGCGTACTGAAGATGAGGCATAGTCAAATCATTCTGCTGTCCCTATATAGTCTAATTAGGTTTTGTTTTCACTTAGATTGCTCTGTTTACCCCAGTAGATTGTCACTTGAACTTTTGTGATGCATAACAATCTTCGAACATGAGGTTATGTGATTTTGCATGTAACTTTATTATTCATCTACGACCCATCATCATTGAATATTTTTGCACTACAGCTCGTGAATGTGTGCGAGGATTGAAATGAAATTGTAATTCTTGAGCTCTGTATGATTAAGATGAATCTCTGATCCTGAGCTTGGCTAGACTTGATGTCCTATCCTTAGCACATGATGCAAATAAGTCTGTAAGTATTGATGTCCTATCAAGCAGACATGGTGCGACTAAAAGAAGTTGGTCTTGGCACCATAACCATGGATGTGATATGGTGATGCCATATTGTGACAAAATTGTCACAAGCCCGTGTGGCTTCCTAAAGGATTGGGAGGCCCTTAAGTTCGATATGTACTTGCACCAAGAAGAAAGCGAGCTTTGACATAACTTGATCAATGGTTACCCAAATTTGTCTCATGAAATCTGATTTATGATTATCGTTGGGGGAAGACTCAATGCCAAATCTAAGAACATGAATATAGAGATCTCTACAAATACACTAGTGTACATGAGGACGTAGAATAATGAGTTTACTGACGAACCACACTTCGTTGATAAATCGACATGGTAGATTGGCCTATGGAAAGATGTGATCTATCATTAACAAAGATATGTCCTTGGGCAGATGATGACGACATCGTAAGCTAAACCCTATCAACTATGACTTTGTTAGATAGCGTAGTGAGAACAAGAGCTCTGACTCACCTTATAGGGCAAGGTCTTTCACTAACACGAACTAGAATCGACTATGATGAGATATGCTATTGCTCTCATAATGAATGTCATTGAACTCCACTACGTTGTCAGCCTGGTAGTTTCTGAATAACAGACCATGCAGCCTATGAATATGGTTGAATTACATCTTTACAAGATCAGAGATATTGTTAAGTCTTAAAATAGACTTATAAATAAACCCTACAATCAAAATTAGGTTTCGATGGTAGTATAAGAAAGTAGGGGTCTCCTGCAGAGGATTGCATCTAAATCACCAATCTAAGACTCAATCTAAAATTATAAACCTAATCTGTCCAGTCAGAAAGAACTGATCGGCAGACAACTCTAAACTACTCTAAACATGACGAAAATTTACAGACACGAACTAGACTTGAAAAACTAATTATTGACACAGTTTCATAATTTTTAGAGTTGATTTACTATGCCAAATAAATTCGACAAAACAAATGATAAAAAACCTACGGAAATAAATAATATTTTTAGGTTTTGAAATATATAAGAAAAACAATAGCTATGAATAACCATACACCACTTGAACATATTTCACCAAAGATTTCTCAATTTATATGCTCATATTCAATCGAATGTCTTTATCCAAGCTAAGTCAATGATTTGTTGAGCTTAACCTATCAACCTTTCTCACTTGGTATGTCAAGAGAATGATATTTTCAACTTAACTTAGCTTCTAACATAGAACCTAGAGTGATTTTCTCGCACAACTCTCACATATAAGTCATTATAATTGAAAAGATTATGAATAAAGTTAGGCAATTTCGATACTAATGTTGCCCTACTTAATCTACCTAGATGCCAATCTATATGAATGAAGCTCAAGTCACTCATGTGCTACTCTAGATGATATGTCTGACATGATGATCAAAACATAAAATCATAGCAATGAAACCCTAACATGCTAACTACATTTGCAATCATAATAAACAAAACCAGAATTTATCTATGAGAAACCAATGAATCAACAAACATTCAACATTCAAGAAACAATAAAATCAATGCCAAAATCTTGGTTTACACATGTCTAGGGTTTAGGCAGCCCTAACTATCAAAAACTAGTAGAAAGACATAAGAAAAATAAAATAAAACATTAAAAGGGGAATAGGAAAAGAATGGCAGCAATGGACTGATATTATGCGTCCAAAGATAGATGTAATGATGTCAAGTCCTCCTTTTATATATAAGCAGCTGCTATTAGGGTTAAAAAACCTAATTTTCGTCCATAGACTTGCCTTTGTGGTTTGGGCTTTGAAATTGAAGTTTTAGTCCAAATCAGAAATTCGGGTAGACTAACATTCAGCCACTAAAACGGTCATAACTCATTCTCCAAAATAGTTATTGACGATCCGCAAAAATTTCTGGAAATTAGACTCTTGTAGCTTTCCGTTGATACATGGCACATCTGTCAAAGTTGACTAAAGGTTTCTGGCAGATTTTTTGATTTCTTTTTTGCACAATATAAATTCTTTTCCCTTCAAGATTTCTTCTCTTTTGCTTCTCTTGTGCTCCTCAACTTTATTTGCGACCTAAAAACACAAACTAAGTTACAATGAATATTGTTAAAGGAATTACATAACTAAATAGGGTCGAAAATACATTCAGAACGTTATATAAAATGCACTTATCAGATATACATGAAGAACCTGGACGAACTTCATTCACTTAAATCAAGTTACTCTAAACCACAAGAGCGTGTGTATACAAGCGTTGTTGGAACATACACCAATTAACTAATTGATTGGGAAGAGATATGATGAATTGTGCCCTTACATGTTTATTCAGGATTTACTTGTACTCTTGATGAATCAAGAGATACCAATGTGGATCAAACATATGAAGTTAGAATGAAAAAAGATCTTGAGAAAGACACAGTATCGTAATGGAACTCGAAAACTGTGCTGATGGTGATTTTCCCATCCATCAGCTTGGGCACTCTAAATGAGGTATGTGTATGCTTTCATGATTAGTCAAAGTTTAAAGAGAGATTCATTGTCTTTGTCTAAAGAACGACTAAAATGTGTTAAGAGATGGAACTCTCATCCAAGTACACTAAGATGCATCAATGTACTTATGACGATACGAAAGACTCGACCTCTCATTCACTATGAAAAACTGTAAAGCTAAGTGTAGTTTCATGTTCACGCAACACCATTGTAATAGCATATGGATATCCTTTTGATACTTGTGTACGAAGGATTCGAGCAATTTCATCCTCATATAAGAAAGACACATCAAAAACGAGATCAGAATCTGATAAGTTTCATAGGTCAAATTCCATAATACCTGCAGGAACACTCGCTCACCAGAAAATTGTGAAATTGTTAATTACTATTAGAAAGGTCTACGTGTCTACTTTCCACAAACACCAACTATTTGATCACAGTTATCATATTGAGTGATTGATGACCATTTTCGTAACGTAGAATGAATATGTCCAAGAGTCTGATTTTGCAAATAACAGTCAACTTCAACAGTTTTGTGAATAAGGCCGAATAAACTAGAACATGTAAAATATACGGTTGGAAAGCTACATGAGTCTAGCTTCCTAAACCGTTTACGGTTCATTCATATGTATTTTCTAGAGAAAGTTAAGGCTGTTCTAGTAACCGAAGGTCATGCTGCACAAGAATCTGACTTTCAGCACGAACTTATTATTTGAGTTCCCAAGCAGTCTTCTCCTCAAGATTTAAGAGTAAGAGATTGGCTTTGAGGACAATCCAGTTTGATCTAGTTAATCATTGGCCGGTGCCATATTTGATGACATGTTAAAACACATTGATATGCTAAATAATCCGAACTCTTATGAATGATCTAAGGATCAGGAGAGATGTAGACTTCAGGCGGAGTCTAGCAAATACATATCACTATCAAATACATGTCAAATATGAAGGGTGCAGTTATGCTCTTTTTTTCTTAGACCAAAACTTTTTGTCCTACCGGGTTTTTCTTGACAATTTTAACGATGCAACATCGCATGCACCGCTTGTCTCTTGTAGAGATTATTGATCAATATGAAGTTGTTCATGAAAGATCGAATTCTCAATGAAAGAGTTGATGCGTTGCACTGTTTTTCTCCTACGATCAAGGATTAGTTTCTCCCATAAGGATTTTTTCTTTGTGTAAGCTTAAAATATTAACCTGTTACTGATGTTGGTTTAGTTGTCAATACAAGAATCGATGACCCCCTGTATAAAATGAAATAATTTCTTGCAAAAGTCGATGCGATTTTAGGTTCAGTGGTGATGCGGATAAGGTATCAAGAACAGGTCTCCAATAGTCACTCAACAGACATCAAAAATAAAGAGTAGCAAACTCATAGAATATAGCAAATTCACTGCGCAATAAACTGATTTATTTCATAAAACATAAGATCCCAACAACTATTACATTGTTCATATTTATATGGGTTATAATACTTAGAGAACAAGTAGGGTTTAACTATCAAAAAAAACTAATTAAACATAAATCATAATAATTATAAAATAATTTCTTAAACTATTTCAATAAAAAATATTAAAATTTATAAATCTATAATTAAATATTGTCTTTAATCACGTGGTTGGAGAGACAGTAAACAATATTCCAGTCGTACAGATGCGGAACAGTCTTACGTTTTTGATATGTTTCATGTATGTGATATTTTTTTAAATGCCTCCTCCTAACCCTTCCTATTTTAAGCTCTCTCATTTTTCAGTTTCAATAACAACTAGGATAATGATTATAAGATCTAAATTTTAGACGAGGTCTTCCTTCACAATTAAATCGAAAATGCAGTCCACCCAGGTTTTGAATCCTATAATATACTCCTGCAGCTCCGCAGAGGACGAAATAGGTGAAACATAATTATTTCATATTGCAGAATTCATGTATCAGAAAAATATTCACCTTGCAAGCTAGAATTTTCTGGTCACACTTTCATCTCCATTTTCTGAAATGCCTCCTGACCAATATCCTAGTATTAACTCTGAGTCACCAGGCCAAAGAATCAATGAAACAAACGGTAAGTTCTTGTACAGTTGTAGGTTCTCTCATTGCTACTATGATGTTTGCCACAGTTGCTGGTGGAAACACAGGCTTCCCCCTGTTCGTACATGAAAAGTTATTTCTAACTTTTATAGTTTCAGATGCTCTACACTGGTGTTTTCAACAACTTCTGTGATTGCTTACCTCGCGTTATTCAGAAGACGATTTTCTCGTATCGTTGCCAAGAAAGCTGATGCTTCACGAAAGATACTCATGGATCGTTGCTCCAAGCATTGTTTTTGCTTGTGTTCCAATCGCCTCATTTGTGTGGGTGCAATGTCCCTCCTTCTGAACACTTTCATTTCTACTTATGGGCCACGAATATTTGACAGGAAAACACAGCCTCGGTACAAGACTGATGAAGTTCCCCTTTGGTTTTGCTACGAAAAGGGATTGACATGCGAGACTGTCTCATATAGATCCTTTGACATTTTTAACATCGATTGTATTCAGTTTAATTTTGTTGCAGTGTGGGATGCAAGTGAATTCATACCAACACACCATCCTGTACGAGAACTTATATATTTGTTTGTTTTCGTAACTTTTCAGTTAGCTGTGAAGTTTGAACCGAAGGCTCCTATGAATTTACTGCAAGAGTAAGATAGAAGCTAGAGCTGAAACTGCTGTAAAAAACATTGGATACTCTTATCACAATTTGAGTTTGCTGAAATCAACTTTTTTGACTGGATAAGTGTACGCCTCGTAATTGATTTGTTGGCCCAAACCACTCAACTTTGTAAGCGTAGTTATCAGATCGACCTGAAAGAGAATCAATTTCCACCCAACAATAAGAACTGAGAATGATAACAAGAGAATGCAGACATGAGATATATAGTCGGCTAGTTCGGATTACTGTACATTTTCAGAAGTTACAAGAATTTTCAGGTTTGGAAAAATTTGGATACATACAGTGCATTATATGTACTATCGATTTAGATAGTCTATTTAACATGTTATTTTGCAGACTCGGTTATGTACATCCACTAAGAGGACATTACTCCTCTCAATCAGCATAGGTTGAATACTTGAATTTATAACAGTACTGTGTCACTTCATTTTACTTGGCTGTGGGAGAGAAAATTACTATGGCACTGACCTCATAATCTGTTTCTGACACTGTTTCACGGCTGCGTTGATATTTCTGAACCCACGGTAGAACTTCTGGATCAGTGGCTAATAAAGATTCTGTGGCTATCTGATCAGGACCCAAGAATGCAGACATAACAGCCAGCTGGAGCATTCAGAAACAGAGATGTTAAGTTTAGCATTGCTTCCTTGCACCATTATATCAATTCATGGATAGGATTCTTTGGATCGGGTATCTGTTTGTTTTTGCAGTTCATGGTTGAACATGCTGAAGAACCAATATGCATATGAAGCTAAGTTATTAGCATAGAACCTGGCGGGGGCCAAAGCCAACAGCAGAAAACTTGTCTTTCATTTCTTGAACACTAGCTTTGTCCCACTGGGGAACCCTTCCCTCTGGATCTGGCTCTTGTGTATCTGTCCTTCCAAAATTCCTCTCAAATAAACCCCACTGTTGGCACACCAATGGTTTTAATTATATGCCTTACCCATAATAAGAAAAATAAATATGGAAAGTAATATGCAGAAACATCTTTTGAGCTTAGGAAACTACTATGTCTACATCAACTCATCAAGCAACTAGTGAAAATGATCTTTTCCACGGTTGCATATTTGATACATTATATGTGTACAACCTCTCACTTTCAGTTTCATTACCAGATCTTTTGTAAATAGTAGTGCATTAGGAACCAATATGCATACACATAAGAAATCAACCCTATGGGACTTGAGAGTACCAAATCAATCCTATGAGAGTTGACTTATCCATGAGTGTCTAATTCCATCAACCAGATCAGTAACTGAAAACCAGACCATGGCTTACTGATAAATAAAGCATGACAATGTTCCATTTTAGAATTTGATTCTGGAAAAATAAAATAAAAGACATCCTATGCCTATGAGATTATCTACAAACAGAAACCTACGCCATCACATATGAATAACTTGAAAGATATTCAAGTGCCAAGATGAGACACCGAAGTCCCGAGCAATTAGGGAATGCAAATTTGTATGTAAAATTTACAACATTTAGAGTATAACCATCATGGGTGGAACTGAAATCATTTCCAGGGGTAGAAAATGCAAATTGTTGGGTTCACACACCACAAATCCAGGTTCTTAAATCCACGTGAAGAGTTATACATACAGCATTGGAATGTAAATCTAGAATCATCTCTCACCAAACAAAAGCATATGAGAATCATTCTCAACATAGTTTCAAGAAAGAGTAGAACAACAATTTACTTTAAGAATCCAGTATATAGATCAACCACAATATTTACTTTTTCCAAGTGAAGCCCCAAGTATAATATAAACATATGGTAGCAATCTAATCACACTCATAATATTAGTGTGGGAACAAATTTTGTGAACAAACCTGACCATTTGAACCATATGCAGTGTATAACAAACTGCCCTTTTCAACGTTTCCTCCACATTTGCGAATTGCAGCAGCTAGAAAGGTTTGCTTAATTGCACTTTGTGCTGCATAGATGAAGGAAACCAAATTAAGGCTACTTGCTTCCTTACCCAGATCCATCCAAGTGATCCAACCACATGAACAACCCCACAATGTGTTCATCTTCATGCCTAAACGTAGGGTATATAGGTGATTTAACAACCTATAAGGTATCTACTCTCGTATCAATTTAACAAACAAACAGTCCCAGCTATGTCAATCTCACATAAAAAAATGTATGGTTCAAAATTTGTAATTTTTAAAATGTAAACCTGCATATTGGATCAAATCAGAATAGGAAATGGGCCCTCCTTTGGAATTCAAATCAATTTCCTTCTTTGCTTCCTCCACTAAATTTAAAGCACCAACAAGTCCCTTGTTTTCAGGTCTGCTGATCTCTGAGCTTCATGCAGGAAAAAATGGACAAGAAATTGAGGTTAGCTTTTGCGCCAGGATTTAGAACAAAATTGCACAGAAAGAAAAGAGGATAAAACAGCCAGACACGGAAACTTATTTGGACTGATTTAGTGCAGGATTTAGACCCGTTTCCTTTCAGTTGGCATAACTAGCTCTAAACACAAAAATAGACATCCAGACTGAACTCAAGGAACGGTGGATAGATAAGGGAGAGGATGCGAATACAAACAGGAATAAGGACTCTTGTATAGATGGAGAAACAAGTAATTGATTCTTTTTATAAGTAAATCATTATACAAACATACCAAAAGGTTTGTCTTTCAAAAGAGTACAAGATTTTTATTCTTCTTTCATATTCATGTACCAGAATTCTGTTCACTTTTGATTTCTCAAACGAAATGTTAATCCAAAAAATTAAAAAAAATGGAAACAAAGTTCAACGGCCAGTTTGTATACAAGATTATTCATTTTACAATTTTAAAGACAAATTGAATACATAACAGTTACCTGAATCGGATAGATCCATTTGGACCCCCAGATTTTGTAGCCTGAAAAACACAATGAGTAAGTATTTTTGTTCCTCCCTGTGCATTTATGTGATCACTATATATAACTAGACAAAAAAAATAGTATGATGTTCACAGCAATCACAGGGCTAAGTTTTTTGCCTGACCTTATCATAAGTCATAATATCATTCAATGCCAAAGTGAGCAAGGATGGAATAACATCTGGATTTTCCTGAATTGGAAAGAAGAAAGACCAAGATAGATGAGACCACATACAGAACATGTATAACGAATCATCTAAATTGTGAATGTGATCTAAAAGTACAGGATACCATTGCTATTACCTTTATAGCCTTGTATAATGTATCCTTGATACTTGCTGTTTAGTAGTCAATATGAATCTGGAATCAGCAGCAGAATGTAGATGATTCCAGTCTAGCAATGTGAATAAAACCATTCTATAAACTTACTTTGAAAGTCAGAACGCTGCCTGCGTTGTATCAAATCAGCAGCCTCAGCCATGTCACCAGATGTTCCTGAGTTTCTCAATAATTCCTAAGATGATATCACAACTGCAGAACTCATCATCAATTCACTCTAATATATAGACATCACGTACAATGCCATCAATTTCAATATATATATATATATATATATATATATAAACTCTATCAATCACATTTCTCCTGAGTTCACAATGCCAAGACAGAATTATAATCAACACAAATAATGAGGAGAAAACATGCTCTCACCAAGCCAACAGTGGCACCAAAGCATGAGAGAATGCTCCTTCGCTTGAACCTGTCCTCATTATCAGCATCAGCTTCAATTTTACTGCAACGAACTGTAGCCTGAAATTCCATATTCAGGAAGCTATAATCACTATCTATGTAAACAAATGTGATAAATTTCGATTCACACGAAAAACCGAAGCTCTTCTGTCAGTTGACAACAACCCTTTTCTCAAAAGGCACATAGAAACACAGACCATAATTCTGAGTTCTAAACCTACACATAAGTAAAAGAACTTACAGCAAGAGTAGTACATCTTGCGGCAGAGGTAGTAGAAGCACTGGCGGGGACAATAATAGGAAGCAGGTTAGGAACAGTTGAGAGGAAAGACACAGCCATTGTCCTTCTGTGTCTAAGAAAATTTTAGAAGCTGTCTTTAGTCTTCTTCAAAGTCAAGACTGTTCTTCAAATGTGGAGACCGGAGACTGCCAAAATGGAAAGGATATCAGAACGGGGCCCCTCTCCTGGATTTATGGTTCCTATGTGGTTTATGATATTTGCTATCCTATCCTTTATGCCGAGTAGGATCTGGATACAAACAAGAGAGGGTTCCTATAATGGGCTGAGACTGAGGCTCAAGGTAAATTTGGCAATGAATAATAAACGCAAAATGACCCCAGGTTTTATGGCCAAGGTCCTCCAAATTGAAGTCACATAATCAAAAGTCCGAACAGCCAACGAAAGAGAAGAACGTACACAGCCACAGGGAAGAGCAATCATATTCTTTTCATGTATCAAATGACTATAAATACATAGAGTGCAAAGTTGTTTTGTAAACATCCCTAAACCAAGTAAACATCAACCCCATTGAATCATTTTATCAACTTTTTGAAAGTCACTTTGCAAAGCACAGCCACGATGCCTTGGTCATAGATGGAAGACCCCGTCTTGCTATCTCCGGCAATTGACTCCCTCGCATGGCACCCTTGCATTTTCTCTTCAACACTAAACACTAGTCATATGCCAACCCAGCTATACCTAAACTCAGGATATATACATATACATCCGCCTCCCTATGCCTATCATAATACTAGCTTGTAGAGTTGCATTAATAAATTGGAATGAATGATGTGTCGCTACCCTGCAGCACATAAACTTTTTTGAACAGCACTGCTTGCGAATATCCGAGACCATTACTCAGTTGCTTGTGTCGGCAATTCCTTCTTACACAAACAATCCGGTAAAGGGTTAACATAGAATGGTTCTTCTGATGCCCTTGGTTCCTGTAATCGGACCTTTCTCTTCCGTGGAGATCCCTGCCTGCACATAACCAACATTACCAACAGAGTCAATTTTAGAAACATGTGCCCACTATGTAATAGATTTGAGAACAGCAAGTTGTCATCTGTAAGTGTCCCTTAAAAGTTCACAAAATGAGAAACATAGGCTAAAGCGATGCTGGTTGTACGTCAGAGGTTTTGCGAGAGAAGTCATACTGTTTTCTGTGCAATTCAATTACTCGATTGCGATGTGGTGTTTGTATTTTTCACCGACACCTAGAAAATCACTGAAATCACGCACACACGTACATATTGATGATCGTTTTATTTAACAAATGACGTAGTTTTATGCATATCCACGCAGGCTTGGGCAATAGCCCAGTGGAATAATTTGGGCCAAACACTTGCCAATTGTGTAGGAGTTTTCCAATCACGCAGGCTAATAGAATTCAATCCCTTCATCCTCGCCTACCTGATCATAAAGCCATGTCGGACAAGAAAACCTAGAACGGTTTCAGCACTTTCTTGATCGATCTTATGGGAGGTTCCATCAACATTTAAGAAGGAATATAATATTCAGCTTCATTGAGCTGCGGTTATCATAGTTGCACGAGATTGCGGCTCCTTAGATGATTAGCATGGCAAAGACGAATGTATCAAGGATACTTCATCATGAAAATGAGTATTTTCATGATGAAGTATGTATTTGTTTCATACAATCGGAGGAGCAAACGGATTTTGTTTAATTATTATGATTTTCTACAGAGATAATTTTTGTTGGCTAATCTACTTTTAAACGGTTAAAATAATGATGTACGTTAATGAAAGTACGTAAATAACGTCAATAAGTAAAAGTCTAGACGCACGTGTACATTATAGTCTAGATGCAAGTATTTTCTTTAATGAAATACATTTTGGTGAATTTTTCAAAGTTAAAAAGAAAGGGAAACTAATTTGAAATTTCAAGCATGTTTGATGTTACTTTTTGTTCGGTGTGAAAATGGATTTTCTTCGAACAACTAAACTTGAGGCGTGCCAGTACCTATTAGTTAGGTACAACCTTGATCTTCGACGCTTGTTCGCCCTCTGACTTCTCTTCAAACGATTGTCGTACAGGCGTTGGTCAGGCCTACACTTAGGTTCTTCTTAGACCTAGCTGAAAGCAACTAGGATTTTTCTCCTCCTCTTGCGAAGTTGACGTTTCTTACTCAGACCGGTGTAGTTGAGCAGAGCTATAAACAAGAATCACGGTGCGTTCGCCAAAGGATCCTCTGACAACTTGGGATATTTGCTAAGGTTATTCACCTTAACAACGGTTTGCGGGTATTCGCCGACGGATCGGTCTTTATGAAGCGATAGTAGACTGTTCGCTCACGGATGAGGCTTGATGAGTAGAAGCGGGTAGTGCTCACGGATGAGACTTTGATGAGTAGCAGCGGGGAATGCCTACGGATAGGGCTTTGGTGGTATAAAAAACTCGAGGAATCTTTCTGGTAAAGGTGCTCTGGGGAGGCTTGTTTTGCAGTATGCAAAAGTTGTATTGATTGATTGAGATGTAGATGTCCCTTCTTCTTAAGCTTTGACCCCTTTAAATAGTAGATACTAGGGTTTATTCTTCCTTGCGTACTAAGGTGTATCAAATCTTATTCAGATCATTAGGAGATTCTTTAAGCAACCATAAATCCTTACCAAGCATGACCTATGACAAGAAAGAAAAAACATTAATAATAACATAGACCGCAAGAATCGGTCCAATGGGCTCTCATACAAAGCATTCACCGGAAAATATAATTTTGGCCCAAACATTGCCCCCCAGGCCTTGAGATTGAACCCAAGCTCATTTGTAAAATCGATAAGGACTAGAAACCCTGCCTAGTTTCTTTTAAAAAAAAAGATAAAAACGCTGCATCGTTTCCCCTTTTGCCGTCGTCCACCTTCAGCAAACAACACTTCATTTCAGAAGTATCTGTTCGATTCCTCTAAATACCCTAAAGCTAAATCTCATTCTCATCCTTTCTTCTGCATGACTAACATTCCAACCTAAGAAATAGCCATTGATGGCAAGAAGATCTCTGAAAACCTTAGAGCCATCGCTTACCCAACTCACTTCCATCTGGAATTGACCACTAGAGCCACCGCTGGACTTGGTCCATTCATGAAAAAGTTCCCAGAAGTCTAACACTACTATCATGAATTCAGGATACCAATCTTCCTCTTTTAAAATGATTTTGCAGATGTTACTTCCTGGCAGAAGTAGAGTGACTATCCAGCCCGAATTGGAGTCTGGCCATTTCCAAGTGATCAAATGATGCAGTTGTACCAGAATCATAGAGCTCTTGATCTGGATCGATGGAGACTGGCAGAAATCACGGATGCCATCGATCTAAGCTTCAACCTGAATAGTCGTGGCGCGAATCGACCTCCAATGATGGCTGCTACCTGTTTCTGGAATTCCTACAGCAATACATTTGATTTCAGGTTTGGTCAATTGGGCATCACCCTACTAGATATTTATACAATCAATGGCTTTTCAGTTACTGAAAAATCATATCAAGAACACCTCTTTGAAGATGCAGATGTTTTTCATACTACCAACCCAGCAAATTACCCAACACACATGTCCTACAAAGAATAGGTTGGACATTTCTATGCTCGCACAGATGAGCAGAGTGGAATTGCATTCCTTGACTTCTAGCTTCACAAGTTTGTGGTCTGCGCAATAACTCAAAAATTAACCAAGATCTGGGCACACACTGCAACTCTTCTCTTCAATGGGCACCGTCTTAGCATGGCTCAAATGGTATTGGGATTCCTTTATCGAGCACTGCATAAACTGTCCCTCCATCAACTGAATTATAACGATGTATTTGGTACCCTTTGGATTTTAGATCTTTGGTTGCAGATTTACTTTGTCCAGTACAGAGATGAAAAGGTCACTGACTTCCTAGCGAATCAAGTGTTAGGGAGGGCGTTCGCTAATGCTTCTTCACCCCCATCCATTGGATATGCCCGGTCTCTAGAGTACCTGTTCAACTTGGATGCCACAACCCTAGACTCTGGTCTCCTTGTTCTTAATCACAAATATCTTGAAGCTCTGGCGAATGGGTTTATGTGGTATATAACACAAACTCTTGAAGGGTGAACATTGTTCAACTAGTCTATTTCTCTTATAGATATTCCTTTACCCAAGCTGGTTGGTTTTGAACTCTATGCACCAACCATTTCTGCCGTCAACTCAGCCTTCACCAGCGTGTGCCTTACCCTTTTACTGACAATATCAACTATTACAGCTCTTGGCGAATAGAGAAAGCACCAAGGTAAAAGGTTGGGGATCCTCGATTCCACTTAAGGCTAACTCCTACCAAGGCCAGGGTACACAGTGTTGAAATGCTATTTCCTTCCAATGGTGTTTTCCAAGAATATACTTAGTGGTGGAGCTCCCTTCATGAACACCATTGGCCTACATATATCAGTACTTTCTTCAGACTAACCTTTAGACATGCCAGATCTTTCTTCTTTGCTGAAGACAAAACAATTCTTGATGGAGCTGCTGTCCTAAAGAAATTCGCACAAGTTGAAAGCTCACCGGTGAATCAACAGGTAATTGTATTTTTAATTGATTCCTACTCCTTCCAGTTAACAAACCACTAACTGATCATTAAACTATGCAGAGTGACCTCTTGAGTGCTCTTCCAGCCCAAGCATCATCTTCATAACCCAAAAAGAGAAGCAGGAAAACAATCATAGAAGATTCTGACGAAGATATCGAACCTCATCTGGTAAGTTCTCATTTAAAAGATCTTTAGTACCTCCACTGATGTTTATCTCATTATGAACCCTCCACTGATGTGTAAACCTGCTGCGGCTAACTCGTAAGCAGAGAACCATTACAGCGGATACCTCCTCATCAAAGCAAGCTTCAATCCTAAAATCTCCTCCTCGAGATTGGGAAGCGGAAAGACAAATAGCAGTAGACGTTGTGCTGTGTAGTCTATTGTATTCATCTAATGTTGTTCCTCTCCAAATGCTGCATCCTTCAGAGATTGAATCTTCTTTAAATCCTAACTCCGCTGCTGGAACAGAAACTGAAAGCTCCATGCCAGAACATTCTAGTGAGTCCAATGAGAACAACAAAATGATCATCCTAGCAGGAGTTGCTCATGATGTAGCGAACAGTCCAATCCCACTTTCCTCAGAATCTCCATGGATAATTCTAGATGTGAGACCATTAGATACTCATACTCCACAGGTAAGATAGTTACCTTATGACTTATTTTAATTATTAGTTTTTTTTAGAAAAAACTTATCATCATGTTTCTTTGGCATCTTCTAATAGGAATCAGTCTCGAAAGAGATCGCGAATGTGTCCTTAACAGCTCAAACCTCACCAGGTGAAGCACAAATTCCTTCTGGGACAACTGTTAGTGATGCATAGGAAGATGCAGAACCCTCCAAGACACCAATTGTCTAGGTATAATAGTTCCATTTCTCACGAAGTATTTATTTCCTTTATAAAAACTCATACTTAGTTCTATTTCCAGGAATCAACTCCTTTACCAATCACGAATGTGCCTCAAGTTGATATTCCTGAACCTTCAAATGCATTTATGACTTCTGAGAAGCCTGAGGATATTCCCCCTTCAACCTCAGTTACTCCACAAGGATCTTCTTCTACTATTGAGGTCTGTATACTTCTTGCATCTCGTTATACCACGAATTGTAGCCATTCCTGAAATTTAACTGCTCAAGTCTTCAATCTTCAGATATATATTAACGGTTGAAGAAGGGCATACTCGCAAAACTAGTGGATCAACATGTACAGCTGCCATAATTATGTCCATTGCTGACAAGTCCCTAGAAGAAAGTCTACAAGCTCTTTTTGAGATTTCCACCATTAATCCTGGAGTAGCTGCAGCTAAGAAATTCTTGGCGAATCTCGATGCTGTTGACATCACCTTGGAGAATGAAAATAAAATCCTTGAAGCCATCTCATCCCTTAGAGGTCATGTGAATGAAGAAAAACTGGAGCTCCTTGATAGCTGTATGCAACATCTACCCTCACAAATTGACAACTGGGAGTCTGACGAAAACGATGTCAAAGTCATTAGCGAACCAATGAATCAGCTTCTAAAAACCTTTTCTGAAGTATCCAACCAGCTCCAAGCTGAATATCAAGAAGCTACCATGATCGCGGACAAACTCATAGAAGAACTGAAAGCTCTACTGAAACAAGCACGTGAGGAGAAACAATCCAAACTCTCTGCCATTCAAGCACGAATCCCAGAAGTAAAGAAGCTAAAAGACCCGCTTACACAAGCACATGACTTTGAAAAGAAGGCCAAGGAAAAAGCTCTAGTGTCAAAGGCTGATCTTGAGAGAATCCTAATAGACATTAGGTTCGCTGGCAAACTTCTGTAAACAGCCCATTGGGCCTGAACTCTCCTGATTCCTGTTGTAAACGGCCCAGACCTCACTTCAATAATTAAAAACCAACTACTTTGATTCTCTTCTAAATGCTTTTCCTCGAAAAATCACAACGTCTGATTTCTAATTAATGTTGAGATCCTAAAAAGATGTAAAACGCAACTACTTTTGACCAAAATAAATCAAAAACAGTTTCCTAAAAATTCTGAGATTCATCCATCCTCCACTATAAATTGAGGAACTCAGCATAGTTCCTTTCAATCTTCACAACATCTTTGCAATGACTCTTTTCTCTCATCTTTTTTTAAGAGATTCTTTCCACCAGATGTCAAGCTCTCTGAGTTCATTTTCTAAGTTTAGTGGCATGTCCTCAAACGGTATATAAGTTTAATGACATGTCCTCATGTCATTCCTCAAAGTGTAACTATTGTTGTATGATCTACTTGAACGTGAGGCATCCTCACAACGTAGTTCATAGAAGGATAATGGAGACTGCCAACTTGTACCAACCCATTCTGTCTTGTTTGTTCCTTGATCAACACATGTTCTGCCAGATGGTATATTTGATTCTCCAATTCTCCAACTGCTTCTACTATCTTGTACTTCTTATGCTAGATAACAAATAGCAGTAGGATGTATATCATGGTATCAGAGCCACTGTCTGGCTTCTTAATATTGTAAATGTTCTTGGCCACAAAGCCAAATATAAATGAAAACACTTGACTGTTTTTCTTATCTTTGTCTATATTAAAACAAAAATTGGTTTCCCAATTTTAAACCACAGGTGTTGGTTCAATTGATATAAATGAAATTGCAACTCAAATAGTTACAGATCGAATAAACTCTCAAAGTTTCAAAAAATGCAAAAAATTTCAAAAAAGTAAGGTATCAAATCCAGATGGTATAGTGTTGCCCCCCAGTTTGATTTGGTTGCCGCGAACAGATTCTAGAGGAAGCTAAACCAAACAAACTCGTCATTTGTACCATGCCCCCCAGCTCAGAAATATTTAGAGAAAGAACAAAGTCTTGTCTGGAGGCTGAACAACCGATGGAGGATCCTCATACTCCCAGATACTAGGAAGATATTTCTTCAAATGACGACCATTAATAGGATTAGTATGAATCTCACCATCCAACTCTCTGAGAGAATAAGCACCTTTACCAACAAGACGATCAATAATAAAAGGCCCATCCCAAGTTGGGGACCACTTTCCACGTCCGCGAACGTGTTTGCCAAAGGGCAAAATTGCTTTCCAAAACTACGTACTCTAGTGCGTTTATCATAAGCTCGAGCAACTCTTTTCTTATCCATGGTGAGATTATCCAAAGCTTCCATTCGTTTGGAATCTAGATCTTCATGTTCCTGATACATGGTTTGGACATAATCTTCACCAACTAACTGATGCTGTTCGGGAACGCGTAGAGAATGAACATTGATTTCCATGGGAAGAACTACATCATGACCAAACATCAAAGCATATGGAGTGGTTCCGGTAGGAGTTCTTTTAGACGTTCGATAAGCCCACATAATGTGATCCAACTCATTATGCCAATTCCTAGGGTTATCTGCCAACATCTTTCGTAAAATAGTCAGGATAATTTTGTTGCTAGCTTCTGCCTGTCCATTAGACTGAGCATAATAAGGTGTAAAGTGTAGAAACTTAATTCCATATCCTTCAAGAAACTCTTGAGTCTCTTTGGCCATAAAAGCTGCCCCCGGTCCGCTACCAAGTATTCTGGTATGTCATACCTGCAAATAATATAATGAAACACAAACCAGCAAACGTTGTGGCCGAAGCATCTTTCACTGGGATTGCCTCCACCCACTTAGTAAAGAAATCTGTTTCCACCAACAGGAACTTATGTTGTTCAGAGGAATAGGGATGAATGACTCCCACAAAATCTAATGCCCAGCCTCTACCAGGCCAATGCTTAATAATAGGGTGCATGGGAATATCTAGAACATGCTGGACTGGTCAATGAGCCTGACACTCGAAACAACCCTTAGTGAAATTGATGCAATCTTTAAGAATAGATGGCTAGAAGAAATTATATAGGTGAATGAGCCACCTCATCTTGGGTCTAGCCTGATGAGATCTACAGACTCCCAAATGTACCTCTCTCAGCAATCTTTTAGCTTCTTTTCCATAGATACATCGTAGGTCAACACCTTCTTCTCCTCGGCGCAAGAGCTCGCCTCCTTTGAGGATGTAGTTTAATGCAAAATAACTAACCTTTTTATCCACTAGAGTAGATGGATCTGTCAGATACTGTATGATAGGCTGCCACCAATCAACATCAATAGAATCCAGTGTTGCCACCAACCATTCATCGTTAATCTCCCGGCAAGCCATAAAAGAAGGTTAAGTACGTTTCTCCATCTTAAGAATATGTTTGCGAACGCCATCAGCCAAGCTGACACCAGTAGCAATCTGTCCTAACTCGTTCGCCGCAAATTCTTCTCTCTAGGAATGTACTCAAGCATAACGTCTACAAATTCATCCAACAATTCCATTGCTCTTTCCTAGAAAGGGATTAGACCAAACGTAATACACTTGTACACACCTTTAAGTTGGTTAATCACTAAAAGTGAATCTCTCAACACTTTGACTTCTCTTACCCACATCTCCAACACCAGCTCCAAACCAATTATTACAACTTCATACTCTGCCTGGTTATTAGTATATTTCCATTCCATCTGAAAGGAATAAGAGAACCTGTCCCTTTCTGGATTAACCAATGAAATACCTGCTCTTGATAGAGAGTTTGTACAACTACCATCAAAGTACAAGACCCATGACTGTGTATAAACCAGGTCAACTGCTTTGTCCTGACATTCCAGCTGGTTCTGAATAGGATATTGCAAAAGGAAATTTGAAACTGCTTGTTCAGTTTGTGCTTAAAGTGGGGCATACTGGAGTTAAAATTCAGACAAAGCTAGCATCCATTTGCCAACCATACCTCTCAAGAAAGGCCTAGTTAGCATATACTTCATTAAATCAGTTTGTGCTATGACCAATGTATTGAATGACAACATGTAATGTCGTAATTTGCATCCAGCAAAATATAAAGCCAGATAGAGCTTCTCAATTGGCGAATATCTGGTTTCTGCATCCAGCAATGTCTTGCTAAGGTAATACACCGCGTATTTGATGATCTTACCATCTTCCCTGGTCTCATCCTAAGCTAATAATCCTGCAATGGAATAAGAAGATGCTGATATGTATAACTTCAAAGGAATGCCGGGCCATGGTTGTCGTAATACAGGAGGACTCACTAAATACTCCTTGATCTTCTCAAAGGCTTCCTGATGCACTGATTCCCAAATAAACTTTTCTTCAGCATGCAACTTAAGAAGGGGAGAGAAATGAGCAATCTTCCTTGCAGAATTAGAGATGAATCTTCGTAAGAAATTAATCTTGCTTATTAGACTCTATAACTCCTTGTTCCTTAGAGCTGGAGCTTCTATTACTGCTTTACCCTTATTTCCTAGAACCTCTATACCACGCCGATGCACCACAAAACCTAAAAAATCTCCTGCACGAACCCCAAAAATACACTTGGCTGGATTCATACGAAGTCTGTGCCTTCTCATCCTGTCGAACACTATTCGCAAGTCTTTAATATGATTTTCTTTCTGTTTTGACTTGACTACCACGTCATCGATGTAAACTTCTATCTTAGTGCTGAGGATGTTATGAAAAATAAGGTTCATGGCTCGCTGGTAAGTGGCTCCTGCATTCTTAAGACCAAAAGACATACCTGTATATTCAAAAGCCCTTGTAAAACCTGGACACCGAAAAACTATTTTATGCCTGTCTTCTTTATGTACAGGTATCTAATGGTAGTCAATTGTTCCATCCATGAAAGATAGAATTTCATGTTCTACTACAGCATCTACTAACATATCCGCCATGGGCATAGGATACACATTATTAGGTGTTGTTGTATTCAAATTCCGGTAGGCGACACAAACACATATCTTCCCATTCTTCTTCCAGACCGAAACAATGTTGGACAACCACTGTGTGTACTTTGCTGGCCTGATTATCCCTGCCTTGACCATGTTTTGCACCTTTGTTTTGACTGCCTCCGCCGTTTTCGTATTCATTCGCCGCTGTTCCTGCTAAACTGGCTTATAACCAATCAGTATAGGTAACTTGTGACAAACCAGCTCAGGTGCTAGATCGGGTATGTCTTCATATTTCTCGGTAAAACAGTCTTTAAATTCATGTAACAACTCAATCAGTTGATGTCGCTGCTGTGGTTCTAAATACTGACTAATGCCAACCTCCATTAGTTCCTCAGAGGAATCTAGGTTAACTTTCTCAACTGAATCTTTTACTTTAGGTGGAGTATCATCCAAGGCTGCCAAAGTTGGCTGGATAATCTCATCCTCCTCACATTTGCCATTGATTAACTCGTCTTCAATACACTCCACCAAGGCTATACCATTCCAGGCTTCCTGTTCATGCTGACAGACAATCTTTGATGTAGGAACGCATAAGCCTCTATCTCATCTTTGCTTAAGCTTGTTATCATTTATGATTATTGAAATGTGGTACGATGAAGCTAGGCCTGCTAGTATCAGCGCGAGCTAGGACTAGACCCCATCGCGAAAGTTCTGAAGAGGTGACCCCGTACGAATTATTTTTGCCATCTACTCCAACAATCCCAAGAGGGCACATGTTTCCATAGGAATACTCAGAATCGAGCTTACATGTAGCTACTGAATGTGGTCGCTCGTCAGCCTTGACTAGTTCTGGTTGATCTGTCACTGGATTCCACATGAGTAGCTCTTGGTGCATAGAGGATGAAACACAATATGCCTAATGAATCCAATATCTGCCAAGTATAATACTATAGGGAGCAGTGCTATCGTCAGAAAGAATGATTGGAAGAAATCAGATGGTCTTAACTTTATCTTGAGCAGCAAAACCCTAGAGGTTTTGGTCACATTACTTGTAAAGCTTTTAACTTTCAAGTTTCTATTGAGGATCTTCTCTTTAGGAATTTTCAGTGCTTCCATTGTTCGTACTGTAATAATACTAACAGCATCGCCATTATCAATTATGATTCTGTTTACCTTCATACCTTCCATCTCAGCTGTCATGTATAAGGGTTTAAGATGTCGGGTCATGGTTAAGGTTGGCTTAGTAAACGTCATAAACAATTTTTGGCACTCAGATTCCTTATTTGCGACCTCATGCTTCTTAACCTAAACTTTCTACAAATCTGAAGATAACTGCTCTATCTTTACTGTGATGAGAAACACTTTTTCTTCAATGTTATCTGAATTTAAGAAAACATGAGATGATATGGGTCTTGACAAAGCATACTTCATGGAGAGAGTATATGCCATGTTACTTTCCAGTTCTGTGGACACTGGTGATTTTAGGTCTACCCTCATGTTAGATGTATCATGTCACACTCCAAGCTTTCTCCAGGCTCCTGTGCTTCTAACCATTCCATGTTGTCATCCTCATTGAGGTCCAAGACTGTTTCGTCTTCTACCTGCTGCTCAAGGCTAGACGCAATTCTGTCATCGATGATAGGGACCTCAAGAACAGATTCTCTTTTTAAAATAGCTTCAGGTGTAGGCTTATGAGCAACTTGCAAATGAGTCACTTCTTTATTTTCTTGAGAAACCACTTTTGGTTTCCATTCGCACCTCTGGCGGCGCTCCACCCTATTCAGAGGTGTATCCACCCTGGCTTTCTTACTTCGAGACTCCTCCAATATAGTTTATTTGGCGAACGACAACCTATTAAATACACTCTTTCTTTGCTGAAAACCAACATTCGCCTGCTCACTTTGACTGGTTCCATGGCAAACGTGCACATAAGGCCTAACCTTTAAGTTTTCAACCACCCTTCGCAGTTGCTCTGGGGTTCGCCGTATCTGGTCGGGCTGAATGTTACATTTCTCCAAGGCCTCTAGCGTTCTCTTTGCCTGACCATATTTCTTCTGAGCATTCCTAGTCTGAGTTGGTGTCGCCTCCACCACTCTCCCTCTTTCCCGTACGTATCACTTATTCTCTTTAATAACTACTTTTGAAATAGGGGTATATATGACTTTGTTAGAACATTTGGTTAAGCTTTCTGCTGAGTCCCAATTCCATGACTGGTGCTAATAGAGGCTTGGAACTACTGAACTGCCTTAGACCCCCGAAGAATCTGGTTCACCTGCCCTGATGTCTTCATGTTTTGTGGACTAGAAGGTGTATAATGGTCTGGTGGTGACTGCAAGGTAACGGCCTCCGATGACTTAATAGTTTTTGCAAACTCCTCGTAACTCATCTTCAGTTGACATTTTACCTTGCATCTAGAGCACAGCACCACTGTCGAACCCTCCATAGTTGGTTCCACTTTCTTGATTACCACCGGTTGGTCTGAAAAATCTTCTTTGTGCAGATCCAATGTCAACTTTCGTGCTCCTTTTTGGTTGAATGTGACGTTCCATGGAAAACGTGCACATAAGGCCTAACCTTTAAGTTTTCAACCACCCTTCGCAGTTGCTCTGGTGTTCGCCGTATCTGGTCGGGCTGAATGTCACCTTTCTCCAAGGCCTCTAGCGTTCTCTTTGTCTGACCATATTTCTTCTGAGCATTCCTAGTCTGAGTTGGTGTCACCACCACCACTCTCCCTTTTTCCCGTACGTATCACTTATTCTCTTTGATGACTACTTTTGAAATAGGGGTATATATGGCTTTGTTAGAACATCTGGTTGAGCTTTCTGCTGAGTCCCAATTCCATGACTGGTGCTAATAGAGGCTTGGAACTACTGAACTGCCTTAGACCCCCGAAGAATCTGGTTCACCTGCCCTGATGTCTTCATGTTTCGTGGACTAGAAGATGTGTAATGGTCTGGTGGTGACTGCAAGGTAACAGCCTCCGATGACTTAATAGTTTTTGCAAACTCCTCGTAACTCGTCTTCAGTTCACATTTTACCTTGCATCTAGAGCACAACACCACTGTCGAACCCTCCATAGTTGGTTCCACTTTCTTGATTACCACCGGTTGGTCTGAAAAATCTTCTTTGTGCAGATCCAATGTCAACTTTCGTGCTCCTTTTTGGTTGAATGCGACATCTACCATAGACACCTCTGCTTCTGGCATGTCTCCAAACTTCAGGTGCCCTTCATTTAGCCATTGCTGGATCTGGTCCTTAAGCTGTATACAAGTTGTAGTGTGATGAGTCCAAACATTATGGAATTTACAGTATGTTTTACCTCCAATAACATCTTCAGCTGGAATTGACCCTCAAAGAATCTCCATTATTCCTTATGCAATTAATGTATCCAAAATGATGTGGGTCAGATTAGCATCGTATGTGTAATCTGAGAATTGAGGCCAGGCATTCTTCCGTGAAGGAGTTGTCACAAGTTTGATGTCAACCATGGCGACTGTAGGAAATGAGTCAACATCAACCCAAGCTGCTGTCTTCTCGTCGTCAACATCCAGTTTGCCAGTATTGATCCATGTCTGGGGCTGATCTTTCAATCTGATACATTCAGAGGTATTATGATTCCACAAATTGTGGTATTTGTAGTACTTATTTCCCCTGATTTGTTTTGGCTTTGGACATACTCCGAAGTCATGTCGCACCTTTCTTTGAGCGAATAGCTCGTCAAGGATCTCTGGAGCTTTGTGGGCATTCTAGGTGTAAGACTCATATTCTAATTTGACGAATGCTCCAGTTGTTACATTGACTAGGTTCTTCTCCATGCGCAGAGCCTTGGACTTGACTAATTATCTCCCAACTAACTCCACTGCCGCTACGTTATCTTCATCATCTTGTTCAACATATCCATGTGGCTCTACATAATGATGTTGTGGACTATAAAAAGGATCCAAGTGTGAGTACAATGTTGACACCATCCTGCCCCTGTTGGGACCATATATGGGTTTTAGTTCCTGGAATATAAGATGCCGGTGAGCCTTGTGATACCCCAGGACCTCTATCTAGCTTATCTAAGAAGTTTTAGTAGCTATCTACCTTGCTCATCAGATCTTCCATGCTTGCAAAGTGAACGTCATGATATTTAGTCTTTTGACGACGTTCTAAGCCTTTTATAGCTACATGAATGACATCATGCTCTGAAATTGGAGTCTTACACTTGGTCTGCTGAATTTTAAACCTCTTTAAATACCCCAAAGGAGACTCCATTGGTTGTTAATACATGGAAGTCAACGAAGATAGGTCAACATCGGGCTCCACCTTGCCAAAAGTTGTTCTGAACATAGCTTCTATGATTAGCCAATCAGAAACTGATCTAGAAGCCAACCTAGTATACCAAGTTAATGCGGACCCTGCAAGAGAAGACCCAAAAACTCTTAATTTAAAAATATCATTGGTTTCATAAGGACCACATTCGCTCTAGAAGAGAGAAATATGGGTGACGGCATCTTCTGATCCCTCTCCACAGTAAATCGAATCAGCTTATAATGCTCAGGCTATGACATGTATATTACTTCATCTGGGTATGGATTAGAATAATTCAAATTAACTGGTGGTTGTCCCTGCATCACCTGAGCTGGTGTGCAAACAAGACCATTCGTCATTCCATTAGGGATTTCCATCCTTGTTTCAAGACCTCTGGGTAGATCCTGATTCCTTTGACGCCTCATAGTTAACTCCTGTCTGGCAGACGTCTCTCTTGCGTTTGTTCGAACCAATGTAAATGGCCCATTAGTCTTAATGGTCATAGTCTTGGCAGATGATGACAGGTTTGTCATCTCTTCAAAACTCTATGACTCCAGCTCTTCTTCAAGCTTTCCTTTTGCCCTAGCAGTTCACTGAGCCTCTCGGTTTCTCTCGATCCCTAAGACCTTCTCCACCTCTCGAAGGCGTTCGAATTGTCTGTCGAGCTTGTCATCAGTCTCCACACTGTCGTGAGTAGTAGAATTATGTAGCTTTTTGACATTTTGGCTTGTTGCCTTGATTTTCTGGTCATGCTGCATCTGAGTCCGCTCAAACTGCTGTATGGTTGTTTCAACTCGCTCCATCTTCTCAGAAAGCACTGCTATCTTGGTGGCCAGATCCGTTAGTAGACGCTTTGATTTGTCGTCCATGACAACCTTCTCACAACTGATGGACTCTGTTGGTTTCTCTGATAATAACCCGAAATGCAAGATCGTTTTTCAACTAATAAACCTTTACAGTTCGCTGAGTTATACAAGTTAACCCGCGAATGTAGTGGTTTATTGCAAGATGGGTACAACTTCGAGTATTCGTTGACACCCGTGATTTTTAGCACGTTGGTCCCACTGGGCGTGCCAAATGTTCGGTATGAAAATGGATTTTCTTCGAACAACCAAGCTTGAGGCGTGCCAGTACCTATGAGTTAGGTACAACATTGATCTTCGAGGCTTGTTTGCCCTCTGACTTCTCTTCAAACGATTGTCGTACAGGCATTGGTCAGACATGCACTTAGGTTCTTAGATCTAGCTGAAGAGCAACTAGGATTTTTCTCCTCCTCTTGCGAAACAGACGTTTCTTACTCAGACCGGTGTAGTTGAGCAGAGCTATAAACAAGATTCACGGTGCGTTCGCCAAAGGATCCTTTGACAAACTGGGGATATTTGCTAAGACTATTCACCTTAACAACGGTTTACGGGTATTCGCCGACGGATCGATCTTTATGAAGCGGTGGTGGACTGTTCGCTCACAGATGAGGCTTGATGAGTAGAAGCGGGTAGTGCTCACGAATGAGGCTTTGTTGAGTAGCAGCGAGAAATGCCTACGGATAGGGATTTGGTAATACAAAAAGACTCGAAGAATCTTTCTGGTAGAGGTGCTCCGGGGAGGCTTGTTTTGCAATGTGTAAAAGTTGTATTGATTGATTGAGATGTAGATGTCCCTTCTTCCTGCGTCTTGACGCCTTTAAATAGTAGATACTAGTGTTTATTCTTCCTTGCAGACCAAGGTGTATCAAATCTTATTCAGATCATTGAGAGATTCTTTAAGCAACCACAAATCCTTACCAAGCATGACCTATGACATGAAAGAAAAAAAACATATTAATAATAACATAGACCGTAAGAATCGGTCCAATAAGTTCTTATGTAAAGCATTCGCTGGAAAATATAATTTTTAAGTTTGAAAGTAGATCAATATGAACCTTCGTGCGATATTACTAAGATAGTTGCGTGGCATTATTTGAACGTAATGTAAGGGAAACATTGCGAAAATTCCATGGAATATTTGTGTGGCATTTGAACCTTTATCATCACGTTCTTCTTTTCTGGTAAACACGTCTCAATTTTAATATGCAAACTAGCAGTGCACTTGGAAGAATTTGGGGATCGAAGTTGGTAAGAGTCATCAAAACCCATTGAACACAAGTTTTAATATTCTCCTGCGGCCAGCTGAACAGTTTGAACTTTACAACCCACTGGCACGGAAAATATGTGGAACTTGCCAAGAACTTGTTCTCGCTCGCGTGTGCCACATTTTACTACCCGTTCCAGGTGAGCTCTTCTAGTCTTCTGGAAATATATACCATAAAGATAGAGTAAAAACTACGGGCTAATTGATAATGTTGAATCTGTAAACCTCATGGAAATTTCTTCGATGGAGAATAATTAACTTAACTAGGTTCAGAGGCTAGAAAAGATTGTGATTCTATGCATACTAACAACCAAGCTAGTCATGCCAGTTTGGTTCTTTGGTGTTATACATGGGAACTTTTGTCTTATCACTATGCAGAGACAATAGGGTCACCAACTTCGATATGAACTACATAACAACAAATTATTACGGGGGAATCAAATCTGAAATGTGCCCTTTTCCCTAAATTTTATATAACATTAGCTAATAGCAGTAGCATGCAGACTGGTAAGATTTTGGATCGAGAGTGAGTTGATAATCAGCATTTTAAAGCAAACAAATATTGGCATCAAATATATCTACCAGACTACATGAATTGATCATTTGTGATCAAGAAAATCTTGATCCGCCTTTTCAAGATAATGAAATTTGATTGTGATTCCACTAGCTTAATAGAAAGATTTTTCTTGTGATTTTGTAAGATACACTCATCCAAATTTGTTTTGTAGGAGTTATATGCTACTAACTTAAGTGGAAAACCTGCAAACCTTAGAAAAAAATACAAAATATTTCAATGCTACCTCTTATTTTTTAATATTTGAAAATTCGCTAGGTGCACCTAAAATAAATTATAGACTTGGAGTGCCTTGGATTATTAGTTAAGGCACGAAGACTCCCTACACGTTACTAGCTAGGGTTAATGGTTGGTTTGTAGGGGTTGGACGGTTTGTTTTAGAACACTGATTTTTTTAAACTACTATTTTTACCATTCAAAAAAAACAATATATAAGTGTAGGAAACTAATTAGATGAAAACAAAAGACTTCCATCGAATACTAAGTCCGTTAATGAGAATAACCAAACGATTAAAATTTGATTTGACTTTGACAAATATTAGATAGATGTAGTACTAAATCTTCCTTAAATCCCCATCGTTTCGTGTGTAGAGTACATATAAGGTAAAGACATGAACATGTATACACAAAAATTACAGCCTTCTTTTCTTGTATGCTTTCCATTTTCTGATGTCAAATGTTCATCAGAAGTCTAATAGATCCTAATATACAACTATCAAGAACACTGGAAAAATGAATTAAGAAATTAGTATCTCGATCGCTTCCTTCAATGGATTCAAAGCCCCCTATTAGGCACCCTGACCTCTCTAACAGTCGTAGAATGCACCAAAGTTGCTGTTGTATCTTCCTTCCTCTTACTAATTATCGGACGAAGCAACCTCGACCAAAACCGACGACCCTTCTTCTCTTCCCCGGTCTCTTTCGTACTTCTCTGTCTTCTCGGAAAGTAAGTCGCCAGCGACCTGCTCTTCTTAAGCACATAAGCACTCTGATCATCCCCACCTTCTCCCAGCAACCAATTCGCAACCGAGCTACCCTTCTCCTTTTCATGCTCAGTAAAACGATAATTATTATAACGTCCCTGCTGCTCCGCCGGAGGAGACGAGCATGAAGAAGTGTCTGTAGAAGAATAGTACGACGATAACGAAGACGTCGTGGAAGGAGTGCCCGACCCCATTGTGGTAGAGGTTCTACGTGAGCTGTTGTTGGAGAGTTTAGTGAGTTTTTCTTTCAAGCAGATGGAGCAAACTCCCGGCGACTGCTTGTTTTTCGGGTGCTTCTTGCACACGCCTTCGGGTCGGGTTTTCTTCGATCGGATTCTGAGCTTCTCCATCATTTTGGGCAATCTGCGTTCATAATGTGGGTTTGTTTGTGTGGCATATATATAGATAGAGGAGAAGAGAGACAGAGTTTTGAGAGTCTGAAATATTAGTTAATTTCCACGATAGTACATGGGAGCTGCTTCTGAGGGTTTTCTTTAAAATACCCTTTTTGACGGTTTGTAGGTTTGAAAAGTTTGGGCGATTGATCAAAGGTTTGGAGTGGATGGCTGAGATGGATGCGTGTGCGGAGGTGTGGAAATTGTCTTGGGCTTTCTGTGTGAGGGCGGCGTCCGAAGGTGGAAATTGTGAATAATCGAAAAAGGTGGAAATTGTGGACGTAGAGAATGTCTAGGAAGATGCACTAAAAAGATCGACTGGGTTATATATTCCTTCTCTTTTTTTTTCTTTAATTTAAGAATTTTGGTAGGGTTTAGAAAAGTGTTTGGGCCAAAATAATATTTTTTGACGAGTGCTAACTCCTCGAGTCCATTAGATCGATTCTTGCGGTCTAAGTAATTGTAAAGATTCTCTTTCCATTTGAAGTCATGTTTGGCAAGGATTTACGGTTGCTTAAGGAATCCTCTAAAGATCCGAAAAAGATTTGATATGCCTTGATCCGCAAGTAAGAACAAACCCTAGTGTTCACTATATAAAAGGGTCAGGGTACAAGACAAGACAACACCAACATCTTAACGATTCAATACAACTTTTGCACACTGCAAAACAAGCCCCCCGGAGCACCTCTACCAGAAAGATTCTCCGAGTCTTTTTGTATCACCAAAGCCCTATTCGTAGGCATTCCCCGCTGCTACTCACCAAAGCCCGACCAGTCGGCAGTTCCCGCTTCTACCTCACCAAGCCTCATCCGTGAGCGAACAATCCATTACCGCTTCATAAGCCCTATCCGTAGGCGAATACCCGCAAAACCATTGTTGGAGTGAGAACTCTAGCAAATATCCACAGTTTGTCAAGGGACTCTTTGGCGAACGCACTACACTCTGGATTTTTAGCTCTGCTCAACCACACCGGTATGAGTAGGAACGTCCACTTCGTAAGAGGAGGAAAAAAATCCTAGTTGCTCTTCAGCTAGGTCTAAGAAGAACCTAAGTGCCGGCCTAACCAGCGCCCGTACGACAGTCGTTTGAAGATAAGTCAGAAGGTGAACAAGCATCAAAATCAAGGTTGTACCTGACCCATAGGTAGTGGCACGCCTCAAGTCTGGTTGTTCAAAGAAAATCCATTTTCACGCCAAAGATTTGGCACACCCGGTGGGACATAACGTGTCAGGATTGTAGAAGAAATGATTTCACTTTTCGGATGATTACCAGTCAACTGGCTGTAGTGAGGTGATCATAGACGACGAGTTAAAGCAGAAATTGAAGGCTATCATTGAGCAAATTGATAAAATCAATTCAACAGCGGATCGGATAAATGCTTTCATAGATCAGCCTAACAAAGAAGTTAAAGCAGCTAATGAGAAAACATCAACACTGCAAGATGAAACAAACCATGATGTTTGCAATACTAACCAAGAGGTTTTACAATCCCAAGAAGTAGAACCTAAAGCTGACGAAGATACTCTCGTCAAAGAGGTTGAATCAGTTTTTGATCAATCTAGTGGCGAAATCTTTTCTCTAGTCGATTTAGAGAAAATGGATTTGTCAATTTATGGTGAATCTCATGTGGAGCACAATGATGAAGACTATATCCAACTACGCTGCTCCAACAACGAAGAAGTTGGTTTGTTGACTTGTAGTTGTTGCGCTCCAAAATATGTGGAGAAGAAGTTTATTTGTGATGACAGACCAAGCCTTACAGATGGTCCCCAATGATGTTTATAGCAAGAATATGTCATTACCTAAGGCAGAAGTTAAGTCACCAATATGTGGTGATTGTTATTTTGATATTAACACGGGGACAACCTACGGCGAATACGATGATGACTACAAGTTGACTCTTGACTCGAAAATCAGCAAGTCTAAAGCAGAAGAGTTCAATTACTTGGATTCTATTAGTATTAAAGATATAAACCAGCAAGTGGTTTATTATGAAAGCCAATTGATGGCTGCAACTGTACATAATATGCACCACGACATGATAGTAGGCAACAAGGCGAATTTCCACACCGAGCCATCCGTGAAGGTGCAATTGATGATCATGCTTTGTCAAAAAACAATGAAGATAAATGGGGGGCTATGCAGCAGACCCTTTGAGCAGCCACTTCAGAGTTTTCAAGTAGATAACACCAAACAACTTTGTTCAATACTTAGAGTTTCTCGCAGAAGAGAATCTCATGCCGCTAATGTCAAAACGTCAAGGCTTGGAGTGAAGCATTGATGGCCACCCCCGTAGACTTACAAAGGGTAACTAATTCATGATGAGTTTCCCTCTTTACCTTGCTTCTAGCCATTTTTTGTTTCAATTCTTGCATTGAAAAAAAAATACAAAAAATAGATTCTGTGTTTTGCTGAAATGCAAGACAATATTCTTACCTGACAGAAGTTTGAATTATGTCCTATAATATTAGAGATCTATTTCTGAGGTCTTTCATGCAAGAAACAATATGTGTTTCAAAGTTACAGTTATTCTGCCAGCAGAGTACAGAAGATTCAGAGCAAGTTTGTAGTTCAGCAAATTTATAGTAGCAGCTTCTGTGTTGCAACTTTACAGAATAAACTAGGAAGATCCAGGAATAATTAGAAGGCAAACTTCATATGCACGAAAAACTCTGGATGTCTACTTTCCAACGGAGTTTACGGCTTGCAATTTCAGCAATCTAAGAAGGAGTTATAGCTGTTGGAGTCCCAGCAAGTCAGAAGACACGTTTTCAGCAGCTTATACTACTGTGCAGCAACTTCGTTGAATCACTGGTGATGATTTACTAAGAACTACTCCTAAAGCTGCATATGTGTGGAAACCCATGGATATCTAGTTTCTAACGGAGTTTACGTCTTGTGATTCCAACGTTCCAGTAAAAAGTTACTGCAGTTTGAAGACAGGAAGTTCAGGATGAATGCAAAAGGGACAGCATGCATATGTGTGGCGAATGGGCATTGAAGGTCTTGTTTGGCTGGTGAATGCATACTTGTGCCTTCTATATATGTTCTTATGTGCTTAGGGAGCTTGATACTCAAGATTCGCTATCCTGCTTCGCCTCACTATGGACATCAAAACTAAACAGTTGCAGTTCAACCAATTTCAGTGGCAGCTTATGTACCGTAACTTTGTAGATATACCTGAGAATATACCGAAAGAATCAGTGAGCAAGCTGTATATTGGTAGAAAGGTATGGATGTCTAGTTTCTAACGCAATTTACAGTTCATGATTTTGACATTCCAGGAAGAAGTTATGGCAGTTTGAGTACCAGAAGGTCAGAATGCTTGAGAATCTGTGTCTTGTGTTTGTGACTACGGCGAACGGACTTGCATACATTAATAGCTTGGCGAACGCACATATTAATGCTCTATATTCATGCTTACAGACATGGGGGGCTTGAATCAAGTTTTGCTCTCCTTCATTTGCCAACTTCGGACACCAAAACTGGGAGCACATAGGGACAGAAATCAGCTACTCTGAAATTTTTGAAATTTTTGAATTCTTGTGCACAGAGTAGCTGACTATCTTGGTATTTTAAGGCCAATACCTATGGCCTCCAATGAAGTTGTTATACGAATACAATGACATGATTAAGTTCCTTACACCTTAAGAGATGAAGAGGGACAACATCTCCTTTATTGAGCGAAGACTTGTGGCTATAAATTCGAGGAGATTATTAGCACGCTTTAACATAATGAGATCATGCAGAGCTACTACATTCGTCGAATATTATAAGTCGATTAGTGTAACCTGGTACATGGTGGTTCTGAGTGGTGTGTATGGATTGATATATCCATAAGAATGATCCCACTTGAGATGAGATGATTACTAGAATTGGCTGCCAGGAGGACAAAATTTCTATTGATTATGCCAATTACTGTGGCTTAAGTCCGGAAAGTGGATTTAAGAAAATTTCCTTTTGTATAATGGTGTCTTAGAACATTACTAAACAGTGAGGTAGAACTGAACATCGAAACTAAATTGCAGTGAAGGTATAACATACGTTCAATCGAGTTTGTTGAGTAATGATGCATGAATATATATGGAAGAGACACTAGTACCATATTTCTTGGCATATCTCATGTGTCATACATCAGTGAAGACTTGCAAACATTGTATAATTGCATGCATGGCTACAGTTTGAGAAAGAAAGAATATTAGACCAGCTTACTAGCCAAGTTTGTAATCATAGGAGAATTAACTTCTCTGGTATTCATAAAGCGTCATGCACAGCAGATGTCCATCTAGCAGCAACTGTGTGTTGCTGTATATATACCAAAAGGTTCAAAGAAGAGGCTCCAACATGATCATGCTAGGAGTAATTCAAAGCCAAGGTGTCTTCATGAATTTACCTCGTGTAAAGAATAGTCTTGAAACTAGTATTGGGGTTCACAGACTTTACAGTAGTCATTCGCTGAAAGTTCTACTATACTAGAGGGCTTTAAACCTCATGTTGGCAGCAAAGATCTTCAAAGAAGTCATTGTGTGTTTAATGTTACATCCACAGCAAGATGATGGAATGGTGTCTGTAGCTTTCTTAAGGGTTTCTTGCATGGAGTAAAAATCGATTTATGACTAGTCTTATAGCATTCGCTACCGCAATGAAGAAGAAGACTATCAACCTTTTCTTATAATCAAGTCCATACTGGGGGCTGCAAGTTGTGACCTATATATCGTCGTGTCAATTACAAACAACTTTTTGAGTTGTTTTGTGAGTGCATTATGAGTATTGAGCTAATACAAAAATAGAAATTTTGACATTTGCGAGAAGGAGTTTAGAGGACGCTTTCATATCTTTTGAGAATGTACACAGAGTTGATAACAATAGTATAAGAAGACCAGGTATATGGTTTGGCATGACGTTCACAGTTACAATACAAGTCTATTTGTGTCTGATCACCACAAGAAAGCTTGTAATTCTCATTCATGGAGCCAAATTAGCGCAAGCATACCGAAAAGTAAGTTTCAACTCTACATATGCAGTTCAATTCTCTACATCATGTTCTACAAGAGAAGCCTATTCCGGAAGCATGCAAGATCAGTTTAATCGGCCTACTCTCACTACATTCGTTGCATCCAATTATTAATTATGGAACATGACGCGAAGAGGCTCGTGTTGTGAATATTAAATGGTTGCTCCCCTCCCGTAAGCTCCTTTGTGATGTTGGCTGTAATTTGTGTTATGATGATTACATTTGGAATTCATTTATTTATGGTTATTGTTTTGAGAGCTGTCGGGGAACCGTACATTATGCATGAGATGCATACTTTATTTATAGGGAATGAGTCATTATTGACTTTTCTATATTGTTTTGTTTTCTTCACCATGAAGGGTAGTCATATATGTAAATATGATAGCTAGCCACAATAGTAGCCCTAGAGGATTCTAACTCTAGCTTGAGAGGCTCATTGTCATGGTGAAATCTCTCTGTCATGAAGGGTCGTCATATTACTTAGTAGCTTTAAAGGTTCCGACCGTAGTCTGAGAGACTCTCCTTCATGGTGAAACCCCTTCCTCTATTTTTAATAATGATTTATAAGCCAATGAGATTGACAAGTTTTGTAGTTCATGTGCAGTGTTTGGCTCATATCTTGAACATCATAGTGAATGATGGTTTGTCATTGATGAATAAAAGTTATGCAGCAATTAGGAATGCAGTTAAGTATATTAGAAGTAGTTCTAATAAAATGAACTTGTTCAAGGTGTGTATGGAGAAGGAAAGATTAAAAGGAAACATAGACACAGAAAAAATATTGGTGCTTGATCTTCCAACAAGTTGGAATTCCAACTTTTTGATGTTGGACATAACTATAGATGTCAGACCATATTTTGAGAGGATTGATGCAGAGGAGATGAACAAGTATATAAGCTACTTTGATGAAGAAGATGAAGAGTATGTTCCAGTGACACCGAGATGAAGAAAAAGAGTTGGACCACCAGAAGATGACGATTGGGAAAATGCAGAAATATTTGTCGTGATCTTGAGACACTACTAGAATAAACATTATAGCCGAGAAAAAAAACAGGTCGACGAAATTTTTTTTCGTCGGCTAACGTCCACTTTAGCCGATGAAATAAAAAATCGTCGGGTAAGTTAATTTTTCGTCTGCTAAAGTGTATTTTTAGCCGACGAAATGTTTTTTCGTCAGCTATAGTCTTTAAACTATAGCCGACGAAATATATAATTTCGTCGGCTAAAAGTCTTTATATTTCCACATCTAGACAGCAGCTTATTTGAAAAAAAAACATGAGAAAAAGTTTGGGTGTTGGCGAAATTGTTGGGTGTCATCGAAATCTGTCCAAAATTAGTTTGTAACGCTATATATAGGTACGTATATGTGTATATGTATCTTATTTTGGGTTGATTTAAGAGTTTTATTTGAGTTATATATATTGATTTTGAGTTTTAATTTGAGTTGAATTATTGGATTTTGAGTGTGATTGAGATGATCGATTTTAATTTGATAATATATATGAAGTTGTTGTTATTAATAAGTAGTAGATATATATATATATATATATTAATTTAATTATAATATTGTGTTGATGCATATATATAGTATGAATTAAGTAATATTTTGATTATGATTGATGTTAATTGATATATATATATATATATAATATTTTTATATAATTAGTAATTAGTATATATAGGCATGTATATATATGTATTAATTATTAATTTTTATTAATTAATTATACGTTAAATGTAGATTGAATACTAAATGATTTGAAAATTTAATTAATTAATTAATTAGAGTTTATACATATATATTATGTTATCTTTTCAGGATATGGATAAGAGTTTGATTTCGCTTCCAAAATGGGACAAAAGATATGATAAATGAATTATTAGTTTTATTGAATATGTGATGGATAATGTTAACGGGAATACAATTTTCTATTGCCCGTGCACTAAATGTCAGTGTCGCAGCGATATACATCGATTTGCATTTGACAAGGTTTGGCAGCACCTGAAGAGTAATAGGTTTTGGGAGAAGTACACATATTGGATATATCACGGTGAAACATCATCAGGGGGTCCGCATGATCATGGACAATTTTCTGAGACGGGCAGTACATCCAACGATCCAACAACGGTTTTCATCAACGATATGTTTCCTTATGAGAGCGGTGCATATTCTGAAGGACCGTATATGCCTGGGCCGGTGCAGCCCTTCCCTAGAGTTGTCAAGATTGCTGGTATTGACAAGTATAACAAACTACTTGCTTTCCAACAGACCCCTGTATACCCCTGTTGTCAGAAGACGGTTCTTGAAAGTGTGATGGACGTTATGAAGATTAAAGTTGAGACAAAATCGACCGTGAAGGCTGTTGATGATTTTCTACAGTAGACTGCTTCGATGCTGCCCCACGGTCATCGTGTTCCTACCACTCATCATAAGGTCTGATATATCCTGAAAGATCTTAGGCTTTCCAACATAAAGATCCATGCATGCAGATATGACTATGTTCTCTTCTAGGGTAGAGATCCAGAAGGGAATGACCTTGGTGACCTTGATGCATGTCCGGTATGTAAGAGTGACATGTATAAGCTGACTCCTGCAGGCAATAGGAAACCTGTGATGGTACTTCGGTATTTCCCTTTGAGGGATAGGCTGGAGCGGTTGTACATGTCATCACACATGGCCAAAACTATGAGATGGCATGCTGATTGGGAATTGCATGGCGAAGATACCCTTATACACCCTGCTGACGGGGATGCTTGAAAGCATATAGACCGTAAGTTTCCTCATTTTGCGTCAGAGGTCTGAAATGTGAGGCTCGGGCTCTCTTCCGACGGGTTCAATCCTTTTGGCAACATGAGTCTTCAATAGAGTGTATGGCCAGTGATTTTGGTACCATATAACCTTCCTCCATGGATGTGCACGAAGAAGGAATACAATATGTTGAGTTTGTTGATTTTGGGGCCCGGTTATCCAGGAAAGTGTCTCGATGTGTATTTGAGACCCTTGATTGAAGTTCTTAAGTTTTTTAGGACGTTGGTCATCCCACTTATGACCAACTTTTTTTGGGACGTTGGTCATCCCACTTTTTCGAGATGTTCCAGATGCATGCCATGGTTGTTGGTACCATCAGTGATTTTCCTGCCCGTGGGATGTTGTTGGACAACGTTGTTAGATGATATAAGTCTTGTCCAGAGTGCCTTAGCGATGAGGGGAGCAGTAGTCATTGCAACAAGATATGCAGATTGGGTCACGAATGGCGGTTCGATGACAAGGCATTTGATGGGACTGTAGAAAACGGTGTGCCTCCTAGAAGATGGACGAGGGAAGAAATTTTAGCAGTGCTTAATGAGTATGATTTTGGGCAGCTCAGCAATCATCCCAATATTGTGGCGGCATACCTGACAGACCCGACATGTATAAATTTTGGACACATAAGAGCATATTCTGGGAACTCCCATACTGGAATAAGTTGTTGATCAGACACTTTCTAGATGTGATGCACATAGAAAACAATGTGTGCGACAGTGTGGTGGGAACAGTGCTGAACTTGGAGGGGAAGACGAAACACGGTCCGAAGACACGCATTGATCTTAAAAAAATGGAGATACGAAGACATTTGTGGTTGAAAGAAGGGAAGAAAAAAATGCTTCAAGCTTCTTACACCGTGAAGCCTGACAAGAAGAACGTAATTTTCAGGTAGATGAGTTCTGTGAAGTATCCTTCAGGCTATGCGGAAAATATAGCCCGGTATGTAAACATTCGGGACAATAAAATGTACGGGTTAAAGAGTCATGACTGTCATATTCTGTTACAACGTGTCTTCCCTATTTTCATTCGACCGTTCATTCCCCGTCAGGTGGTGGAGCCGTTAGTAGCGTTGTCAAGATTCTTCCAGAAGTTATGCACACGGGAAGTGACAAAATCTGACCTCCGGAAAATGCAAAAGGACATTATTTATATCATGTGTAAATTTGAGAGGATATTTTCTCTAAATTTTTTTGACATCATGCCGCACCTGATGATCCATCTTCCCGAGCAATTGTTGCTTACCGATACAGTACACTATACTTGGATGTATCCCATGGAAAGGTATGTTTTTACACCTAAATTTATAATTTACATGTTCAATATATAATCATACCACATTGCAATAATTTATTTATAGGCAACTTGGAGACTACAAAGCTTATGTGACTAATAAATCTGCGCCTGAAGGATGTATAGCTGAAGCATATATTGCGCACGAGTGCGTCACCTGCATGAAGTTGTATTTAGGAGCGTTGAAGGAAACTCCACAAACTATACCGGTAGATGTACCGAAGTTCAACCTTTACATAGTCTCTAATGATGTGAAGTTTATGGAATTTTGCCACTCCTACAAGTTGCAATCACATTAGCTAGTCATAGCCCATTGGTGGGTATTGATTAACTGTCCAGAAATTGAATACTGGAAAGACATCCATTTATACTATCCAGACATTCAAGGTGATCTCGACTACCACAACAAGGAGTTCGCGAACTATTTTGGCGGCAGGGTATGTAATTCTTTATTTTTGTTCATGACTCTTTCATTGCATAAGTATTCATATTTACAATACATTGAATATTTGGTTGCAGATGAACCATATTCAATTCGATAGTCACCTAAATTGGTCGCACGAACTAAGACTTCTAGCGATGAAGCCGATAATGTCAAGAGTTTATCCGATGTGCAAGGTGAATGGCATGCAATTTATATGTGAACAGAGAGACAACAGACGGAGAACACAAAATTCTGGGGTGATGGCGCATGGTGGCGGAATGGAGTTGACTATTACGGTATTCTCGATTCAGTGGTGGAACTCGTTTATGGGCAAAGCATGACAGTGCACCTGTTCAAGTGTAGATGGTTTGATACTAGCAGCCCGCAGAGCATGAAGATCGATCAGTATGGGATTTTATCGGTGAACACTGCTACAAGCTGTTACGAAGCTGACCCGTTCGTTTTTGCCTCATCGGTAAAACAAGTGTTTTATATTGATGACCTTGTTAAGGGTGATGTGTGGAAAGTAGTCAACCTTGTTCAGCCTCGAAACATTTACCGTGCGGCTACACTTGGAAAGACCGAAGACGAGGAAGAAGATGTTGCGTATCAAGAGCCCAGTGCAATAGGTATTCCTGACTCTTCTACAATTCGTCTTAATAATTTTAAAGCGGGTCGTTCGGTTCGAATTCGTGATTTAGACGTAAGGCTTATTGATGTTGATCCAAATCAAGAAACAGACGAAGACTCTTGTGATGAGGAAATACATAGATTGTCAGAAATTAATTCTGACACTGAAGAAGACTCATCGGATGATTCCGATTACGAGCATTCTTAGTTTGAATTTGTAATACAAATTGAAGTGTGCTTTATATGCTACCAGCTATTGAATTCATACTTTTGTTTAATTTTGGTGATATATGCACAAGAAATTGGTATGGTTTAAAGTAAACAGCCTGTTTTTTTTTGTTTTTTTCAGTTTTAGCCTACGAAATAGCTCATATTTCGTCGGCTAATATTGTTTTAGCCGAAGAATTATGTAGCACCCCTGTGGGGTAAACTACAGTAGCCACGAATTTAAGCCAATAAGAAGCCAACACGTCCGAAGGACGTGCCAACAACTTATTAACCTAAAGTCGTAGGCTTTTTAGTGAGTAAAATAAATTTTAAACTTTAATACTTTGAGTGGCACCACATGAAATCCTTAAAACAATCATCAGAGTTTATCTAATTTCGCGGAAGGTGGTCAAAATAAAGGGGACAATTTAAAAACTTTAGCGACAACAATAAAAATACACAACATGGTTAACAACTCGGGATGACACCTTTACTGTTTATGTAGTAAGCTCTGGTAAATGACTCAAAGGGTAAAACCGGAATAGGGAGTACACTTGGACCGAACATCGAGGAAGGAATGAAGCTCCACACATAGCTCTCTCTATATTTCCCGTCACAGTACCTGCAAACAATCTGTTGTAGGGGTGAGCGTCGTCCTCGCGTGCTCACGTAGGCCCACCAATGATAGGTTTGAAAACCAAAATCCGTATATATATACATATAGATTTGAGCTCGTAATAAAACCATTTATAAAATCCTTGGCACACAAAAACCATCATTTTATATCCTTTAGGAAAACATGCAGTATGCTAAAATCATAGGGGCCCAGAGCGCTCAATGTACAAGTACAGCCTGCAGGACTTCGAATCTCAGTAACCGAATCCCGAGTTTGACTTCACAGCAAACCGGGCCAACTACCTATGCGCTTGAAAACACATAGTAGCGAGAGTGTCCATTTCCAGCTAAATGCCCAAACAGCGCATCGCACTTACGTCTCGCTTAACTCTGTACGAGACGAGCGTAAGCGGGATATTTAAAATAAACAGGGCATCGCCCCCCGGAGGTTCACGGTCTCGACACCGTGGGAGTACTAGATACTAGGTCCCGTCACTCTCAGGTTACACACCGGAAATCAGGGAAACGGTGTTCCACACATCTCACATGGACGTATAAAAATCCTTTACGTCTAGCCTCGGGTTTTCTTGGCCCAATCATAAATCATTTAATATACAGAAAACTTTCCCGAGGCATCGACCATGAGCATACACAAAATCATGCACTTTTTCATACATATATAAAACCACTACCAAGGGGGTTTAGATTCCCTACCTGGAATTGCCGTTCCAAACGCAAGCTCCAAGCTTCCAGGAACTGTCTCGGTGAACCGAGGTCACCTCGTAAGCTACATCGTCCAATAATCACTGCAGAATTTAAGTAGCTTAGCAACCAAGATGTAATAACAGTTTAGTTGACCACAACATTCCTAGTTTGACCAGGAATGACCGCATTGACTAAGTTGACCAACCAATTTCCTTTTTTGGCACTTTAACCTTTTGACTTTCTTTTCCTGTTATCGACTCTTTACTCAATTACCGGAAGTCCGACTAAACTTCTGAACTTTCCTTAACCACTTTAACTTGACGCTAGGGTGTCACATAATAATTCGTTGAATTACTATGGACACCCAACGTGTCACACTAACCAATTTATTTACCGAGAGTTGATTTACCGATTTACGTGAAACACCAAATTTACTTGACATGGTCAACTTAACATTTTACAGAAATTCAGTTATCATTTTCCGATAACAATTTAACACTTTACCAACTTAACCAAGTTGTGTTAAACTTCGTTGAACTTCAATTCTTTAACCATTTTCCTGAAAATGTAACTTTCCCTTAATGAAAACTTTCCTTTAATGGAAACTTTCCCAAAATGGAAAGTTTCCCAAATTAACAGGTTTCCAAACATGGTTAGTTTCCGTTTTTTATACGTTTCCTTATACGTAATTTCTGATTACGACTCTTTAACCCAACTAAACGGAAACAACACAATCTTAAGGAGTCGAAGACTACCTCTCGGCAGTTCTGCCGGTTTAACTGCATCACCGGAATTGTTACCGGATTTCGGTCAACTTGCCGGAATTTCGCCATAACCTCCTCGTTTTCCTCGTTTACCAAGTTACGACAACATGCAGGAAAACATCCAACAACAATTCAGTAGCAGATCAACATTCAAAACAGCAACTAATCCAACAGATTAACAACACAGCAGCTAAACAATTTCACAGTTCAGAGGGGAAAATCCTACCCTCTGTCTCTGCTCCAAACCAATACCAGCAGCCTCCTCTGCTCCTCTGCTCCTTCTGTCATTCCCATTGTGCACTCCACTCCTCAGCTCCTTCAAAGCTGCAGCACACCGAGCAGCTCACTGCCTCGGTCCAAAACCCCACCAGCTACCTCCAAGCTCCTCCTCAACCCAAAACCATTGCTTCCAGCTTCACCTGAGCTCAAGAAGTTCATCAGAAGACGTCGCCGGAGCCAAGAACCCAGGAAACCGTAAAACACAGAAAACAGTAAGAACAGTGGATTAAGGAGTTTTCGAATTTGGGTTCGATTCAATGATCAAGGGAGAGAAAAAGGAAGAAGAAGAAGAAGAAGAAGAAGAGAGAAGACGAACAATACCTCCCACGCGCCGAACCGCCGCCTGGATCGCCGGAAATCCGGCGTTGACCGCCGAGCCAGTTAACTTCGATCTCCTTGCACAGTGGATGCTTGGAGATTCCGAAGGTTGGGTCAGGTAGAGGAGAAGAAGAGGAAGAGAATGAAGCCAGTCCGCCGCCCTGGGGTGGCCGGATTCGCCGGCGCCGGGCGGAGAACAGGGAGGAGGCGAGAGCTCGGGGAGAGCTCGGTTGACCGAGCTGGGTTGGTTTTGACCGAGTCAAAACTGATCCCCTATTTATAGAAAAATGGACGGCTGAGATTCAATCTTGAAAAGATCCAACGGTTCAGATTTAAAGGAGGTAAAAAGTAAAAGGGTAAATGGTAAAACTGATTTACCGGATTGATAATTAAAAGTTACCGGAAACTTCGAAAATCCGTAGAAAATAAACCGAAGCTCCGAAAAATAATCCGAAAATACCGGGAGACTCGTGTCGACACGTACTATGACATCGAGTCATTAAATCAGGTATTTGGAGAACTTTGAAAAACTCGAAAATGAACGTGGTAATTAACTCGCGAAGTTACCGAATGCGACTTAATCCTCTGTAACTCGCCATTAACCACGGTTAAAACGTGCGGGGTCCCACAAATTATATCATGTTTCGTCGGCTAAAGATCTCTTAACCGACGAATTAAGATGTATTTCGTCGGCTAAAACAATATTGGCCGACGAATACCCTAATGTTTCGTCGGCTAAACCATAAACCCTAAACCCTATACTATAGCCGACGAATACCTTAATGTTTCGTCGGCTATAGTTAAATAAATAAATTAATAATTTGTTATCACTGGTTGCGTCTCATCGATTTGAAACTATTTGCAGTTAAAGGTTCGGGCAAAATACGTAATTTAGACGGTCAAATTACCGTTTCTTTACGTTTATGGGTTTGACGTTAACACTCCTTTCAGAAAATGGCCAGCCTCAACAAATCCCACATGTTGCATTTGGATGTAGACTGGACAATGACATTGATGCCGGGACAGAATGTCCATTTGGTAATGAGATTGGAGGAGTTTTTGGCTTAGTGAAAGGTTGTCCCTCTTCTCTCTTACAGCAATCTGTGACACTGCAGAGGTTTTCTTACTGCCTTCAGCAAACAGTTGAAGATGATGAAGATGCTCTGTTCATCAAGCTCAAGATTGGCACGCAATATTACCTTCAAAGTGAAAGGACAGTGTTGGAGAAACATACCATCCCTCACTGCAGGGTAACTCGTAGCATAGCTCGTAGTGGTCAAGTCTGGCTGTTGTATTCAGAGGAAGCCAGCCGTAATATTCTTCGAAGTCGCCCACCATGCCTTGTTGCAAAATGTCATAAACAGTCGTCTTGTTGGGTACATTTTGCAAGAAGGTATGATGGACTACTTCCATGACTATTACGACTGGATTCCTCTGTATACAACTGCTGGACTTGACCACTATGAGCTATGCTATGAGTTACCCAGTGAAGGCGGGTTTGGTTCTCCAACGCTGGCTTTTCACCTTGAAGGCAATATTGCGTCATTTGCGTGCCAATCTAGAGTTTGATAAACAGAGCATCTTCAAGAGGTTTGACCAAGCAAATCAGTTCTGCATAACCATACATTTTGGGCACGCTGCAGCAGGCTAACTATAGGTTCCTCTTTGACGCAGCTGCCTCCAAATTATAATTTGCAAAAGATATTTGCCGAATGGAAGTATATGTATCTTGTCCTTGAATAAACTAGAGGATTACTATCTATAGATCTCAACAAGAACTTCATCAGCACTGTCGATCAACTTCAATTTGATAAAAGTAATTTAGACTTCACAATCAGAGCCAACGACAGTGTCTTTAAGACTTCTCTGAAAAAATGGGTGGTTTCTGTATTCACTTGGTCAGTCGGGAGAAATGGAGAATTGTGCACACATATATGAATTGTGCAAATCATAGTGTGAATCTACATCTTCAGCCAATATACTGATTTCAAGACTCAGTGCCTGCTCAAGGGTTATTAAGACATGAAAATAGAATCTCATATGCAATGCCAAACCACCATTCGGAACCTAGCAAGGCCTTAAAATCGACCATCTCACATTCCATAGGCTAACTTCCGGAAAATTCCTTTCCTCAAATTCAGACTTTCCCAAATCAAACACAGTACAGCTTCCACCAGGACCAGATACGAATAGAAAACTATAATATCCAGAACAAACATTGTGCTACTATCCTTTTTTAAGGAATTGTGCTACTATCTGACTATCAGGCAATTGCAAAAAAAAACCCACTAAGCATCTTAACAGTTCAAACGACTCCAGTTATCTTGTACTTGGATAAATCTCAAGCAATGTGTAAACCAAGGAAGGAAAGATCAGATACTAGCCACTCATTTGCTTATTTAGTTGCTCCGGCTGACTCTGCAGTCTTGACCTCTTTGGGGCACTGAGATACGTATGGTTTGAGCTGCATCCAACATAAACAGTGATTTAAACTACAATACTACATGTATGTACATAGTTCTACAATTCAAGAGTAGTTAACTGCTTTCAGAGTCAAATGTCTCTTTTAAAGAGTAGTTTGGAGTGCAGGGCTGCAGATTGCATCAAGGTCTAACTTATAGATAACAAAATGAACACACCTAATATGATTCAGTACGAATGAAAAGAAATTTACCCACCTTGAAGTCAGTTAAATCAGGGACTACATAGTTGGGAAGTTTGTCCTGCACCACAACGTATCCTCCTGCAAAATTTTGAGCAATTTAGGGGACATATCAAGTGGTAAACATTTATCCTTGGAAAAGTAAATATGAGCATTGTCAGAATGGAAACATAGCAAACCTTTTCGGGTGTGGAAACCAGTGGGTTTGCAGTTCTTTCCCTTGTAAAAATTCCTTGGGGCTCGTTTGGGAGAAAGAATGTCCAGGGATGCTGTTCGCTTTCGACGAAATGCCCTTCCCAGCCCCATTATTAGCCCGAGTGGCATTTTTTCTGGCTTTTTCACAATATATCAAACTGCAACATGGTTAACACATATGAGTAAAGCAAATTAATACACAAAAATTCAATAATTTGAAAGAAAATTGTAAGTAGAGTAAATCTTCTCCAGCCAAGAGGCTACTTTCTCATCGAATACAGCTTTGAGTTAAAACTTCACCCCTCCTAATACTGATCCACTTTTAGTAATCTATCAAAAAAACCGACCAGAAAGAAATAGAATCTCATATGACAAAAAATATCTAACTAAAACTAGAAAAACACCATGCATGTGGTAGCTTAATAACAGATGTATAGGTGAAACCTAGGAGCCAAAGGCACACATTCAAAACAACATTGTGATGATTTTCAGAAATAACAATGGAAACACCATTAGTGGTGGGTCAATAGCAATCGGTATTGCTAGCCATTGACATATGGAATAAACTGAAGTGAAAGGAAGTGATGAATCTTGGAACATAAACAAGCAAACAACTCCAACAAAAATGCAGCAAAAAGATTATACATTTGACAACTTAAGGCACCCCACCACCAAATTTCTGGTCTTTTGTTTTGGTAACGAAATTCAAATCGATCATTGTAATGCAGACATGGAACCCTTCATAATCTGAAGAGACCAAACAAAGATTGAACCTTTAGAACTAAAATCACAGAATCAGCAAAATTCAATACCCAATAAACGAAATAAGATGCAAGTTCACCATGAATATCAATATTGAACAAATAAAATCAGAGATTTATACGAAGCGAAAAAAACCCAGACGAGAGAGAGAAGGTCGTACCTTAGGCGACTGGGTGTTGCTGCTGAAGTGAAGAAGATGACTCCAGAGGGTTTAGGGCTTTTGAGCTATTCGGGAAAACCAGAATCAAATAGAAAAGAAACCGGGGCAAGGCCCATACCCGGTTCTTTGCCTTTCTGTTGGGCCTTTAGCCAATTGGTTTGATATATATCCAAATATTGTATCGTATCATAGGAAGCCCTTCTAGTGAAGACAAGTTGAGGACTTTTCGGTTTATCCCGTTTTTTGATCTTATATCCACATCTTAACCGTTCATTTTATAAATATTTATGAGTAGATCATTTCTGCAAATTTTCAACTAAATTGAAAATCGTTAAGACATTCATAAGTGTGATTTACCAATTATGAACTTGAACGGTTCATGTTTAACAGATTTGGTTTGTCCATTGATTTGATCTAAAACTAGTACTTAACGATCACCGATTTAGCTAAAATTTTGTATGATTGATCTACTTATATAAATTTACAACTTCAACGGTTAAGATGTCAAATTTTGATCAAAAAGTTGGTCTAATAAGTAATTAATTGAAAAGTCCTTAACTAGTCCTCAACTTAGAGGTCCTCATTAGAATGGCTCTCTCGTATCATATTACTGTGTAGAATCCTTACAATTCTACTGTATTTTGGAGTATCACATGCTTAAATTATGAAAAATCTACTAACAATGGTTTGTAGTAGTCGATGAGCCGTAACCTGTTTAGTTAAGGCGTTGACTAAAGTCATGATACTCACCTTGTTTTGTTAAGATGTTGGCTAATAATTTTAAAGTCATGAGTTCAAATCTTATTGATATATGTAAGGTGTGTAAGTTATTAATAAAAAAAAATTAAAAAAAAAATTTAAATGTTCAAAGATAACATGAAATTTTCATTCAAAGATAACATGCAATTGAACTATATGGGCACTCTTCCCTAGAGGCCAAAACTATGGTGACTGTGAATCAGGGGGCGAATACTGTTCTTCAGCCTCACTAATTCAGAGCGGACAGAAAACCAGAGGGCCACCAGAAAACTTACAGTAGTGAATTCAATGACACTAAATTATGTGCATCACCAGCAGCTGCAGTCTTAAATGAAAACTTGTTCTTGATGGCAACAATGCTTGTTCTCTTCCTGAATCCTGGCCATAGTTCAACCCTCCATGGTTTTGTGGATATATATCTCTCAAAGTTGAACCACAGATCCAAATTCCCAAGCAACTTTGCTTGCTCTGATGGTAACCTCTATCTGGTTGGTTACCATCAACCTCTTTCACAAACTGCCAGTTTTTCCACTCAATGTCACATCTCCAGACTCCATCTAACCCCACAGCAAATGCTCTTTATTCCTTACCTGGTTGGGCTGGAAAATTTCACCATCACCTTGTTACCCCAAACGCCTCAGGCATGAGATCCTTACTTTCATTCAATCCTTTGCTCCAAACAAGATGCTAAGTTGAATCACATTGGCTAGAATCCTAAAATGAAGTTACCAATAATACAAGATTCGGAAATCTATTCTAAGAAAACACATGTAACACACATTATAAGTGGTCGGAATTCCATGAATGACTAATAATTTAAATTTTGCGTTGTGAGCTAATTAATTATATAGAAATACTAGTGTGTACGAATTTATGTATTCTTATCTTATTTAATGTACATGATTATGTTTCGAATATGACTTGTGAGACAAAAGTTGAAAACTTTGAACTTAAATCAAATCAAGTTGGCTTCAATCCAGTTGGTTCATTTTGTTTCCGGAGAACAGTCAGCCTTGGGATTTAGGCTGTCTGAAGACAAAATCTGTCTAAGTATTTTGTATGTAGCTGTTGTAGACTTCGAATATAAGCTCATCATCTGCTCATGGAGATAGAGGCCTGTAATCATGAGTTCATGACATATGAGCTTTTATCCGAGCTACTTCACAAAGTATTTGATAAAATCTAGTTCTAGATGAAAGAATTCGGAGGCTATTGCATTTTTTGTCAACTTTAAAACTCTTTTTTTATTTTGACATGAAAAGACTTGCACAACACAAATAAAAAATAAAGATAAAAAGCGTCAAAACACAACTAATGTCCGGTAAATGTAGATTAAGATTATTAAGCTATTTCATAAGTGGATCAACTACATGCACATGACAATCTTTGAACATTGAGCGGTTGCACCGAAAGCTATGAAGTGTACAACTACAAGCTTAACTGAACTAAAACGATTGATTTATGTTTGGTGTCAATTGATTAAACCTATAATTTAGAACCATAAAATCGTAGAATGAAATCAAAGTAAACCAGTATTTCTAGCAGTTTGTCAAAATCAAGATGCCAATCCTCATAAAAACAATTAAATGACATATGGGGTAAGGGTTCATTTTGTTGCAAGGTGTAAAAATGGAATGCATTCCATAGTCAGTGTACAAACATGTTTAACCCCATTAATATGCAACTGACCTTTTAACTATGAGTAAGAATTGGTGGATTCCCACTTTTGCCAAACCCAGTAAGAATTGAAGAAGCTTAGGCTAGATTCCCTTAACAGTCAAAGATGGATGACTCTATGGAACCCACTCTGTGACATTGAGGAAGAGCTTGGAGCTACAGAGTCTTGGCAGCTTTTTGATCTGTCTCTTTCCCACCTAAAGATGAGATGAGATGAGATGAGAGGAAAAGGACTGGTGTCTTCTCCACCTCCATGGATTTTGAAGATCTAGTCTTTCAGAGCTTGCTGGAATGGAAAAATCTAATCTACCATTCAATCTCATATACAGCTTTATGCACAAATGGAGCTCATGCGCATAAGTAGCCACTCCAAAACCTGTGTTCTTGTTGTACTATATCCATCCAATCTACAATGTGTTAACATTTGCAAAGTTGGAAAAGGCAATTACTTACTGGTTATAAGGAAAAGGTGGAAGGGCAGCAATTGATATATTAATTTTGTGCTTAGTGATCTTTAGAAAACCCTATTGTCAAACTTTACATTTAATGTGAGCTGCAGAAGCTTATCTTTATCTCTTTGTATCATAGTGCACATAGTTTGTAGCTACTTGTTTTATAGTAACACATGCAGACTCCCAATGAGAAACTTTTAGCTTTTTTAGCAGTTGAATTTTATGATTTCTAAAGTTAAACCAGCAACATGGTATGGCCATAAAGCTTAATCCGGACTTCTTAGTTACAAAATTAAGACCAATCTTATTAAACCAATCAAACTCAAAATCCAAACTAGTTTTGGCCTCTACCAGTGAAGACTAGGAGCTTGATCAACTGAAAAGAAATTGCACGACTCTTCTGTGCTAAACAAAGTCTGCTCCTCCATCCTCACAAACTGAGTTTGATGATGATACCCTTTATTACCTGACCTAGAATCTGAGAGCTGAAACCAGTCCATCATCGAATTCGAAGACAGTGACTGACCATTGTACCCCATAGAAGACTCATTGCCATTGCTCTCTTCCTTCATAGCTCCATTTGATTCACTATCTGATGACCCATCTTTGGATTTCAAATTCTTGTACGAATCCTCCCCTGCAGTATCACCAATGTCACTCAAATCCTGGTCTCTACTTTGCTCCATTACACTGCTCTTGTACACTGAAACTGGTGATTCTTCTTTAAGAGACTGATCGCTTTCTGCATTTTCTCTACACAGCTTTGCTTTTAGCTCTTTTAGCTGAAAACAAAATAACATCAAGTTTAACAATCCGAACCACAAAAAGATCCCACTGGAAAAATGATACAGTAATCAAAATTGTACTTCATTAAGAGTTTAAGACATACCTTTTCAGCTAGTACTTTGTTCTGCCTTTCAAGGCTATCATAATTGTCCTTCAAGGCATCATAATCCGCTTTCAGCACACCGTAATCTCTTTCCAACTGCTTTGTCTTCCAACGAGCTCTGCGGTTTTGGAACCAAATAGCTACTTGTCTTGGTTCCAGGCCTAATTCCTCAGCTAGTTTCACCTTTCTTTCTGGCTCTAGCTTGTTTTCAACTTCAAAGCTTATCTCCAAGGCCTTGACTTGATGTAAGCTTAAGCGCCTTTTCTTCACTGATACTTCTTCACTGCAATCCTCTTGGTCATAAGAATCCAACATTGCCTGAAACTCCTTGCTATAACCACCATTGTTCCTTGTATCATGCTTCTCCTCCTCTGCATCAACAGAGTGAATGAAAAAGAAAAAACAATATGCAGTTTATTTTGATATTCAACACTAAAGTTTTGAGTCATAAATTCATGATTAACATGAAACTTGGATATGAAAAGGTTGAAGTTGAACAAGGTGTTATTTTTTGTTAGTTACCTTTTGGTGAGTAATTGGGGATCAAGGTACCCAAAGAGTCTGATCTGCTGAACCTCTTCATAATTCAAAGCTGGAAGACCCTCTATTGTATTCACTGCAAAGTTCAAATCTTTCTGTGCATTGAAGTCAAGGAGATTTGAAATGAAGTTTTCCTAGGGAAGTTTTTTTCTGGGTGAGATAAGCAAACTTGAGCTGTTGAAACAAAAGAAGACTACCAAATTAGGAAACTTTTTCGAGACTATGGTTTTCTGGAGCAGCTATAGGTTTTCTTGCCTTTCCTTTGTTAGATGACAATGGTATGGAGGTGCTAGACTGCTAGATGTTCCTCCTGCTTTGCCTTTCTTTGTTCCTCAAAAACATGGGTGCCCTTCAAAGAAGCCAAAAAGTGTGAGGTATTGTATACCTCATTGACACAACCCTCTCTCCTGGTTAATCATTATATAATCAAACTGTGGGAAAGATACAGTACCTTACAACTTTACTGTAACAACAACTGTTTACTACATAAGATAAGAACTCCGATATTTAGAACTGTTTTATCTTTCTGATAAGAAAAAAAAGAATGAGTATTTATATATGGATGGGCTCAAATGTCAATGGTCTGATTTTCCTTCTTCCTTTTATGATTCCTTGCTGTAATAATTTTTTTTATCAGTTTTGAAGACTGATATGTAATTTAGTTACACAACTAATGAAGAATACTAAGCCTATATAATTTCATTCTTTTCCTACTCCAATGCACAAAGAATCTATATATAACTAGAAAACCAAACACAAGGGTGCTGGAATGCTTTTCCTAAATTTTCAGATGAATCAGCCTTTAGATTTTCTTTCTGGAGATGATATTTTTTACTCACATTTCTTACACTGGTACATTTACTCCATGCAAAAAAGCTCCTTTTTCACATTGGATTTGTTAGAGCAGTGGATATAAAGGAATATCACCTCTAAGACGTTTGTCCTGTGTAAAAACTTCAGAATAATTTTTGGCTTTTCATCCCTCACGTGTTGTCAATTTACTCATTGTGTTTCCTTGAGAAAATCCATCTCCAGGTCAAAGAAAATGAACGCAAGCTGTTATTTACGCTCATAATTTGTGCAATCTGAACTGCTCTGTAACTTCCTTTTCTTGAGGAATCTAGTCCTTAGTTAGATAACTTCATTTTTTTAAGCAATGCCGATCGAGTCCACGGTATCCTACACGTAATTGGACGCCTACAATGCGTCTGAACCTTTACCAGAGTTTGATCGAACAATTCCAACATTTTTCATGGTTTGTTTAACGTGCATCTTTTGTATTTGTTAAAAGGGTTATGGTCCCTTTTCTTATTGTTTAATTATCTATATTTATTGATTAAAGCTTAATTTCTTTTGCCCAAAAAAAATATATCGAATGAAAATTTTCCACCACTAATCACATGAAATTGTAAATTGGTCAACAAGTTATGATGGTGGTATCAACGAGAAACTCTCGGTATAGAGACAAGGTTCTAAAAGTCGTTAGTCGATCGGTCGGTCGGGGACTAACGAATAGAGGAGTAGTCGGAGAGTATTCGGATTTTAATTTTTAGATTAATTTTAATTTTTAAAACATATAATAACATATATTTTTTGTAAAAGGTAGTATAATGTCTAAAATAATAAAAATCGTCAATAAAACATTACAATATTAAACTCGAATTAGGTTTTGAGTTTTGACCAAGTCAAAATGAGTTAAACGATGTCGTTTCCTTTTTTTCTTTCTTATTTTTAGTCTAATCCGAGTTGAGCCGACTAGGCTAATTTTTTTGATTTTTCTCATGGCTGACTAGACCAAAGTCGCCTCGGTGACCGGCCGACTACCGACTAGTCGCCGACTAGACCGATTTTTAGAATCATGTATAGAGGTTATGTATCGACGGTATTGTGGCACTTGATTCACTTTTTTAGGAATAATATCAAGAGTTTCATTATCGGGGATAATTACAACCATGAGGGATATCAGTGGTGGAAATAAATTATCCACTCTCCGCCCTACCTACCCGAAACAACATCGAATTACAGTGGACAAAAACCGATATCAAAAGGGGTTCAATTGTAACCTAATCTAATCCTGATGTATCGATACATCCTTCTAGTCAACCTCAAGAAGAAACAACTATTTCAAACACTACATGCCAAACTTACCAGCATATGTGCACAAATAACCTCCCCATTACATTGACAACAAGAACTAACCGACATTAGATTGGTCCTTGGACATGACACAATAATCATGGAACCTCCAATGACACGACCAACATCACCTTACCATAACCCCCAAAACCATCTCCTAAAAAAGGAAGGGCAACCAACACCACCTTATCAAAACCCTAAACCCTAGCCCAAAAAAAGAGGGACGACCAATACTAAAATAAACAAAAAACAAAAAAACAACCTTAGAACAACAAGCTTAAGCCCTAGCTACAACCCATTAGGCCCAAGGGAAGATCAGAACAGATCCGCTGCCTCCTCTCCGACTTAAAATGACCGCTGCATCTCCTCTCCACCACCATGGCCGTCACTACCTCACTGGACTAAGATCCTCACAAGCCGTCGTCAAACTGTCTGTTGCATCGTGAAAGGTCACCCACCAAACCCTAGAAGCAAGACCCAAACCCACGACTTCTTCAACCATCCGGATCGGCAAACCGATCAAAAACCCTTAGAGCACTCTCAGCCCTTCAACCACAACAAACTGTCGACACAACCTTGCAATCCAACCCCAACCAAATCACAATCCATGGCCGCCCGATCAAGAAATGAAAGCAGTCATCGCCTTGCCCACGAAAGGGTGAAAACGACCTCTCTAACTCAATCCTCTAAGCCTAGCCATCGCTCCCTTACCATGGATCCCGCCCGACCACACTTGACAGATGTCGGCACGACCAGAGGCCATCAGCAAACGTAGCAAGAGAGAAACTCTAGTTTGATGAAACCCTAGCTCTAAAATTTGCAGAGCAAAAAATATTTGAGAAGTCACTTGATTCACTAATTATGTGATATTGAAACTACGAAAGTTTATATGAGGATTTTTCTGAATAGTCTGTCTGACATGAGTCAAGAGTCATAATTCGTAATTGACATATACTAACTTACTAAATCTGATTAATGAGTTAGACATGTCACGCCTTTAAGTTCTTCTTAATTTTTTTGGCTGCAATGTAAATAATACTCTCATAGGTAAAGCTTGTTTTTTTCAAAGGAGAAGAGATGAGAGGGCCTCCCCGAATCGTGGAGCGACCTAGAGGTACGAAACCTAGGTTTAAGAATGTTGGCAAGGAGCTACCTATTCTCCAAACCAAGCGGCGGCAGGACGAAGACGACCTGGTGGTGGGGAGGCTGTGTTTTCTTACTCAACAATGTTGGAATCTTGATCGTGTTTTTCCATGGCTATGGTTGAGTTTTGTCTCGGTTGAGGGTGTTGCTTTGATGGTGGATCGACATATCCATGCTCGGGTTGCAACTATTGGCCAGAAGCGTCGATCTCCTAGAATGATGGCAGTGATGACTCTGGTTTAGGGACAGGGACTAGATTTGGTAGAAGGTGAGGCTGAGGTCTCTTTGATGGGGACTAAGGTTGCCGATTTAGTTGGAGGTCAGTCTCTGAGGGTGATGGTGCTAGTCTGTGGATCTGGTTCGTCGATGATGCATGTTGGGCTCAAGTTAAGGGCTACTGTGACGGAAGTCAGGGCTATTGTGACGGAATTTCGGCTTGACGAGGCATCTGGCGGCAACATTCTCGTCGTGAAAAACCTGACGTGGGCTGATGGCAGACCAGCAATGGTGGCGGTAGACTATAAAGCAACTAGGGTTACTGTGTCTTGGAGTTGGGCTGCAATCTGGGCTCTGGTTCGTGGGCCTCATATGGGTGGTCCAAATGGATCTGGACTCAAGATTATGGGTCTAGGTCTGGGGCTCTTTTAATTTACTTTTTAATTTTTTCTAGAACTTTTTTTCGCATTAAGTTTGTACTCTTTAAAAGCGTTTTAATGTTTTAATGATTAAATATATTCTATGTATCACAAACTTTTTATCTATCCATAATTGATAAAGGTATGATATGTAATGATCTTTTCTTATGTAAGTATCGATATATCATTATAGATATTATTAAAAAAAATACTCCAATAGATAAAGGTTCAATTACATATAACTACACTATTGATAATAACTTTATATCACTTTCACAAAAATCATAAAGCTATCATTCATCAAAATTAAATTGTATAGGTCCTACTGCTTTTATCAAGTCATGTCACACCTCAACGTTTCGTGAAGATGTCTATCCTCCATGAAAAAAAAACAATTATTTTCAAATAACGTAAGCAGATTGGTTGAAATTTTTTGTTATGCAGCAAAACCAACTTCAGCAAGTAACCAACTATGGATCCGACATTTAGTTTGAACTTTGTTCAAAGCGTTTGTTAATGCTAATTGATGTGTTAGGCTGTTAGCTCCCTCATCAATGGATAGATTAGTAAGCCATAGATGACTGTATCTGTCTCAAACTAATAGTAGCATGAATAACATGTTGAATCATATGAAAATTAGAACATAAATACCCAACTTAAAACCAATAGATGGTAGATAGAAAAGTTTAATCAAGTTAAGTTGTTCCAATGGAATTTTTACTCCATAAACAGAGAAGGTGTCTCGAATTTTTCTCAACAAACACAACACGTGAAATTTGGTTAATATTAAGCCTTCTAAATTTTGTTCCCAAATCTTCAACTCCTTTCTTCTCTGAATGAAATGAAGTATGTGGTGTCATTTCGAATTAGCGGGAGCAATGATTTCTAGAGAACCCTAAGTCGTACATTTACGTTTTGCTTTTATTTAAATTTTTGAAAAAAAAAACAATGCGATCTCCGCACACAAGATTGAGACATTTCTCAATAGAAAGGTTCGCAGAAATGGAGAAAACTTCGGCTTTAAGTCGGTTCTGATACGAAAGAAAGACTGCAGAAGGGGGATGTGACCTGTTTACAATACGTAGCAACCCTGGAATCCATCCCCATCCTATTTGGTGCTCTGTACAAGCAGAAATGCCAAAACTCATATCCCATCAAGAATATTAAGCCCCATCAGCGCTTCAAAGTTGAAAGAGAAACAGTGTCTCTTTTCTGATAGCATTGTCATCCCTCTCAAGTTATAATCAGTAATAATTCAATATTGTTGCTCTTGCACATGCAGAAAATTTACTGTCAAACTGAATTGTTGACAGGTGAAAAACTAGAGGGAGGAGAGCAGTACAGCATTGTTTACAGTTCGAGTCTTCGAACTTGGTTTTGTTGGATGCAAAGGCTCATTGGTATCAAAAGCTTAGACATGTCAATGGACAAGATGTTCATCCAGAGCCAAATGTTGCAAGAAGGATGTGGATTTTCTGATTTTGCTATGAACACTGATGTTGTGAATCCGCTAGCGGGTGCTGGTGAATTTTGAGTATACCTAATCTGATTTAGGGTATGGAAGGGCTTACAGATCATCTCAAGGTACTGTAAGTTTGAAATGTAGGACATTTGGTCCATGAATTAGGTGGGTGGAAGGTTTCTTTCAAAGATAGGTTGCCTTGGAAGGTTGAAATTTCCCTACACGCCAACAAGGAAACAGGTTCCTTGCGGGGATTCTTGTGCTCAATCTTGGAATAAGGGCATTTAGACACTAAATTTCTAATTTCTTCACGTATGTGAATGTTAATCTTGAGGTAGACTAGGGTAGTGTCTAACAAACGGACCACCAAGCCATGCATATAACAAGCATGAACTATTTTCTTTCGATGAATCAATGAGTCTTCATACTATGGGGGAAAGTTCTGCCTGAAAAGAGGCAGCTACAAAGGGAGAAGAACATGGACATTAAAGGAAGTCAGCAAAAGAAATAGCCGAATATGTTGAAATTGAGGAGAGTAGGATAGACAAGTGTATGAAAAGATTGAGGGCAGGAGACTACAAAAAGTAGGGTAGGATTGCAAAGCGCTTATCCTCTTTTCAAATTCGCAATGCTTGGATGTCCAATTTCAACATATTTTCCATGCCAGAAAATATCTTTTTGCTCTTGATTACGTCCAAGTAATATGTGTAGAACTAGTCTCGAATTCAATCTCTTAATATGCATGTTTAACTCATTGTAGAATTGGAAAGAGTTCTCTACCCTTACTGTTGTAAATATTTCCACCCTATATCCAGCAAGGTATATCAAGTAATATATGAAATCAAAGTGAAAAAGAAATGTCTCTGCCTGAGTGTGAGTGTAAATATAAATGAGCAAATGACGTTTCGGAAAAAGCTAAGTTAACTGCATTTGATTTTCAATTGTTCTTACAAGCAGTGACGATGAACAAAAATCGAATTATCTCCTAATCCAAAAAGAATTGCCAACAGTCTATCTATTGCAACTTTTTTCTTTCTGCAATGTAGTTTAAAATCAATGGATAGACAAAATTGCTAGAGAAGATTATCCTATGATTTCTAGTGAAACAACATAAGGGAAACATAATTTATGTTTTCCCCTCCCCTAGTCTACAGTTGTTAAATATCAACCTTTCCCGTGTTGTTGGCCCAAAACCGCTCTTGCATCAAAACTTGTATAAAACTACCTCAGTTGTGTATACACTTATAATCTGAATCTTGGGATGAAGAAAATGGAGCACAGCAGGAAGAGATGTCAATTCCTGCAACCTCCATGGCATTGCAGACCCATTCCGGGACATCGCCCTTAGGAAACTACAAGACAACAAGAACATGAAACATTTCAAAGGTAGTAGTAGATACTACACCAAGTGGCTCCTTGAAAAAGAAATACGGATAACAAAAGCACATAGCTGTGGCACAAGTACTATAATGCAAAGCTTGGAAAGCATGTGGTAAAATAAAAAGATGTCCTATAAGACTATGCTGGGAGTTAATTAAGATAATGCTACCAATAGCCACACCGAAATATTCTAAAGACACCAGCAATGATCCTCAAATTGGTTCACTCAAAATATAAGGTTTTACATTCCCTTTATAGTCCTCTTAATATGTTATTAATTTGATTGAAAAGTAGGTTTGGACATAGATTTTTTTTAAACTGCAGTAAAATTTGTATGGTAGGAACTTTACTAATTTAGGGCAGAAGTCGATGGCATTGCTACCAATAGCCAAACCTTTTCATTTTCAAGATATAGTATAAAACAAACAGAGTCTAATGATTATTCAATTTTGTTCCTAATATGGAATTTTCAACTATTCTTTTGAAAATTTAATGAGAATACTGGTTTTGGTTAACAATGCACTTTAAATATATAATAATTTAAACGTCAGTCTGCCCAAATTTAACAGGTTACAAATAATCAGGTGGCCATGTACACAGAGACAGATATTTACCCATGTGTGTGCGCGCGTGTTTGTATTATATATATATATATATACATATATACACACATACAAGATTCTCAGCTAAGGACATTCTTACCTAAACTTTGGTAAGGATTTCTTAAATTGGCCAACTTTTAGATCATATTTTCTCATCTTAACCGTTCAGTTTCTAGATATATATGAGTAGATCATCTCTGCAAAATTTCAACTAATTTGGTTATCGTTAGGCATTCAAAACTGTGATTTACAGAGAAGAAACACGAACGGTTCCGGTTGAACAAATTCAGTTCGTTCATTGTATTTATACCTTTTCGAGACCTTAACGATTCCCAAATCAGCTAAAATTTTGTAGAAATGATCTTTACATATATATATATATATTATGAATGGTTAAGATGGGAAAATTTGATCGAAAAGTGGGTCAAATTAAGGAAATCCGCACCAAACTCTTGGTAAGAACGTCCTTAGCCAAGAAAGCCTGTATATATATGTGTGTGTGTGTGTGTGTGTGTGCGCACAGAGACAGATATTTACCCATGTATGTGTGTGCGCATGTTTGTATTATATATATATAGAGAGAGAGAGGCCAGTTCTGATGGAAATACCATTGTTTGCAGAAATTTGCATACAAACCTACAAAAAGATAATCAGTACACGTGAGAAGTCCAGTTGATAAGGCATATTCAATATATTAATCTTCTTGATTGCAGACACAATAGGATATGCTTCTTCTTTTTTCTAACAGTGCCATACAGAAGATAATGGAAGATTAAAACAATAAAACAGAGGCAAACATACTCTGGAAATGTTCCTTGGATTATTGATGAGTGTAAGTCTCTACTTAGCTGCATTAGAACAAAAAGAAGAAAAGAAAGAAAGAGGTTTGGTTATGTACAGGGACTTTAGCACCAATATAGTACAATATAAATTAATAAACAAGACAGTATCGTTTCAGAAAGAGAAAAAAAAACAAGACAGTATATCCGAACCTTCAGCATGTAATACAGATTGTGATATGACAGAAGCTGAGATCCCATAGCATCTTTTGTAACTAGGCAATGAATGTAAGCTCTAGTATAATTCTTGCATACCTGCAGTTGAAGAAATAGAATGAAGCAATTATACATGCATCAATATGCACAAATATGTCAAGCCAATGCTAGTCAATTTATACTAACCATGCAAGCACATGTAGGATCAATAGGGCGTGTATCCTCAGCCATAGCTTTGTGCTTCAACTTCAGCACTCCCTGAAAAGGTATTTAAGCATCAGAAGACTTGTACATCCATGTAAGAAAAAATTTGGAGTGCTTCTGCATTTGTATGAGATAACATAAAGGTATAAAGAACTGGATTGGCTATCTATATACATATTTAATGCCTCAGTTGTAGAAAGATATAACTACTTCCTGTTGCCTAGCTGTAACGGTTCCTGATTGATTCCCCTTATTGTAAAAGTCTAGAGTAGAGTGCATACCCAAGTGCATAAATCCTGATTAACTACTTATGTTAAATAGTTGTTGAACTGCATGCCTACATACATACATTAACCAATAAAGATGTTACGGTGTTGACCACATTTCAGAAGTTATTACCTCAGGTATCACAGCTGTGCCAAAGCGAGCAGTACGTGTTGGATAAACACAATCATACATGTCAGCGCCTAAAGCACTGCAAACTACGATATCCAATGGATAACCAACGCCCTGAAACGAAGTACAAGAAATTATCATGACTTGAGCAAATTAAAAAGAAGAAACAACTCTTTTAGGACATCAATTGAGATGACAAGTCACTGCACCATAACATATCGCGGCTTGTCCTCAGGCAGTGCGGCAGTGCACTGAGCAACAACACGCCAAAATGAATCCTTACTTTCGCCACCAGCAAGCCCGCCTATGGCATAGCTGCAACACAAATATCAAGTTTACATGATCAGTAATTACTAATACCACCGATGTAAACATGAAGTTCATGCACAGTGTTACATCATGAATTGTGACAATACAAACGGCAATTAAATGACAACCGGATTTAGGATAGACAGCAGTATAGGAATTCATGCTAAAGATTGATCATAACACATTAACTGCAAAAAAAGATCAAAGAAAAAATCGTAAGAACAAAATTTGATTTTCCAATTGAAAATTCCCAAATCCCCTTGATTTTTTTGGAAACGGGATCCTTATTCTGCAGCATATAAAGAAAAGAATCTTTTTTAGGCAGCCTGTGAGAAAGAAACAGAGGACATGACATTTTTCCAAACTTGAGAGCCATATATAGCATTATCTCCACCAATGATACTATCTTTAAGTATGCGAATGTATGTGGTATCTTTTTGGCGGATGCACTATGTAATATGATACAATTTATATATCAGATGTGTTGCTAATATTATTAAAAATATTTAAGGCACATACCCAGGCAAATTCCTTTCTACCAAGCCTCTGACGCATACATCCCTGATCCAATAAGTATATGTTATGGCAATAGTATGTGTTGAAGAAGTATATCAGTATCAGGAAGAGAAGGATAATTAGAAAATGCCTAAAAAGATCAAAGTAACTCATGTAGATTACTGTTTCAATTAAAACTCACCTCAGGACAGGATCTAAGCCACCTTGAACAATACCAAATAAGTTCTGCTCACTTGGTCTTTTATGAGCTGTAACCAAAAGCTATGCAGCTAAGAACAACTTTACATGATGGAGATCAATAATATAAATATATAACAAGGATGGATGTAGACTTAATAGTTTATGCTACCTGGGTCTGTACTTGTACAATACACATGCAAAACCCACATATAGCATGAATCAACTTGAGATACCAACCTAGACATGTTATCATAAATGTTAGAAAACCACTAATTAACCATCATATTGTTCCTTTAATACAGGGTTTTCACCTAACTAAACAAACATTGCATTCGCAAAGTTGCTTAAGCTTTTATGCATGAGGGAGATTCTCTAGGTACCCCAAGCACTTATGGCAGATATATGACAGTACATATAGATATATCTAATAACCTTCCTGTATGCTGTTAAAGAGTGTGTACAAGAAGCATACGAGATAATAAAAGACGATTGGGATTACCTGCTATACATCTGTCAATCCATCGTAGAGTACGATACATGGCCTCCTCGATTCTTGGACCAGTAATGGTGGTTTTCACTACATCATCAAGGGCCATTATAATATCTGCTCCAATTCTGTTCTGCATAGATCATTGAATGACATTAGAGAACTGGAAACCATATCTTGTGGCTTTGATTTAAGTCACGATTGCAGTACTTAGGAGCATACCAAAAATTTTTGGTAAGATTAAATTCAAATTCACATAGACTATGAAAAAAATGAATTAAGTGCACCTACTTGGATTTGAATTGATTCCTCAGGTGTCAAGAGCATTGGCTTTCCATCGACCGGTGACTGATACAGAAATAAATTCAGTTAAGGACAAACAAAATTAATGACATCCAAAAAAGCAGCACAAATCACCTTAGTAGAACTTAAAAGTTATTTTTATTTTGTAACTAGGGTATCCGTATCTTTGACCCGACTAATCCCTAGGCTTCCCGCCTGACCCCACAACATTTGGGAAACTAGAAACACTAGCAATTGCTAGGTGGGTACCATGGGAGAGGGTCGAACCCCAGACCTCTTGGGAGCAAACCAATAGTCTAACGGCTAGACCAACAACTCTACGGTGAACATAAAAGTTATTCAGCATTAACAATAAATAAAGCATCACTTTTGTATCATAACTCATCTATGCTTTGTTGACACAAGACGAAAGAATAAAGATTTCCTTAAAAGGTTTGATATAAGCATTTCGCAAACTATCATACATAAAAGAAGAGGATGGGAAATAACTTGTTTGTTAATCACCAACACCACTAGCATTATTCGTTAGAAAAACCTACGACCTCGCTAGAGCTTCATCTGGCGACCAGTAACAGCTCAACATGAGCCACACACAAACACAGTAATGGTTCAAAACACCTGAACTAAAATATGCAGTATCAAAAGATAATATTACCTGAAATGTTACACCCTTCTCAGTGATGTCAGCTAAATGCAATAAGGATACCTGAATGGTTAGAAAAATTAAATGTAAGATATAACAAATCACATGACTTCCATGAAAAGAGCATTAAGAATAGCAGAGAAAACAAATGCAAGTATATTATGAGTTTGTCAATTGAACTTAATAAAATTATCAAGAACTCTAGAGTCCAATACATGGCGAGCATGACATGTTTAACAGATGAAAGCTAATTTTATAATATTCAGTACTATACATCTAGTAAACATGTCTTTACCAACAAGCCTGGACAATAATTCGTTAAGAAATCTAAGGGACTTGGAGGAATATATTTAGGACGACAAAATAAGTTGTTGGATGTGGATCAAAAATGGATTCATCAACCGTAGAGTGGTCAATGTACAAAAATACTGAAAAGCAGCATACGCAAGCAATAATCACATAATCTGATATGATGATTAATAGACACATGCAATAACGGGAAAACAACCATCTGAAAGCCACCAGAATCGGTAAGCATCGCTCTTGGCCAGTTCATAAATTTGTGGAGGCCTCCCATGTCATCAATCAGCTCAGACGTAGGACGAAGTGACAAATGATATGTATTCCCAAGAATTATTTGGCAACCAATCTCCTCAAGTTGCTCAGTTGCCAACCCTTTTATAGTTCCTGAAAACAACAAAACCGTATCCATATCATATATTCTAGCTATGATTGCACGTATGCACTTGAACATCTATTAAGTTTTAACCAAGAAAAGTTCCTCAATGACACATATACTGTACTGGTCAATGACTGATTCCTAGCATATGAAAATCTATTAAGTTTTGACCATGAAAAGTTCCTCAATGAACATCTATTCAAACACGCATATGATTCGTAGCTATGATTGCAGTCGGCACATATACTGTTATGTCCTATACTCTTATCAATGACTGAACAAGAGTGTAACCATAAAAGGAAGTCTATATGAACTTGGCAAACAAAAAGGAAGTAAATACAGACATATACAGCCAATCTAGTAACGTGTATTGCATTCTAGTTAGCATGCAAAGAAACCAGAGAAATACATACAAAAAATAAGTCTACTTGCTAACCAAGTATCGGTCGGCTAAAACAAACTCCAACCTTGTGTTCCAACAGGCATGAAAAGAGGAGTCTGGCATACAAAGTGAGGGAGTGTCAGTTGAGCTGCGCGTGCGCGATTAAACCTCGCCAGAACCTGTAGTCAAAAAAGAAAAAAAGCCCCAAAGTCATTAAACATCTACAAACAAAAACACAAGCATCCCTTCATAGTATATAGTTACACATCCTTTGCAACACTACATTGGCGATTTTCTGTTCACAATTTTGATCTTGATACTCCAAAAACGACATCTTTCAAGAGAGTTCCTTTATAAACACAATGTTCATACTAATTCAGTCCATACTAAACACACAGCGACTAATTACGCCGAAAGTAAAACAGCCACATTCAGTAAAGTTAGAGCTACCGAAAATTGAAGAACAAAACGACATTACAATCAAATCAACAGGCTCATATGTCCAATGAAACTATACAACTGAAAAATTACGCCGGAGCTCGAAACAGTTACCTCGAAACGAAGCGCCATTGGAAAAGTTGAGTGGACTGTGAAGCGGTCAAGAAGAGAAGAAGCCAGAATATAAGAAAGAAAAAGAGACGAAGAGAAGGAGGGGGCGGCAAACAGTGTCGTATGGCGCTGTGCCGGCTGCGGCTGCTTCTTATTCTGTTTCTCTTGGTTTCTCTTTCCAGAAATATTGGGCCGGGTCGGTGACTTGGTCCACGCGCGTCTTTCCTTTTTGTTTATTTTGATGTTTCAAACTTTGAATTTTCGGGGCTTTCTTTTTTCTTTTGGGAGGAGAAACATAAATTACTAAAATTACGACGACACGTTTGTAGGACAATCCTCTAAATGGAGAGTATGAGACGTTTGGATCAGAATACTGTGGCAATAGAACCTTGAATTAGGGAATGACGAAGATGGTTGGTTAGTTGATTTAACATCATGAATGTTCTGAGTTTAAAATTTGTAATTAAGAGTTTAGGTTTCGTGTTTTCTTTTTGTATTCAATAATTTCATTTATTTTTTAAAAAATTTGTACAAAAACAAATGTTAAAGTGAAATAAAATCAAGTAGAGTTTAGTTGTTTAACGAAACATGTCACCTATGAAGCTCAATGTGATAAAATTAGAGCATTTTTTTACTAAGCATAGGTGAATCAGAATAATTAGAGTATTAGACTAGTGCATAATATAAAAATGCTATGGATAAAAGAAACTCGTCGCTCTATAGAGAACATGCAAATTTTTTAGCAACCTAGCAAGTAGCAACACAACATTCAGAAAACATGGATATACAACCATCAACCACAATGAGGCCCTTTTTCTTCTTAAACTTTGTTTTTCTCTTAGAATTTTTTTGTCATCTGCATTCTGCAGTAACATGAGAATAATGAAGTGTGGTAAAAATAGAATTCGGTAGGATTTTGTCTAACTACAAAGTTAAAATTAAACATTATGTAGTAAAAATAGGTTAATTAATGAAAATAACGATGTGTTTTCTTGTTTGTACTTACCCAATTGAACAAGATTGATTATGGATTAAACTGAAATCGTGTCTGTACAATTCAGCAGAAGACGAAACATAACAGAAAAGAAGATGCAAATCGAAGATAGAGAGACATAAGGATAGTAATCAGGGTATGTTGTACAAGTCTAATAAAATACTTCATAATTTTATTATTATTATTATATTCATTTATTTTAACTTGTTGGTTGGAGTTTCTTTGGATCACTGGTTTCCCTCGGACTTACTAGTTGATACTTATCATTCGGCAAATGCTTCTTTTCCCTCTCCGCAGTTTCTAATGCTGACAGGAATTCGATGTTGGATATTAGGACTCCACATTCTACCTTGCATCTGAAACATAGAACCCCTTTGGAGGCCTCAGCTACCTCCTGGTTATGTTCTTCAGCTGACTTCTTTTCCTCTTGTATGTCATTCGCTTGAGCATCGGACTTCCTTCTCCATACCAGGTCTACCGTTGCAACATGATAACTCACTTCTGGGGCTCCACCCGAATAACCAAACTCGATAACCAATCGCCCCTCATCTAACCATTGCTCCAACTTATCTTTAAGCTTCGACGCAATCAACAATATTATATGTCCACATATTATGGAACTTACACTACGTTTTACCTACCAACTGCTCCTCTATAGGGTAAACTTCCCATGGTATGTTAAGCACCTCGACCTAGATCAATTCATCAATAATGGCTGCAGCTTGGCTGGCATTATAAGTGTAAGTCTGAAACTTGGGTTTGGGTCAGCTTTTCTTCTTAGGTGTAGGCACCAAGTCAACCATGGCCACCGTAGGAAACGGGTTCTCATCTACTAGAGCTACTGACTTCTCAGTCTCCATCATCAACAGTCCTGAATTAATCCAAGTCTAAATCTGATCCTTGAGCTTGACACAATCAACTGTATTGGGGTTCCACATGTGGTGAAACTTACAATATTTCTTCCCTCGCAGCTGCACTGGTGTTGGTGTCGGACCTAAGTCATCTTTAATGACCCTTTGTGCCATAAGTTCATCCAATAACTCTGGTGCCTTACTTACATTATACGTATATGCTGAGTATTCTGGCTTAGTGAAGGTGGCAGATGAAATCTTGATTGGTTCGCGCATCACCTTTAGGCTCCGAGCCTTGACTGGAACTTTGCTTGACAATTCCATGGTTAGCACTTCTTCATCAAACTGTGTCAACTGATAAAAGCCAATGCTCTGCACACAAGTGTATACACTGCAGACCTTCACCAAACAATTTCTAAGATTTTGGCATTCTATATAGAATCAGACAGATTTTGTCAAAAGCAAACATAATCAGTTGCAAGATATACAAATTTTGGCCCGCGGGCCAATGCCCGGCCCGTAGAAAAGCCCATCTTGGCCCGGCCCATAAGGCATGAGGTCGGGCTAAGGCGGATGGTTTAAAGTCTCGGCCCGGCCCGTTACATGCCCGTCTAAGCCCACCCGGTCCGATCCTAAAAAGCCCGTCAAAAGCCTTTTCAATTGTTTTTTTAATATTTTTTTATAGAGTTACTAGTTATATATATGAACTAATTATGACATTAAGTCATATTTTTTTTAGATTTTTATTTTTTTTAGTTCATTCATTAACAAATCTTAACTTTTTCATATTCTTTTGTTTTATTTTGATGAAATTTTATTAGATATATGTATATAATGAGCCCGGTTCGACCCTTAAAAGCCCAGGCCCGTGAGCTTTGATTTTTTTAAAAAGTCTGTCCAGCCCGACCCGTCTTAAAATTTGCAAAACATGGTTAAAGCCCAGCCCGAGCGCATAAGGCTTGGACAGGATCGGGCCAAGCTTTTTGATGACCCCATTACAAAACTGAAAGTGATTTTACAGAACATAAAAACAAGAGATACAGTGGTTTGATCAAGTCCATTGTAAAGACAATTGTAATCACTTTAATAAACTTCTATCTTGATATAAATACCGATAACTTCAGACCAACCAAGAATAGAACTCCAGTCTTACCAAAGCAGTAACTGGATTATCAATTATTCCAGAGAGTTATTTCTACACACAGTTTAATCACAAGTCATTTGATGTTACCAACACTTTTGATCTCAACTTCGGCCTTGATCCCGCCTTGATATGAATCGTACATTTATTCATGCATATAGATATACATTTAATTATTTATTTGCAACATATACTTTTAAAATGTTCAAAGTATTACGATTACCTAGAGAAACCTAAGCATCCCGATCAAAGGCTTAAGATCCAGAACAGAATCTCGAATTCAATGTAGTGATCATCAAACTGCATTTTGGTCACTGATTGTATTACGATTACCTAGAGAAACCTAAGCATCCCGATCAAAGGCTTAAGATCCAGAACACAATCTCGAATTCAATGTAGTGATCATCAAACTGCATTTTGGTCACTGATTGAGAGAGAGGGGGGGTGATTTTTTTCGATGATAGGAAACAGAGAACGAGAGCGAGTCTAAAAAAGAATAGTGAAATCTAATAATGTCGGTGTACTGAATTGGTCACTGATTATGTGTTGTTTTAGTGACCGTTTATTAGTTTGGTCACTATTTTTAATTTTGTGAGCGTTTATTAACTTTGATTAGTAATTTTATCATAATAATGATCAAATGTAGACCGATCACTAAAATTTGGTCACTAATGTCCATAATTGGTGTAGTGCAATACATTCTGGTTTGAAAAACTTCCTGGAGATTGCTACAAAGAAAGGGGAGGAGTACATATAATTTTATAGAGGTAAATGATATACCCGGTGTTAAGCAATCCGGTTGGGTGTTTATGTATGCTGGAAACTTTGGTTGGCTTCTCCGCGGACAGTTTATTTTCTGTTCTCTGTAAAGATTAAGCCATCCTCTCACAGTGAGAATTCCTCAATATATCTTCTTTTCTTTCTGCCTCTGATTGTCTCTCCCTAAGTCCCTATCATGATCAATTTGCTTTATTTGAAGCGGTTTCATTCTAGTACGTCCTCGATCTCTTTGGTTTTCAATTTTAAATCTTATACTCTGGTGAAGATAATAGCTAGATTATTAAGGGATAAATATGATTACCTCTTTAATTACTGGAAATTTTTCCAATGAACGATGTTGTAATTACTGAAAATTTATTCCGTCGGCTAGGGTTTTCACCGAAGCGTCTTAATCAACGAAATTTTCTTCGGTTAAGATCTTAATTAGTAGATGAAAAAAGACTTTTAACAGAAGGAATTGTTTCGTTGGCTAAGAGCCATAATCCACTAATATTATAAAACAAAAATAAGATTTTATTACACAAACTTCTGTATCTTTTATTGAAGTGATCGATCACACAAACTTCTTTTATTTTGATCAAAGGATGCATGCACTTCATGTCATCTTACTTATATAGGTAAAATATTATATAATTCTTATATTTTGAAGTCAACATCTGTTTAGTCTTTATAAAAATTATTTAAATTAAAATAAAACTATAAAAACTAAACAGACATTGATTTCAACTGTAAGGTAATCTCCCACCGTAGGCCATTTTCCTAAAAATATGGCTTATCATCAGCTCACACCGTAAGCCATTTCTCTTGAACCAAGAAAAGTATTTGGCCTGCCTCAATTTTGTAAGCTGAATTTGGCCTTCCATTTGCTAGGCCAAACGGTGGGCCTATATCAATACTTGGAAATTAAAGTAGCTAGACAACTGGTACGTATCAATAATTCAAATATTCAATATTATCGAGGTGATAAGATTAGGGTATCTTCAAGCCCATATCATGGATTCAATACTGACAACGACTTGGCGCCGAATCCGCCGTCAACTACCAGATTATGTCCGGTGACGAATGCCGACTCCTCCGACGCCAAAAACACCACCGCATCCGCCACGTGTTTCTCCGTCATCGGCCCGGCAGTTCCTGTATAAACCGCGGCTATCAACGCCTTCAGCTCTTCCGCCCCGATCTTTAAAGTGTCCGTCACCAACGGCGTCCCCACCAGAACCGGCGACACACAGTTCACCCTTACCCCACGCGCCGCCAGCTGCACGCTCGCCGACCTAACTAGCCCCAGCACTGCGTGCTTTGACATGGTGTAGTCCGTCATGATCTCCGACCCGCACTCCCCCACCACGCTTGTCGTGCACACTATGCTGCCCTTGACTCCCTTCTCAACCATTGCACGCGCCGCGTGCTTCACACACGCCGCCATCCCGCGAGCGTTCACCGCCATCACCTTATCGTACCAGGACAGGTCGAGCTCCAGCACTTTCTGCACCGACGCGCTGGTTATGCCGGCGTTGCTGAACATGACGTCGAGTTGGCCGTACTGTTCGACGGTGATGTCGACTAGGGACTTGACTTGGTTCTCGTCCGTGACGTCGCAGTGGACGTAGGTGCAGCGGTGGGAGCCGATTGATGCGGCAACTTCCTTGCCTTTGGAGTCTTGGACGTCGGCAATCACGACGAAGCGAGCTCTGTGGTCGGCGAAGTGCAGTGCCGTGAATGCACCGATGCCGCTGGTTGCGCCGGTGATGGTGGCTACCTTGCCGTCGAGCTTCGGCAGTATTACTGGCATGGCTTCAGTCATCAGAGCTGAGTGAGTCCAATGAAGCTACTTCTTGATTATCGCGAAGCCGGAATAAATATATGTCGAAAGATTATGAAAGTACCCCTATATCCTTGGATAAACATTTCATTTTCAGTTTTACACTCCCCAAATGTGTCGATCGCTGTAGACTATAATCCTCACGAACCAATCCTCTAGATTCGTTTGTTGACTGTGTCGATCACTACAAGCCATACCAAAACTCGGCAACGTGACATGTCATACAAGCTGGGCAATGATACTCGGAAGTGGCTGATCTGACATCAAAAAGTCACATCACCGGCCTCACCAACATGCCCTCACGCGACACGTTTTGGACCTCTTGTTTCACATCGAAAATGTATAAAATGATGGAGTCTCCTCTTCCTATAAATAGGAGACTCCCTCTTCCTTATTAACAATGTTGATCAAATAGCTACATGCTAGATAGCTTCTTGTAACATATTGGGAAGGCAATTTGTCAGCCAAACTCTAGTACATGTTAAGTGGATGTAGCCGTATCCATCAAAGGTAAGGTGAACCACTATAGATCTTGTGTCATCCCTACATCGCTCTTTGACATCATACTTTGTCAACCGACACATAACATACATATTGCACACACGTATCACAGCATGATACAACCAGTTCAAACATTGGCGTCGTCTATAAAAAGCCGATACAAAAGGCTTTGTGAATTTTCAAAGAGCTAAGCCCTCACAATTTTCTCAAATCTTACTCAAATTTCTAGAAACATATGGAGGAAATTTTATCACTTTATTGCATGAATGGCGGAATACTTGGAAGGAAGAATAGCAAGAGAAGAACAACCATCCAAAAATTGGCTTAGCTTTCAAAAATAAGGCGGAATATTCAAAAAAACAAAACGGCAGGCAAGGAACCACGTAGCAGAACTTCAAACCCAGAAACCGCATTTCGCCACCCACGACAGCTCTTGTGCACCAAGACTTTGGACCCCGCTATCACAAACCGTCATTTGACAGGGTAGAGAGCGATCACTTCAATTTGACACCACCCGCAGTTCGCTAGCAACTCGCCATTTGAGACAGCAAATCGTCATTGTCGTCGCCATCAAGCAGCGACATGCTAGCTCGTCGGAAACAGCGACATCGCTCTCGGGTTCCGCCATCGCTCTTTGCTCTCGGCTTCCGCCTTCACATGTCACCACGAAAAGCGCCACTACTCCGCACACAAACTGGCAGCGCAGTTTGAAATCTCCCTATGATCGCAACAACGACTTTCGATCACAGCAGCAGCGCCGTTTGAAAGCACCTTCTAATCACAGCAGCGACTTTCAATCACAGCGACAATGTCATTTGATAGCGCCATCTAATCACGACAGCGAATTTTGATCACGGCAGCGCCTCATCTTCCTCTAAATAGTGTAAAACAGCGACATGCTAGCATTGATCATCACTCATCAAGTAGTCCGCCACCCAACTACGAGCAAACCTGCAATTGATATCAGTGTCGATCATCGCTCATAAGTCAGCGAACTGTGAGCGTCTGCTAGTGAGCTTGGCGAGCGGATCCATGATGAAAGTGGATTGTGATGTCGTAGTTTGATCTATTCTCTAATTTTTGTGGTTTGTGATACCATTGTTTGACCTTGTTATGCCGCCGGCATGTCCAATCTCTTAACATCAACAAATGAGAGCACCCTTTGGCACCCAACGTGCACCCCCAGCTCGCCCCAATTCGCCCTTTGGTGCCCTTACAAGCACCCTCAACGCTCCCTTTAGCGTCCCGCCACTTCTTGACATAAGATGAGTAAAATCCAATCTTGATACACGCTCTTTCAAAGAGCTAATGTCATCTTTACTTAAACAACATGCTACACTCTTGATATTCTACTTAGAGATGTTGTGATATTAAGACTTTCAAAATAAACTATGAAGAAGTTATAAAGTGTAAGCGGATACGAGCATGACAATGATTATCACCGTAAGAGTGCAACTACCTTACGGGATAAGCCTTTTAACTACCTGATCACCGTAAGAGATCAATTATCTTACAGGATAAGAGACAACGCCTCAGAGCTCATAACACCTAACTTACAACTTCATCATTCTTTAGTTAAGCATTGATCATTATCTAGCCATTGCATTTAGAATAAAATGCATGCATAGACTTTACTATGTTATTCGAGCACTCCCTCATTAAATAGAGAAATCAGAGACTTATAGGCATTTGCATGTTTAAAATAAAACAGGATTACCCTAACTATTATTCTTGGGCAAACTGTAACACCCCGTCACAAAATTCACCTTTTTATCGGGATCAGGCGGGTTACAGAGGGTTGTAACCACGCTGTTAGTTTCCTCGAATTAATGTCGAGTGTAATAAACTGAAAATTAAATATTAATTTCTGATATTGCTTGGAAATTTATTAGTGGAATTGGTGCGTATTCGTACATTCGAGAAGAGTGTCGAAGTGTTCAGAGTCAAGGGACGCTCGGAAACGTCTTATTTGAAGGGTCAAAGGTTAACTTTTTGCTACGTCAAGTTTCTCGTAAAACTTCATTCACGAAAGCTGTAGTGCTCGACGTTAAGAGTCCGTGGACACGCGGCAGGTGTAAATCTGATACCATGCGGATAAGTAATGGTCAATCGAAGTTTGGTTTCTATTTTTAGGAAGTATATAAATAGAAGGGATGAATTTCTAAAAATGGGAACAACTCATTTTCTTCTCTCCCTCCACGCGCACATTTCTTTCACTATCCGAGATTTTGAACTGACCCGACCCGGACCCGGTCGACCTGACCTGACTCTTACGGCGAGCTCCGGTCACCTGAGACGTCAAGGCCGGTCAGGATCTCTTCCTCTCATCTGTGCGAGCCTCTCTGTGGTGGTGGCGTGGTCCAGTTTGGCCTAGAACGGCCCATCTGGGCCTAAACAGTAATGGTGGCAACCTAAATTTCGACCCAATGGTTGCCCTGTCGTTTGGGATGGTTTTAAGGGCTGCAAACGACCCTAACAGCCTCATCTCCTCCTTCTGAGCACAACCATGGCACCCTTGAAGATCAATTTGGAGCGTGGAGGTGCAAATCAAGATTTCATTCTTTCAGGACAGTTTTGGATTGCTTCCGGTCCGAATTGATCGAAACTTCAGGTATTAAAGTTGTTTCTCTTGCTTTGATCTTCAACTTTCATGTTTTGAGTTGTGGAAATTCAGTGTTTTGGTTAGAGGTGCGTGACGCCCACGCGCCGCCGACTGTGGCTGCGTGTAGGCGCGTCTGGTAGTTCTGAGAGTTCTGGTTTCTCCTATAGGCTTTCTAGGGTTGTTGTGGTTGCATGTAGGTGGTTTTTGGGTGAAGGTTGCAAGTTTGAGGGTGGTGGCATGTGGGGCCCATGCGCAGCCGCCTGTGACGGCGCGTTTGACATCCTTAGGGACAGTGAGTTATCCTAGGTTATACTCATCGATATGAGCGCATGGATATATAATTTTCTGGTTTCAGTTATCGTTTGTGTGCGTAGTGCTTTGTCGAAGTTTATTTACTTTCAGTTTCTACCGAGGGTAAATCCGTTGGGTGTTTCGGTGTGGTTGAAGGGTGATGGAGTTCGTTTAATATATGGTTGATTGATTTAGGGGATTGGAGTGTGACGTTCAGTCGAATCGAGTCATTATTACTTTTATGTGGCAACTAAGGTCGATTATATAATTGTAGGTGTATATTGATCGACTAACTGTTGAGGACTTACCATGTGACGGTAGATGACGCAGCGAGATTTCGAGGTGAGTAAATTTCACTGAGGCTGAAATCTTAGAAATAACCCTAGAAGTTTTTTATATTTACAGGGCTGCCACTCAAGCCTAAATTACCAAAATGCCCCTGATAGTTCAAATTAACTACAAGGGTGCCCCTTTAGTGGTTTTTACCTATATTCCCTTGATGGTTTTATATAGTTACGTGATTGCCTTTATATTTATTTGTGCTTGGAGTTTGTTTACCGGTTTGGGAAATAGTCGTGAATTCATCCAGATAAATAGATGATTAATGCTACACCTGCGGATGGGTTGGACTCCAGGTTACAATAGGAGCACTCCTAGCGGTGTATTAAAGAGACCGCTAAATAGAAGAATGGGAATAATCCGGTTTGACAATTAAAGTAAAATAGAGCTATGTGTGACTTGATCCCTGAGTACAGGGTACGTAGGCAGCCTGACCGGGATTCAGGTACAGTCACAAATAATATTTAGACCCTAGGTACTCTAAAAAATTAGTATGAAATTCAAATACGGAAATCGGGATAATCTCTGGTCGTAAGGTCTATTCCGATATCGTTTGGGCTATTGAAAATGGTTTGGGTAAGGGTTATCCATTCTCAAAGGGGATTACGAGGGTAATTTTTCTTGGAATGGGTCCTACACGTCCTATCTCGGGTTTAGAGAGGTAAACTCGGGTCGGGGCATGACACAAACTCTTGCTCACCAAGTGTCAATGCCAAGAATAAAGATAATCCTCTAATAATTTCATTTAGCAACAGGTCAGCTCCCTTACCGCCGGATAAATCTCTGAAAAAGTCTCTAGTATTACCTTGTTGCTGTAATAAGTCTCCGGCCTATCTATTGTTTGCTTGTCGCTATAAGTAGTAGACTACCTTATGCGATAAGTCTCCGGCCAATTTACTGTTCGTTTGTCACTGTAAAAGGTCAACTACCTTACGCGATAAGTCTCTGGTATCTACTGTTGTTCGCTAGTCGCTTTAAGAGTTCATCTACCTTACGGGTTAAGTCTCTGAATCAAACTCCACTGCCATTGTCGCCATATGAGAAAACAATACTTTCTTTGTTACATGTGTGCACGAAAACAAGCATATTATTCGGCAAGAGTACTCCATCAGTGTCAAAAGACAAGAGTACGCCATCAGCACCAAAAGGCATAAGTACGCTATAAGCGCCAAAATGAAAGCTTACACCATCTGCGATAAACGGCGACACTTCGCCATTGCTATAAAAGACAAGAGTTCACCAGCTGCAACAAAAGACAACGACCCTTCTTGATTGAGGAGCTCGGGGACATGTAGGGCTATACGCCATATTGACATTACTTATGCTTGGTAACTTGGTTTTAACTCCCCAACTAAGAAAGCTCTTTTACTTGAGTCCAAACGGATTGTTATAAGCCGAGACGTAGTCTTTCAAGAAGAAGAGAAATGGAGTTGGGGAGAAACGGGTAAAGAACATCAGGATGATGTTCTAGCTTGGGAAGATGAAGGAAAAGAAAGGGAAGAAGTCATTGGAGGAGAAGAAGAAGAGAATGAAGGAAGAAATGTGTCAGGACTAGCTCAAGGGAGGAGAAGAAGACAACCAGTTTGGATGAAGGACTATGAGAGTGGTGAAGGTCTTTCAGAAGAAGAAGATGAAGTACAACAACTGTCCTTGGAGATGCAACAACTTGCTATGTTTGCCTCAGATGAGCCTGCATCCTTTGAAGAAGCTGCTAAGAGTCCAACCTGGAAAGAAGCCATGGACAAGGAGATTCAATCAATAGAAAAGAATGATACTTGGGAGCTAACCGTGCTACCAAAAGGAGCAAAGAAGATAGGGGTCAAGTGGGTGTTCAAGACCAAACTAAATGAAAGGGGAGAGGTAGAGAAGCACAAAGCCAAACTTGTGGCAAAGGGATATTCACAGCAAGCTGGTATCTACTACACTGAGGTATTCGCTCATGTGGCTCAATGGGATACAATCCGAGTAATACTTGCCCTTGCAGCCAGTAGAGGATGGAAAGTTTATCAACTTGATGTTAAAAGTGCATTTTTGCATGGTGACATCAAAGAGGAAGTGTTTGTGGAACAGCCACTGGGGTATGAAGTGAAGGGTGAAGAAAGTAAAGTGTACAGATTGAACAAAGCACTTTACGGGCTCAAACAAGCTCCACGAGCCTGGTTTAGCAGAATTGAATCCTACTTCATCAAGGAAGGGTTTGAGAGATGCCTTAGTGACTATACACTCTTCATTAAGAAAGATGGTCATGGAGGGATACTGGTGTGAGCTTATATGTTGATGATCTCATCTTTACAGGGAACAATGAACAGATGTTTGAAATGTTCAAAAGCTCAATAAAGATAGAGTTTGACATGCCTGATCTCGGTTGCATGAAATACTTCCTTGGCGTAGAAGTGATAATAAGCTCTGCTGGGATCTTTATAAGTCAACAGAAGTATGCTAATGAAGTACTTAAGAGGTTCGAAATGGAGCATTGCAATTAAGTGAAAAATCCTATTGTTCCTGGAAGCAAGCTTGAGAAAGATGAAGAGGGTACAAGGGTTAATCTTACTATCTATAAACAGATGGTAGGTAGTCTTATGTACTTGACTGTAACAAGGTCTGATCTCATGTATGTAGTGAGCTTGGTGGCTCGATTCATGGAGGCACCTACTGTGTTGCATCAACAGGCAGTGAAGAGAGTTTTCAGGTATATGAAGGGAACAACTGAATTAGGAATATTTTACAAGAATGGAGGACAAGAAAGCATGCTTGCCTATTCGGACAGTGATTATGCTGGTGACCTCAATGATCGCAGAAGTACCTCAGGGTATGTTTTCAAGTTAAGCTTAGAAGTTGTGGCTTGGAGTTTCAAGAAACAGCCAACGGTCTCACTATCCACTACTGAAGCAGAGTTCATTGCTACTGCTTGTGCTTGTCAAAGTGTGTGGATGAAGTGTGTGCTTGGAAAGCTTGGATTTGAACAAAGTAAGTGCATTATACTCTGTGACAATAATTCAACCATTAAACTCTCGAAGAATCCGGTTATGCATGGCAGGAGTAAGCATATAGATGTTCGTTATCACTTCCTTCGAGACTTAGCTAATGATGGAGTGGTAGAGTTAGTGCATTGTGAATCAAAGGACCAGCTTGCAGATATTATGACAAAGCCGTTAAAGCTGGAGTCGTTTCTGAAATTAAGAGAGCAGCTTGAGATGTGCAGTGTTCAAGTAAACTGTGCTGGAAGCAGCACAGTTTAAGGGAGGAATTGTTGGAGCTATCGGTTACTCATGGATCAAGTCAGAGTTCATTAGCTTACGGTTACGTAAGGATCAAGTCAGAGCTTGTTAGCTACTTAGTTGGAATAAAACCCTGGTCTGTAGGATTTGTTACGTTTTTTGAATTGTTCTTCTGTAGTTGTAGAACCCCGCACAGATCGTGGATTAGATTTTTCCCATTCCTGCATGTAATGGCTCTATAAAAGCCTGTTTTCAGTATTCAATAAATAGGCTTTATAGCTATCTTGATATCAAACACAAGTTCAGACAAACAGAAAGATGCAGAGTAGATAGAAATAATGGGATGTCAATTAGAAAGTTGAGTAGAGATGATCCACAAGGAGGCTAAGAACTCTGATCGTTCAAGTTGAGTAGAGACTTTCTTCTTGTTAGTTTCTTATTTGTATTTATGTTGTATTATTTCTGAACTTGAGATATTTGCTCTTTCTTTGTACTCTTTTGAGTCTAGTCTCCCCTCCACCTATTACAAATAAGAGAAAAATGCACCAACAATGTCTGAAGACTTGGTGGACCATCAATATGATACCCAGATTTTCAAATGTATCAAAACGGTACCCGAACTTGCATTTTTGTATTGACGTCGTACCTATGGATGTTTTCCGTCACCTCTCCGTCAGTTCATGTCACAAGTGAACTGAGGTAGCTTGAGGTGGATCATCAAGAGGTACAAAACTCAATCGCACTAAGTCGTACAAAAATCCACATTACACCCATTTCAAAGCAACACCAATTCTCCCAAACCCAATACCCACAAATCAGAGACACGATCTCACTAATGGATGTGAAGCTCTATACGGCTCGTTCCTTAGTCTCTAAGCTCAGCTCCGTCTCCGAACAGACCCGATCCGAAGCCCTGAAAGAGCTCCGCCTCATCACCAAGCATGACGCCGACAGCCACCCCATCGTCGCCGACGCCGGCGCTATTCCTTATCTGGCCGAGACTCTCTTCGGCTCCTCCACTGACTTCCAAGACGACGCCGCTACTCTCCTCAACATCTCCATCTCCTGCCGCCACAGCCTCATTTCAACGCGCGAACTTACAGATGGGATCGTCGCCATGGCTCGGTGGTAGTGACACTAGTTCGTCGTATTCTCTGCAGAAGAGTTCGATAATGAAGAGACCGTCCAGCACCATCATTTCAACTAGATCACTCCTGCTAAACATGAGGTTCTCCGAATAGCAATCTCTAATATCTTGTTCCCTACATGCAACAGCCTGCAGGTAGTCATCAAGTTTCGGGCCAGTAGATTCTGTTCGAGCTAGCAGATCACGAAGATACCTCTGTTTGTGCTATGAACTGACGGAGATGTGACGGAAAACATCGATAGGTACGACGTCAATACAAAAATGCAAGTTCGGGTACCGTTTTGATACATTTGAAAATCTGGGTATCATATTGATAGTCCATCAAGTCTTCGGACATTGTTGGTGCATTTTTCTCTACAAATAATTATATATCTAATAACTTAATAAGGGAGAAGCAGTGTTCGTCTTCGGTGACGTGTGCATGATTCGTCACCCCTCTCGTAATTGAACTCCCCCTCCCTGAAAATTAAAGTTCCGATCATTTGAAGGGCGAATTCTGGAGTCTACCCAAAGGTTGAATTACCTGGGTTGTCTCTCTACTGTCGGGGTATTGTCCCCTTCGGTATCCGTTTGTATTCTGTTGGGAAACGTTAATGTATTATACATGGGAGTAGCGCTTCGGCTTCGACTGCATCGGCCTCGACTAGATCTCCTCCGCTTCTGGATTTCATAGAACAACACGTAATTAACAGAGTGCCTGTGTAGGAGAGAGTTTCACAACCGCGGACAACCAAACGGTGCCGTATTGGGGTCGATTTTATAACATTCAATCAGATCCGAGCCTCAACTCTTTTCATCCCCTCCTCTTTCTTGTCGAGAGATGACGGAAGAGCAAGATCTACGGCCGGAGACCGCCGCCGGCGACAGTGCAAAGCGCAAGCTGGAAGACATGAGTATCCTATTCGCGAAGCAAAAAGCTCAGGAAATCGCCGCCTGAGTCGACGACGAGTCGTTCCAGCCCAACCCCGTGTACTCCGCTCCCGCCTATCCTGGTTGGTGCTCTTTCACTCTCCCAATTCGACTCTGCGCTTCTAGGGTTTTGTAGTTTCATCTCTTGTAATTGGTATTTGTTATTGTTTTATCTCCGGATGGAAATTGAAAAACTGAATGAGAAGGAGAGAATTAGAGCTGAAACCTAGCTCAAGATTTATGGAGATTTTAGGTTTGAATGGGAATGAGTACTGGGAAGAATGCGTGTCCTGAGTCGTTGAAGCTTTCAGTTTTGGGATTTTAGGAGATAGTTAGCGAATGGATTAAAACTTACGATCAGCTCCTTGAAAGCTCAAGCTTTCAAAGAGCATTGGCTGGCTGGTTACAGTTCGGATTAGTGTCGATAAGAGCATTTGAAAGAGAGCTAGAGTATCTGGCAACGAATAGGGGAATGTGCTAAGTCAATGGCTGAAGACAAGTGTGGCATCGTGTCTGAATTTTGTGATCCTCAATTTTTTGAAATATGAAGTCTTTCAATGCTTGACCGCCAGCATTTTAGGAGTTAATAGAACCAGTACTCTTTTCTTTACTTTTCAATAAAGAGAAGAAGAAGAAGAAAACAGATCACGCTCAATTCTCTATTTTGAGGACGGAGCTGTTTAACCTTTTTTAATTCATTTAGTAGCTAAGATAGTGTCTCTGGTGATTTCTTTTAATGCATTAGTTTAAATCCAGGTGAGTTTATTTCAGATGCGTTGATGTTATGTTCATAGATAAATATTTCGATCCTGATCAGATAGAACTGCATGTAACCATTTTCTAATCTTTGGTTTCTTAACTGACACGTTATTTCACTGCACAAACAGGACACTCTTATGGTTCAGGCACCAGCAAGAAAATAGATATTCCAAATGGAAAGGTACCTCTTGTTTTCTTGCAGCTCTACTGACTTGTTCGTGGCATAATACCCATATGGTTCTTTCTGTAATACTAAAATTGTCTAATGTTATTCCATCTATAATACCCATATGGTTCTTTCTGTAACACTAAAATTGTCTCATGTTATTCCATCTTACAGGTTGGTGTAATTATTAGAAAGCAAGGAGAAACGATAAGACAACTACAGTTACAGTCTGGGGCAAAAATCCAGATAACCAGGGATTCAGAAGCCAATCCTAATTCTCTAACAAGAGATGTGGAGTTGACGGGTACTTCTGAACAGATTAGTAGGGCAGAACAACTTATCAATGATGTAATAGCAGAGGTAAACTTATGTTTAAACTTCTTTTTTCAGCATCAAGTTTCTTGATATTTTATGCTTCAATTTTTATTTTTTTCCATTCTTAATATAGAATCTGCTTTTCATGTTTTACAGGCAGATGCAGGGGGCTCTGCTCCACCTACAAATCAGGGATTTAACTCAATGCAAGCTGGAGGGGAACAGTTTGTCATGAAAGTTCCAAACAATATGGTAGGAACACCCTCTCTCTCTCTCTCTCTCTATTGAGGCTGATGCTGATGGTTGAGGTTGGTGCTAATGATTCTTGTAGGTTGCTTTGATTATTGGCAAGGGGGGGTGAGATTATCAGGAATATGCAAGCCAAGGCAGGAGCTCGCATTCAGGTTGGTATTTTAAGAGGATTAAAATACATTATTGGGACTGTTATATTGTGATATTATGTGAACTGCTGCTGATGTATTCTCTTAAATCTATTCGTTATTGGTGACATGTATTTTTTAGTAATCTGCCAACCTCATGAAAACTTTAAAGATACTATTGACAACACTTGGTAATATATGCAATGGTGCTACTTTAGTTTGGATAGTTTTAATAGGTTGCAAGAATAAGGAGCTCACATAATGTACGGATGCTATTGTGTTATTATAATTCGATATCATTAATGGTTCTGAAAACCAGTTGTTTTGTTCTGCGACTCAAGACCCTTTGGCAGCATTTGCCTTTATTTACATTACGGCTTTACAAATAGATGACCAGAAGTTGCTCTTGGAGCATAGAAATGGAAAAATCCATGCACACATTTTGTTCACATGTACTTTTATCGTATTTAAATTGTATTTAATATATAGTTGTCCTTTTCAGATTGTACCATTGCACCTTCCTCCTGGTGATACATCAATTGAGAGATCAGTATATATAAATGGAGGGCAAGAGCAAATTGAGTCAGCCAAAGAATTGGTGAACGAAGTAATCAGTGGGGTGAGTCATCAAACGTGCCTCTTTTGACCCAACGTTTTTTCTTCTGTTCCGTTTAGTTCAATAATGATTTTGTGAACTTGTGAAATAAATGAAATTCTATGCCTAGAGAAATGAATTGTATAGGTAATCTCTTGTGCAGAATATTGGGATCACATCTCAGCTTTCATCTGGTGGTCTTGTTCTGCATTCATGTCTTGGTCTAAAACAATTTAAAATTTGTACTTAAACTGGCAAGTGTTGGTACATTTGCTTGCATTCTTTTAGATCAGAAAAAAGGCGGAGTCTTTAGTACTCTTCAAGAACTAATTTGAGAGAGAAATGTACAGAGCTTATCAAATATTTTTTTTGTAGTAAAAGGTTGACCACTAACGGTTGTGTAATTTGGGTAAAATTCGTAAAGCAGTAGTTTCAGGGTCCCAAACCTTCTTATATGAAGATTTGAAGATAGAAATGGTTGATAGCTGAAGAGAAAAAGTATATGATTGATAGCTGAAGAGAAAAAGTATATGATTGATAGCTGAAGAGAAAAAGTTGCGAGATCATGAAGATAGAAATGGCTTACCTGTTGAAGACTCAAACTCAAATACAGATTGCACAAATATTAGAGAGCAAGATCTTATTCAATTCAAAGCACAAGGCTGGCTAATATAGCCGTACATTGAAACAGAAAACGCAGGAAAATAGCTAACGTGTTAATCACGTTATTCACTCCTATGAAAATGGTTTCAGTTGCAGACTGAGTCAAGCTCAGCTACTGCATGATACCAGCTCCACTCCTCGATCCTAAGGACTAGGATTTATTAACAGAACAGAAGATGAGATAAACATCTTGATCACTTCATCTTGACTACTTCATCTTGACCACTTCCAACATTACCTTCTATTTTGATGTCTTAATTACTTCATGCTATGGCTTTGAAATTGTGCGTTCATATGTTTGCAGGTTCCATAACCTGTCTGAGTTCGATGAAAACAAACGGAGTTGTCGCAGACGTTTAGCCGGGCCCAACGAACGGCGCCGGAAAAGCTCCTCCGATTATGTCAATTGAATAACATAGACAAGAAAATTTGATCGAATTGAATCATTGGAGATTGTCTAAGCAAATTATATGTATTATATGTATACAGCTATCTGAGCATCATGCCCAGTTGCTCTCTCTTCTGTCAACCCTAGACCTCAATTATTGCTACTGTAATGTAATCAAAACCATTTGAGCAGTAGCCAATTGGTAGCTGTCATTGAAATGACTTGACTATTCTCGTTCCCTTTCACTTCATTGCGAGTTCTCATGAAATCATCATCTACCTCTTTGAAATGACTTGACTATTCTCGTTCCCTTTCTCTTTTTCTGCATAATGAGGCTCCTTCTGCAGCAAGTCACTGCAAGCAGTTGCAATGGCTTCCCATGAAATTACCAGCTGTTACCCAAGACTAAAGCTTTGGATGACAAGTTAAATGGAAAAATTTAAAAGACGATACCATGTCAAATAGGAAATTTCTCAAGTTACCTGAACTTCAGCACCGCTAGTCTTCTGCCTCAATGGTCTAATCAACATACCAATAAGTTGTGCATTCTCGTTCAAAACTGGACCACCTTCAGCTCCTGATAGGATCAGAATTGATATGGAATCAGAGACCAGTGGCATGAAAAGATCAATGGAAACTCTTAGAAGTAATGCTCGCACCAGGAAGACACCGTATGTCGGCCATTAGCAATGGAGTAAAAGATGAATTAGAAGGATAGCAGTTGGCAATGGACCCCACTGATATGCTGAAATAGGAAGCTAGAATTTAGATGGAGCATCGATAGGATTTTAACTTCAAAGTATAATCAGAAAGAAAGCATAAATCATATCAACCAAACTGGTAGCCATAACACATACTTAGACAGGAAGATCAGTTACCTGTTCAAGAAGTGCACAGGTGACAGGATACCAAAAGGAGAACCCACTGCTACAAGAAAGGCTCCCCTTTTATTGGAGGGTGATATGGTTATATTTGGCACAAACTGAACAGAAATATATTACCAATCAGTTTCAGATATATTATTCAATATCTTTGAGTTCTAAGTTATCACAAGAATGGATGCTAAAATGAAGGGTGAGAGCATAAATTTACTGTAGGAAACAAGGATACTCCAAGAATTGCGATTCTTGTAACTGACTTTCCTGTAACACTTGCATTCCCCATTTCTCTAGCAGCAAAATTTACCTGGTTGTGCAAGACAAACAATCATTTCACAATACAAAGATCAAAATATATTTCCTTTAAACTAATATATATATTACATTAACTTTCATAATTACCCTAACTTTCATAATTCCCCTGAACTTTTCTATAGTGTTTTCAATTGCTTGATTTCCAATCATATGTCATCTTTAAATATACATGCCCATGATGAGAGATTTTATGAATTACAAAACAAAAACATCTAGTACCTGTGTCGGAATAACATCCATAACTGGCTGGGGACTCTTATGTGAGGCTAAAGACCAACCGACCTCCCATCCATGCTCTGGGGAGCTTATAGAAGCATCAATAAGAGATTGGAGTGCAACAGCAGATGCAGGAACGTCAATCTGTACGGTGCAGTAGTAAAATCAACATAAGAAACCATGTCCAATGTATCGTGTGCCAGAAAAAAATGTACTTTACTGTCAGGCAATGACAAAAAACTTATATCATACACATTGTCAATAACCAACTGTTGAGATAGGCAGTGAGACACTGAGACTGCAGTATTGTCTCACATCATTCATGAAGTTGTGGCTGTCTATTGAACAACATAATTATGACAAGTTCTACTTTTCCATTGCAAAGTAACTGTATCATTGACCCTCAAAAGTTGCCCACTCACTGTCATGATACGCGCGCAACATATATGCAAACGAGCTATAGTCATGTAGGCACAATTAAGTTGCCATTGAACCAAGATTTTTCTCTATCTACTCTACACTCAGATGGTTTCTAATGCTCAGTAACAGCCAACCCAACAATCAAGTAACGAATTACCTACCAAGGTTAAAAGCTGCGCTGCAAACCAGCATGGTGGTCCTTTCTCCAACATCGGTCCATCCTGCAAATGAAAGCACCTCATATATAGTCAAACATTAAACCTCGTTAAAACCCTTCATTTCAAACTTCAAACAAATCAAAATACAGGGTATTGTCACATCACAGCTATACCTCTGCCATTACATCAATCTCAACCCCGGCAATCAACTCAGGCCTGCCCTGCAAGTCACCAATCAAGCACAACCAAACTTATCAAACACCAACACCAATACATAATCAAACAACTAATCAAAATCACATCACAACAATCTCAACCTGGGCAAGGCTCTCCCTGTGCTGCAAAGACAGACATGGCTCAACAGACTGAGCTCTAGACTGACCTCTCCCAGTAGACTGAGCTCTGCCAGGAAAACAACAGATCGAGTATGTCCGCCCACTAAACGACCCGCAATCGGCAGTATGTCCGCCCACTCGATCCCTCTTTCGATCGATTACATTCGCTGCCGGTTCAGAGACGAAACGAAAAACTCAGTATACTGACCTCTCCCAGTAGAATGAGCTCTGCCAGGAAAACAACAGATCGAGTATGTCCGCCAACAGATCGAGTATGTCCGCCCACTAAACGACCCGCAATCGGCCAACTAGAATGAGCTCTGCCAGTAGAATGAGCTCTCCTCAGCGCCAACGAGATTATAATCCCTTCGACAAGAACACAAAACTTACCCACACCCCAAATACCTCGCCGTATTTAACTACACATGTACCCAGATCTAACTGCGTATTCACCCGGTCTCTTAACGGAAGAGACAAACACCGTTTACATGTGTCCTCACCTAAACAGCCCACGTGTCACAGACAGCCCAAGTAATTAGCACCCCAGGTAGATTTTAGACGTCTCCCATTTGAAGATTGATATTTAAATTTGGGGGTCGATGTAACACACCAAATCAGGAACTTTATTAGAGCAAATGTATCCATTTGATGTGGGTTGGACCGATTCTTAATCTGGGTTAATGCATTATTTATTTAAATAAGTCATTTATATTTGGTTCAATGATACAATAATGAGACCATGCTTTGAGTACTTTGTGCTCTTATGAACCGTTTAACATCTACGTCCACACGGCCTTTGAAGTTATGTTTAGAATTCATACCCGATCCGACCCGGAACAACCCAACTTTTAATTCTAGCGAGCCGGGTCAACGTTTTCGGATCCGGGAACCCAACAGCTCACACCTGTGCTGCAACGAAAATTTCAATCTTTGCTGGACGTTGCAAATTCCTCAGATCTTCTTCGCTGCTGTAAACCTCAGAATTTGAAGCCCTGAGATTTCTACTCAGTCCACCATAGCCGTCTTCCTCAGGTTCGTCTCTCTCTGTTTCTTTCACTCCTACAATTCTCTGATCGCAATCTCTGATCGCAATTCTTCAAATTGTTCTACTTTCTCTCATCATTTCCGATTTGAACAGAACTAGATTATTTTCCTTATAAAATCAACGTAATTCTGAGATTTTTGTTGTTGCTGTTCTGGATCTATTTGAATTTGTTGTTGATTTAGTGGTTCTGTATAGTAAGCATTGATTTTGGAAAGGATTTAGAGTGAGTGGAATTGATGATTTTGAATCGGTTTGAGTGTGGCTATAAAAATAGTGATGGATTTTCAGTTGATCAGGATATTGAGTGGAAATGCATCACCCTTCTGCTACCGTCGAGGAGCAGTTGTTGCTAAAAGCAATCAAAGAGGAGTGCCCCTGGGACAATCTGCCGAAACGGCTCCAAGCGACATTGTCTTCCAAAGAAGATTGGCACCGAAGGTTAGAGACTTAGAGTAGCCAATGCTGTAATGTACTTTCACTTTTCGAAGCAATGCGTATTAATTACTTGTCTAAAAACTACTGTGGGCCACGCTTGTCAGTTTCAATGGTTTTATTTATGCGTCCTGCATATGAATTTATAAAGATTCATGCTTTGTTGTAAAGTTGGATGAGTGTATCGTGATATAAGAAGTTTGGAGTTCTGGATATACTTTGGTTTTGCCAACAACTTAGGTTTGTGAATTGTGTGCAGAGTCGTTGAGCATTGCATAAAGAAAAGACTGCAATGGAGCAGTTGTTATGCTCAGAAAATGTGCAAAGAAAGTGAATATTTTGAAGACATGATGCAGTACTTGCTAAGGAATCTAGCGGTACGTTTGCTTACAGGAGAAAGTTCATTAGAAGTCATTTTTCTGAATTATCTGAGTTGGCTTACATAGAAGAAACTGTGAGATATTGCACTTCCAGTATGGAGAGTTTAGTATTATTATTATTATTATTTTTTTTCCAACACAATTATTTTCTTCTTTCTAATTTATGTTTTTGATTGTGATACTGAATAACTAGAATGACATCACTGCATAGCATTGTTTTACCTTCCATATATGAAATAATACTCTACTAAGGGACGCAACTCTACTTACATTTAGTATTATTATTTTGTATATTTTTTTTTCACCTCAATCCTAGGTTTCTGCAGTTACATGTTGCTTTGTTATTTGCAGCTGTTTCCCTACCACCTTGCGGAGTATGTTTGTCGTGTAATGAGGGTATCACCTTTCAGATACTACTGTGATATGATTTTCGAAGTTATGAAAAATGGTAATAATTTATCTGCGTTTAACAATTCCTTTGTAAAATAATGTTATTTTACTACTTTTACTGTCATTTGTAGATAGTTTATGTGAGAAAGTAGACATGGGGAGAATAATGCCTATGATATGTATCCAGACTACAATTTGTTGCCTGATTGTGGTTTCTAGGTTTCTTCCTCCTGCTTATGCAGTCTCAAGTTAAATTACTCAAGACAAGTTTCAACCTTAAAACAAGTGTCAAGATATAGTTTTGATATGGACATCATACTTTTTGTAATTTAAACAGAAACTTGCATTAGTATGTGAATTTGGTTGGAAGATGCTGCTTAAATGTCTGTCAGGATACTCACTTAGAAATTCAAAGAATGCTTACAAACAATTATCAGTCTACCCTCTTCCAATAAATTTTAAGACTAAATTAGTCATATTCTATGCAATACAATAGTATGGTAGAGAAATATCTTCTTGATCCTTTTGTTCAAAGTTATATAAACTATAAGATAAGGCCTCATCCAGTGAAGTGTATCTTTCAATCAAACAAATACTTCAATTATCTCTATGTCTGGCTTACAATGTTCTAAAAATCCCCGCCGAAACCGATTAATCCCCTGCCATAAAACTGATTAATCCCGGCCTAAAAGCGATTAATCCTCCGATTAATCCTCTAGACGGTTGTCCACCTGAGTAGCGCCTAGCGTTTTTTAGAACATTGCTGGCTTATAGAAAAGGACTTTGTTGATGAACAGTAAACTACAGGTATCTGTCTGCTTATTCACATACGTAAATGGAAGGATGAAAAAAAGAGGATGATCTGGCCTGTCAGTTGAATTTTGCCGCTAACTTTTGTAGGATCTTATTATGTTTCATTGGACTTTTCCCTTTTAACTACAGAAGTTTATTAAATCATTCACGATGAAACTAGTAGTCATGAAAGCTCATTGTGCTACAACTGTACCAGCTAAAAACTTAAAATTGCGAGGAGTGAGGAATTATGGCTTGCAGAAACTTCATTGATCATCTTGCCATCATGGACACCCACTAGGTTAAGAAGTAAAGATGTTACATGATGATTTGGGATTATGGACACTGAGAAATCTGGATTTGTGTAATCATACTAAATCTGGAAATATTCATTGGTTGCAAAACTTGTCTGCATCTGATTAGATTGGCCTAATTTTCTACTTTTCTCATTGGAGGTCCTAGATTTAAGAAAGAATATTCCCCTTCACTGGTGTTGAATTGAATATAAAAGAAAGAAGAAAAATGATTAAAATAGCTGACTGGTCTTAGCTAGGTTGAGCTATGCTCTGAGATTTTTTTTGTATTATTTTTTTCTGTAATATATCAAGGCTTATAACAGTTTATTCTCCTTCTCATGCATGTCATATTACTTGCAGAGCAACCGTATGACAGCATCCCCAATTTTAGTGCTGCAGATGCCCTGCGACTCACAGGGATAGGAAGAAATGAATTTATTGATATAATGAACAAGTGCAGATCTAAGGTATTAATTAATCAAATTTGCTTGTTTCTTTATGGGATTTATTGTGGTGCATACATCCCTGGTATGTGGTTACCAACATGTCGAAGGTATCAGGTCTAACATGATTTGAAGTTTTGAACAACATCTTTCTCAGATTAAAAGTTGAGAATTGTTTGGCAGGTGTTGGAGATACTGCACCTAGTCTTAAGATTGTTAATTCACTTCAGTTGTTATCTACTTCATGACTTCCAAGAGAAAAAAGTAAAAATGTGTTTGAGTCATTAACTAAAAAAATGAGCGCATCATATCATTTATAATTGTTCAACTAAACGTAGCTAACCTGTTGTATGTTTAAAATGAGACTAGTGTAGACTTCGGCTGAGGTGGTTAAATCTCTTATATTAAAGTATCTGTAATTTCATTTAAGAATGTCTTCATTGTCGATACATAAGTATTAGAGATGGTGATTGTAGAAGGACTTTGTGTTGTCTTACCTGTTTATCTTATTTTGAGCTATCCAGAAAATTATGTGGAAGCTGAACAAGTCAATTGCAAAAGAACTTTTACCTACACAACCTGTGGATTTTGCTATTGAACCATGGTGGGGGATCTGTCTAGTGAATTTTACACTAGAAGAATTTAAGGTGAGAACTAAAAATAAATTAACTCTGTAACTAATCTCTTTGAAAAGTTCAGTGCATGAGACATTGGTTATGGTCTTTTTGGAAAAACTCATAATTGTTACCTTCCTTTGTAGAAACTTTCGGAGGAAGAAATAGCTACAATAGATAAAGTATGTAAGGAGGAAGCAAATTCTTATATCCTGTTCGATCCTGTTATTATTAAGGGTCTTCACCAACGCGGATTAATATACTTTGATGTTCCTGTGTATCCCGATAATCGTTTTAAAGGTGAGTCGTATTGGTTACCATTTAGCATGATCGATGTGAGATTAGTATCCAGGGGTATTTATTTCACTTTTTATGATGATCACATAGAGTTTCTGACTTCATCTCTGTTTACTCGCTGATTGAATTAGTTTTAGGCTAGACTAAAATGAGATTCTGAAGGCCTAAACAAAATTCCTGTGGATGTTTTATTACCAAAGTATTCTTTCATTCTTTCATATCCATCCTTTTCTTTTTTATGAAAAAAATCTGTTTGTTATTGAAAAGAAGAGGCTCTAAAACTAAAATGTGTTATGGCCAATAAGTACATTTCTTTTTCCCAGCTCAGAGCTTGTGAACTATGTTCTCAGTGGATCTAGTGATGTTATCTTCTCTTTTCCATTACAATATGTTATTTATCAGGACAAATGCCTTACCTAGGCTTTCCTGATGTTTGACTGCAAGCCTGTGATCATGGGCATAATTTGTTTCTCCATGTTTTGTATCGTGTGTTAATATACTATCAGTTTTTATGGATCAGACTTCTATTTGTTAATATACTATCAATTGTGATGGAATCAGACTTCTATTTTTGTTGTGGACTGTAGCTTTGGATTATTAATTAGATACTCTGTTACAGTATGCAGGCTTGAAGGATTTGTTTCAAACAGAGAGCAATCTTATGAAGATCCTATAGAGGAGTAAGGAACTTGTTTTTAGTACAGATATGGCTTGTTATTCATTTCAAGTATTCATTTCTTGCTGTGGAACCAGAATAACAATTCTCCGTATTTTATTATTCAGGATACTATATGCAGTATTTGTTGTTTCAAGTGAGAATGCAACTGTTGCTGAGCTGGCATCAACACTACAGGCTGACCTTGCACAGCTGCAGGCTGCTGCATCTTTTGCATGTCGATTGGGATGGGCCGTAAAAGTATTTGACGCAGCATATGTTCTTCAAGATACAGGTTTATCGGGATCTCCTAGAAACAGTCTTACTGATGAAGATCCATCTCGTCGTAGTATGGGCTCAAGGAATATATTTGCGGATGGTGATGCTTCAGGGAGAGAAAACTATGGGCCATTTTCTGCAAAGGATCGTGTTGCATTTGTTGTTGATGCTAACATAACATCGTATCTTATGATGGGATCTGTTTCACCAGGTCTGTATCTTCTGAATACCAGATCTGTTTAATACATTGAATATTAAAAAGTCCTAATCTGAGATCTGATTAATAGTGAGCCTATAAATAAAGCCTTTGAGTTTCTTGCAATCTGAACATCCTATCTTATTCAGATATTACCATGGTTTGAATGTTTCTTAGGCTTGACATGTTTGTTTGAGTGGCCATGTATGTATATGACCCTCCAAACAAATTAGAACACCCAATGAGAGTGATTACTAGGCAGCCCTGGCCATTTTTGTGCTTCCACCATATATTACCATGTTTTAGATGTCTCTTAGGCTTGGATTGTATATCTTGAAATTACTCATAATTTGTTTCAGGCCTGAAATCTCATGCTGTGACACTATACGAAGCGGGAAAGTTGGGCCATGCTAGCATTACAGATCTTTGCAAGGATCTTAGTACGCTAGAGGGAACCAAATTTGAAGGAGAACTACAGGAATTTGCGAATCACGCATTTAGCCTCCGTTGTGTTTTGGAATGCCTTCAATCAGGGGGAGTTGAAAGTGATGTGAAAGCTGATGAAGTTTACAATAAGATGGATACGATAAATTCCAATGATGATCAGACTACACTCATACCTGATGTCCCTGTAACAAAAGAATCAGGAGACCTTAGTACACAGGCAGTCACAATTGATGATGATGGTTCTGAGAAATCAGAGATGCCCCAGGATGGTTCTGTTTTGGTCGAACATGTGAATGATATTACAAGTGAGGAAGTCAAGATTGGTACTTCATCAGAAGATAGCTCTTGCTTAAATGAAGTCTCTAACTCAGATTCTAAACTTGAAAGCAGTGAGAAACTGATGCCTGATGAAGGTTCAGCTGTTGGAGGAGAATTGTTTAAGAGGAAAAAGAAATTCCGAGTGGATATCCTTCGTTGTGAAAGTTTGGCGTCTCTGGCACCAGCCACTTTAGATCGTTTGCTTCGTCGTGACTACGATATAGTTGTGTCTATGGTTCCTCTTCCGCCTGCGTCAGTACTTCCTGGACCTGCAGGTCCTATTAATTTTGGTCCTCCCTCTTATTCATCCATGACTCCTTGGATGAAAATAGTATTGTACTCAGCTGTTGGCTGTGGACCTCTATCGGTTATTCTGATGAAGGGACAGTGCTTACGCTTGCTTCCTGCACCACTAGCTGGTTGTGAGAAAGCCCTTTTATGGTCTTGGGATGGCTCTACAGTTGGAGGGTTGGGGGGCAAGTTTGAAGGAAATTTAGTAAAGGGATCTATACTTTTGCATTGCTTAAATTCAGTTCTTAAATACTCTGCTGTACTGGTGCAGCCCCTCAGTAGATATGACCTTGATGAATCAGGTAGAATTATTACTATGGATATTCCATTACCGCTGAAGAACTCTGATGGTTCAATTGGTTGTATGGGTAAGAAATTGCAACTGTGTCAAAAAGAAAGTTCAAAGCTGGATTCTGTGTTAACTGATCTGGCAAACAAGATAGAATTGTGGACTGTTGGATACATTCGTTTCTTGAAACTGTTCAAAGAAAGAGATTCAGACCACTTTGTGCCTGATGAGGAGAAGTATGAGTGGGTCCCTTTAAGTGTGGAATTTGGAATGCCACTGTTTAATCCAAAATTGTGCAATAATATTTGCAAAAGAGTGGTATCATCACAATTACTTCAAAAGGATTTATTTACCCAGCATCATGATTCAGTGCAAAGCTTACGGAAAAGGTTGCGTGATGTTTGTACAGAGTACCAAGCAACAGGTACTGCCGCAAAACTTCTTTACCAGAAAGAGCAACCAAAGGACTTCTCACGGCATCTCATGAATTACGCGAGTGGAAGGTGGAATCCCCTGATAGACCCTTCTTCTCCGATTTCAGGAGCTTCAAGTGAGCATCAGAGGCTAAAAATAGGTAGCAGACATCGTACACGAACTGAAGTTTTGAGCTTTGATGGCAGCATTCTAAGGTCTGTCTCAAGCTGTTCTATTTTGCTTTTAGTTGTAGCGCTTTCATTTAGCTAAATTTTTAAGCCCATGTGTTTCTTGTGGTCACATAGATGCTTCCAATCAGAACTCTTGCTATAAATTGGATAATACCTTTAAGATTCTGCATGTCTTTTGGTAAATATGAATTATGAAATAAGTGTTGTACATTGGTGGTAAAGCTTAGGTATACTGGTAGATACACCTTTTTTCTGTATTTCTATGAGTCCTGGATGAGGAAATAAATTATGATCCAGATGGACATGGATATCATTCAGATCAGTGTTGTGATGGTAGGTGTATTAATTTCTCTAACGTCCATATTATTCACTGGCACTCAGATCATATGCTCTATCTCCTGTTTATGAGGCTGCCACAAGGCCAGTAGAAGATTCCCCTTCAGTGAGCACACCTAAAATTGAGCAAGAAGAAGCTGACAGCAGAGACGTTGTCCTTCCTGGTGTTAATCTTCTTTTTGATGGCTCAGAGTTGCACCCCTTTGAGATAGGTGCTTGTCTACAGGCTCGGCAACCAGTCTCATTAATAGCAGAGGCAGCAGCTGCTTCTGCATCTCTGCAACAGAATAGAGCTTCGTCCTAGAAATGTTGTTTGGTGGCATTTATTGACTCATCGTGTTACTAACAAGTAACAAGTAACTGCCATATCCTTCATGCTTATATTTTGGCTCGTCTCCTCATCTTTGAAGTTGGCAAAATGTGCGTCTGCTCCGGTTAGTTCAGAGGTAAACAATGTCATTAACTCATTGTTGTTTGTTGTTTTTGTAATTCTGTTTGTTTATTTGTTTGCCTGTTGAACCTCCTTAGTGCCTCTCTAGTATGACTTTTATAATTTCTTGAACTCTTTTAAATCTTGATTGTGCCTGATACAACTGTTACAAATAACCTCACATTTACATTTACGATTTTATATTTAATTTATAGAGTACGTTCTTATAGCGGACTATGCATAAAACCTCATTTGAAAAGAGTGATTTAGAACTTATTTGCTCCAACCTAGTGCAAAGATCTTGAGATGACTGAAATATTTTGTCTGTGAGGTAGGACCGACTGGAAAGTTCATTTTTTAAACTGACAATACAATGCTAGTTTTCCTTTTCATCTTTTGTCATATTTATCCTAAAGCTCCCTTTCCAAGTATAATGTTTTTTTGTCTAATTGTCATTATATTCACTTGCTTGATACCTGTTACATCTATGCAAGTAGGTGATTTGGTACAAAAATTTGTCTGATCATGGATACATCCCGGGGTTTGTAACTATAATGAAAAGAGACGGAACACCGGTTTATTTAGTATACATTAATCAAACGTGCTGTTGGTGACTTGTATCCACCATTAAAAGGAATCACACTTTGTTTTTGTCATTTTAAGTATTATATATATTTTTTTGGGTGGGGAGAGATTGATGGCATGCTCATGCGTCACACAATTCCGAATTGATAATACGTGAAAGCAATCTTGGTTAGCAAGAGGAGATTTAGAGAAAAGAATTCATTCTTCTGCAGAACTGTTTCAATTCGTTAGGTGATAGTTTTTCACTTTCTTTTTTCTCTCATTTTGAAGAATTTTTTTCCAGTCACATTCCTACTTCTCTACCTTAAAGAAACAAACCCCAAAATACATTTGGTGGGTTTTCTTCTTCAAGTGGAGGGAAAGGGGGATATTGTTGATTGCTAAATTATATTTTGGAAGCAAACGTTTATTTTATGTTTGTAATATAAGATTATTATGTTTTGATGAGCACCCAGGAGAGAGTTCACTAGTATGTTTGGTAAGATGCCAATGAAGCCTATGTACTTACAATTATTTCATTGGCAATTTGTAGTTTGTGATAACTACATTCAAGTTTCGATTTGCTTGGGGGCAGTGAATTTGAAGGAATATGTAAGTGTAAACTGTATATGTATGCCTGTAGTTTACTGGTGCCCTTTTCTTCTGGCAGAATTGAATTATATGAATGATAATACTGGAGAATGTATCTTATTTTGTGTATAACTCTGTTACTCCACAAATTGAATCAATATTTTGATGCCTTTTCTTTTGGGGATCAGAGTGCCTGTGATGCTGCCTCAACTAAAAGAGATTGAACTACAAGCTTTAGATATAAATGTTTTGGAAGGAACCAAGAGTAGGTATTAGTCTTCTTCATAACATGGTGTGTACTGCAATTGCATTACTCTTCTAACATGAAGAGAAGGTGTCCCCAAACCATTCATGTGACTTGATCCGATGGTGTCTGTCATTTCTCAAAAGTATTTCTCTAGATGCTTCCTTGTAACAAATCACATGATGCGACCGGTGAGTAATGAGTGGAGACATACATGAACATATGGTAGACTCTATTCACGGAGGACAACTATTCCATATGGAACTAGGTATACCGGCTCAGGTATAATGATATATCAATTCTTTGTTAGTGACATGGATATTGAAAAGTACAACTGAAAAACAAAGTACATCAAAGATAGAAAACGGAGAAAGATTTGGAGGCTTTCTGTATCGATTAAGAGAAAGCGAAGATTAAAGAAAACAGAGAGTTTGGAGGATACATTGTGCTTCTGTATCGATCGAGAGAAAAGCTTTGGCGGCTATATTGTGTGTCTTGATTGGGAAAAAATGAAGGTGAGGAGAATACATTTACCTTGAAATAATGACAACTACATTTCTCTAGTTAAGTAACTACATTATGTTACTGACATAACTTGATATTAGTCCGTAACTCCAAACCCAGTTTGTTGCTGCTCTTTCCCATCCTGTGCAATATGTCGGTTCAGCTAAACAGGTTGAGCATTTAGCTAAGAGAAGGGCTTGATCTTATCAAATACAGAAGAAACAGTGAAAAAAGATCGTCTTGCTTCTGTTAATGAGGCTGATATTTCTAAATTTTGTAGCATTATAGATGATCTACTAGAGCTGCTGCATAGCGTGCAAGTTACCTATGCACCCGGAACTTGCAACAAAGTTGCTCACAGACTAGCAAACCTTGGCTTTGAATCAGATCTGAAAGCAGCTTGGTTTGCTCAGACTCGATTCTATCACTACATGAAGTTGATTTACCTCGATATCAAACTAATCGATTCACTAACCACTACTGTATCACAATCTATCGCCAAGTAACGAACCATTAAACAACTTTATCATCCCTCAGCGGTAGAGAAATTTCGGGTCTTCAATAATACAGGTCCAAACCAAGATGTTATAGAAAAAAAGGCAGAAGATCCAAGAAAAGCCTCTGCTGATATTTTTACACAGAAGAAAGAGACTACCAAAACAACGACACGGGTCGAAAGCTGACCCCAACTCTCTCGTATCCGTTCACGTGGCAGACATGAATAAGCAGCTTCTTCACTTCCCCAGAAACACCATCACTTCTTCTTCTTCTTCTTCTTCTTCTTCTTCTTCTTAATTCCACTGATTCAATCACAAAGCGTCTTCCTTCAATATAAAATCAGATACCCTTTTGCCTCAATCGAACTCTAATCCAAGGCATTGGGCTAAACCAAGAAAAAACGAAGGTTTTGGCTCCCAATCTCCATGGTTGAATCGTAAAGGTGGCTCCTTTTTTCGTAAATTCCGATACCCTTTTGGCTCTTCTTCTTTGGCCTCAATCCTATTTTTTTTTGTTTCAGGGGATTCTGCTACTTTTATGAAACTCTGCCATCATCAGAATCAAAGTAGTAGCAATCGAGAAAGGTCGAAGATGCTTCTAAGTACTACCCCACATTTGTACGATTCAAATGTCTCGAGATTCCCACTATTTGGTTCATCATCACCGTTTTCGACTCAGGCTGGTGCCTCATCGTGTTTTGTAGCTTCCCCTGTTCTTGATGTTGGGTAATGATTCTTTTATTGGCTTTGAGATTTTGTAGTAATGTTTCTTTTATTGACTTAAAGTTTCAGTTTTGTTGGTTTTGTAAGCTTTTATGGTATTGCTTTACTGGATTTAGAATTACCAGCTTCAAGGTTTATTTTACAGTGATGTGATGAGTCTTGTTATGAATAGTGAGAATGGTGTGTTGTGAGATGGGATGATAATCATGATTTGAAAGAGTTGATTGGGTTGGTTTATGGTTTTGATTAGGTTGAAATTGAGTAAACAAGCAACGGGGAGCAGTCAGCAAGGGCATGTGAGAAAGGCATGTTTGTTTTTCTGTAATGTCAATGAGGTTTACATTTGTTTTTGGGTTTTGCACTGTTATTAATTATAGGGATGGATTTTTGACGTAGGTTAGACCCGGGATCATGTCAGGCATAGCACGGCTAATGCTTACGGTCAGGGTGCTCCAGGAAGTGTGCTAGAGGTACTGGTTTTATCTGTTGTATATTGTGACTGAAGCTTTCAGTGTGATAAAATATTAGACATAAAGACTACATATCTAAGAATTATGCTAAGACATCTATCAGTTTCATTTCTCGGAGAATGTGGAATCCCAGATATGGAACTCTAAGCCTTTTTCCATGGCCATTTGGTGTCTGAAATATAAAAGACCTTTTCACCTTGTTTGGATGGATAATCCACATTGTCATGATTTCACTGCTTGTTTTTATAGGAAGAAGAGCAACTACCAGAGACCAGCCAGCAATGGGAAACTTCTCCAGGTCAAGCTTTTCCGCTAGGTGTATCAGAAATCAATCGTGGGGTCAATTTTTCCATTTTCTCACAGCACGCAACCGCTGTCACACTCTGCATATCAGTTGCAGATAGGTGCGCATTCTATTTCCCTTTCCTCTTTGATTAATATTCATTTCTAGGTATTGAATATCATTTATGATCAAATGGTATGTGTCCAACTGCGTTGTTAAATCATTAGTTGCAAGTTAGTTTCAAGTTCAATTGATGGGTTGGATCAGATTGTCGAGAGGTTTCCTTTGGCCATTCCTGACTCTTCCTGCTTGACATTCCTTTCAATCATTGAATCATATTTTCATTTTTTTCCTAGGATTGTGAAAATCATTTCAGTCCGTCTCTGATTTGAATTTGTTCAAATCTGAATCAGCAATGCTCCCATTTTCTTCCATAATTGAGTTTCGGATTCCAGTTTATTCCTATTACCTCACCTCTTGAGTAATTCAAGCTGATGAAAAAAATCTCAAAGTTTTCATACAAGTCTCCTGGAATTTGTCTAGGCTAGTTGTTTACAAGAATTGGTTTGCTTGTGCTTTGGTGACATTTTTGTGTCTTAGTTGATAGAATATCCTGCCATCAAATTTTTGAGTCATTTAAGAAAATCTGAAAACTGAAGTGAAAAATGGATGGTGCTTAATGGGAAACTTATACTTGTGGCAGTTCAGAAAATCTGAGTTTATCTCCAAATGGTTTGCTTATTTAAGAAACCAGAGTGGAGTCATGCAAATTTGGGTTTGCAAAATTTGGTGGTCCTTGCTGGTGTAATAAGTCAGTGCACACTGAGGCTAACAGATGCCAATTATCCTGTAAACCTTATGTGAAATGCTGGATACATATGAAAGTGGTCTTTATTCAAACAAAAGTTAGATACTGTTTTCTAATAGGAAACGGGAATAGTTTCAATTCTTTCATAGTCTTTGTATATGGTTAAAGGGAACTTTATGTCTTTTGGAAATTCTCGTTTATTCCTGTTGCTTCTACCTATTGCTGTAACGATTATAAATTCTTTTATACTCATATAAATAAATATTTTAATTTAATCTTATCCTTCCCATCTCTGTTTCCTGACCTGATTTGTTTTAACAAATGTAACTTTTGTCAGGGGACAGTTTGGAGGGACAGATGATGGAATGACTGAGCTGGCTCTGGATCCTAATGACAATAAGACAGGTGACATTTGGCACATATGTATAAAGGTAAACATCTGAACTTTAATTGCTAGATTATCATATTGCTTTCTTATTTCACATGTTGTTTCCCTTGAACACATATTATCTTTTTCTCTGTTGCCTGCTCCCTCTCTTATTTTTTCTTAGTGAGAGTGCACTATATATATCTAACTCTTTTTCGCAGATGTCATGATGATAAAAGTTCTGTATTTACAGGATTTTCCTCGCAGCAATGTCCTCTATGGTTACCGTATTGATGGGCCTCAAGGTTGGGATCAAGGGCATCGGTTTGACAGCAGAATTGTACTAATAGATCCTTATGCGAAGTTAGTTGAAGGCCGCCGCTATTTTGGAGACTCCAGAGAAAAGTTATCTCGGTTTTTTGGAACTTACGATTTTGATAGCCCACCCTTTGATTGGGGAGACAACTACAGACTTCCAAATATTCCTGAGGTAATTAAATTGCCCCATGTGGTTGTCATTCGCTATAGAAGATAAACAAATCTGTTGACAAAGTGGTTCAATCAGATTGAAATTGATATGTCCTCTCTTGCTCTTCCAATCTCCCATGTTTTAATTAAGAATTTGAAGTTTTTGTTGGCCAAATGAATGACTTAATTATATTGCTTGTTTCTGAGTTGAATGTAGACTTAAAAGCCTTTATTGAACCACAACCTGTTTGTTTGCTGCTGTTTTTGCAGAATGATCTTGTGATATATGAAATGAATGTTCGTGCATTTACAGCTGATGAATCCAGTGATCTGGATCCAGATGTTCGCGGTAGCTACCGTGGTCTGATTGACAAGGTATTCTATATATCCATCTACTGAGTGTCTTCTGATTGTGAGCTTAATCCTTCTTTACCTTAGACATCTTTTAAGCAATTTCAATACCTTCCTTTTGTTTTCAAGGAACTTTAAAATGATTTATTCACAAAGAAACTATGATCAGTTTATGATAACGAGGAACTGCTGAAAATGTAGATAGCATTTTGGATTCAGTCATGCTGCTTTTCACTGGTCTATTAATTGTCTACATGAGGATTCATAATGAGTACAATAACTGAGAATATGCTCAAGTTACTAACATAATTTGAAGGTCCCAATCTATTTATAAAGTAATGCCAATAGATCTTGGTCTGAGAATTTCATTTATTGCTAAATGGTTATGGTCGGATACAAATATCATGAGAGAACACTAGTGAACATCTATCCTTTCATATGAAATGATCCAACAGGACCTAGATTTCTAGATTTCGATTGTTGTGAAAGAAATTATATTACATTGTGAGTACATGTAGTTCTCTCTTTCATGAGATGAAGTCAAGACTTGAATACTATACTGTCTAATCATATGTCCTCTATTGTTGGTTGCTATGATTTGCATATAATATATCTGTTTATTTGCTTTGGTTCGCTACATTTCTCTGACCTTTCCCCTTCATATGAATTCTAAGATTCCACACCTTAAAGAGCTTGGCGTCAATGCTATAGAGTTGCTGCCTGTCTTTGAATTTGATGAATTTGAGTTTCAAAGGCGTTCAAACCCTAGAGATCACATGGTAAGTGAATCAGTTTTTCATGCCCTTGCATCTATGTAGGCACTATTTAAATAAAATGGAGTGATTTACAAGTTATAATAACCAAATTATACTGTTTCCATGAAACTTTAGAAGCTATTTGATTATGTAAAATATATAGCAAGATTTTATTTTTATTTTTTTTGCCTCAGGGTATTATACCATGTGGATTTTACTTATTGAATCTTACTGTTTCGTGGTTGGATGGTTTAATACCTGAACAAACCACTAGATAACATATAAAAAGTAAGATTATCAATAGATGATGTTAGCGTTATTGCAGAGAGCTAGGTAGGTTGCTTCTATTTGTAATTCTATCAATAATTGCTGTATGGGGAATCTAGCTAATGAATCACCATGAGCATAGTTACTCTCATAAGGTGTTCAAGTTATAGACCTTGTTAGAAGGATAATTACTGTTGGGTTGGTGTGCCAGGTGGCTCCAGATGAAATTTAAGCTGGTTATGTAAGATATTGTACTTGAATGGTCTTTTCATCTGTTGTGCTTTCTAATACACTCTAATAAACTGAAATTGAATATATTTAGTCTATATTCTGTTTTCTCACTGTTTAAAGGTGGTGAACATTAAGTTTTAGCATAAGAAAGTGATCTAATTTATATTCCCGATGGTTTCTGGTGCTCAAGATTAATACATGGGGTTATTCAACAATAAACTTCTTTGCCCCTATGAGCCGTTATGCGAGTGCTGGTGGAGGACCCCTTAAAGCTTCCCATGAATTTAAAGAAATGGTTAAAGCCTTGCATGGTGCTGGGATTGAGGTAAACCTCTTTTTATTTAACTCTTTCTTATGAGGAAAATCCCCATTGCAGAAAAATCTCTGTGCAGGTCATTTTGGATGTTGTCTATAACCATACAAATGAAGCTGATGATGCATACCCTTATACCACTTCATTTCGTGGCATAGATAATAAGGTGATTTCTCACTTCTCTTATGAAAGTTTTAGTTATAGGATTCTTATGGTTTGACTATTTCCCTCAATGCCAAAAGATGTTAAGGCTGGGATTATGATACGAATCACGGCTAAGTTGTTAACTGCGGAAACGAAAACAACACGAACACGGGCATTGGTCGAAGAAATTGTTCTTCTCTTATTATTGTGCTTAAAGGCTACAATCTCTGATGTCTACTCCTTTGCTACAATAACACTATGATTCGATGCTAGAACTAATGCTAGGCATCTCTATTTATAGAGTCACAAACCCTATAAATCCTTATCTAACTAGAAAACTATACATTGTCCTAGTTAGACAACTATTCCTCTCTCATAAAGGAGAAGGAATCCTAATTCCTAAAAGCTAAAGGATACACCCGTATCAGATTAGTTGGCATTTTTACTTGGATGATATTTTTTCAGAGAAGAAATTAACACATCCCATCTAATTTTTCTTGTTTTTTTTGAAAAGAAACAGCTTTTTATTAATGAAAAATCAGAGAACAAGGAGGCGGACAAGAAGTCCGCTTAAAAAGAAAAGAGAGCAACTATGACAACAGGAATAGTAGCTCAGCTTAAAGGACTAACACCACACAAAAATTAAACTGCATCTGCTTCCCAATTAATGATAATGGAAGAAGGGCTCTTGTTTGATAATCCATCCTTCCTCTATAGGTTTATTACATGCTGGACCCAAATAACAATGGCCAATTACTGAACTTCACCGGCTGTGGTAAGTAAATTGTCTATTCTGCCTCCTTTTTTACCCCTAAATAGTGTCCTGCAGATATATGTTATAAATTTCAGTTCACTGTAAAAAGTAAGATGTTGCTTATTATTTTTACTTTACAATGATATATGTTTAGTCTTTCATTGCTGGTATTCTCCTTTTTTAGTTTTACCAAAGGAACGTACGTATTTGGTATCAGTGATATTGATAAGAAAAGTTGAGTCCTGAAAGCAAAAAAGGATTGTCTTGTCATAAGCATATTTAATTCTCAGAATGTTAAATTTTGGGCCTCCAGGGAACACATTAAACTGTAACCATCCTGTTGTTATGGGGCTCGTTCTTGACAGCTTAAGACACTGGTAAGTACTCAGTTGAGAGAATTCACAGTGGTTTCTTTATTGCTAGCTATATTTTGATTTTGTGTTTTTTTTCTCTATTTTTTTTCCCTCAACACCAACATATAGTTCTTAGCTTTTAGTACTCAAGTGGAGCTTTCATTAACCCTGGCCAGCCTTTCTTGTTTTATCATAATTATGTGCCTAAAAATTATTAGAAGAATCACTATTCTGGCCAAAGCTTGTCTAAAATGATTTAATTTCAAATTTTATTACACCTGTAGTCTTTGTTTGTTGATTTTTAATTGCTGGCCAATATCAAGCTTCATACATCCTCTTTTGTACACATTTTCAGGGTCACTGAATATCATGTGGATGGATTTAGATTTGACCTGACTAGTGTTCTTTGTCGGGGTACAAATGGAGCTCCACTTGATGCCCCACCACTAATCAGGGTAAGTTATTTGTTGAAGTCAAATACAGACATCCACATATCATATTGGGGAGTGATAGATTTTGCCTATTTTTTAATTTAACACTGCCCCACATGTGAATCTCTTCCCACTACTAGAGAGTCCAATGTGTGGAATCAAGCGTAAACTTGGAGGTCATAGCTGGGGAGTTGTATAGTCATAAGTTTTTCCAAGGGTTACGAACACATTACACAGTGCATTATGATTAGCAGTTGAGTTGCCTTCTATTTATTGCAATAAGATATCTGAAATGCATCTGGGAGGATTGACGTACTTTTTTGCTTTTCTGTTTGTGCTGTTTCTGGGACCAGGCTATCGCAAAAGATGAGATTTTATCAAGATGTAAAATTATCTCTGAGCCTTGGGATTGTGGAGGCCTTTATCTTGTTGGAAGATTTCCGAACTGGGACAGGTAATTATCTTACAAATACAAGTTTTACTAAAATATGATGTGTAGAATTCATGGGAATGGCATTGAATTACTGAGTTTTACAAAGATTAAAAAATTGTGATGCATTGATTAAACAACAATTAGTTTCATGATGAAAAACACAGGAGATTATGAAGCCACCTAACCTTCAAAGAAGCAAGCATTTCAATAGTACTTGATTGTCACTAATGTTACACAAAAGACTAAAATTGATGTTCAATAACACATTTCACTAGTCTTTAAAGAACTTGTACTGAAATTAGTTGTGGAAGAGTTTCTCCATATATATTGTGTGAATAAGAAAACTTTGATGGCTCACCGCAATTAATTTTATGATTTCTTAAAATGCAGATGGGCCGAATGGAATGGAATATATCGCGATGACTTGAGGAGATTTATAAAGGTAATTCTGTTCTAAAACTCATTCATGCTAATTAAAGGAAGATATCCAAGAACTGAGCAGTTGATATCAAAAATACGTAGATAATCTGATTGGAAGATCTCCTCTCAAATGAATTAAGATATATGGGCTAAATGTGATAAATGGTTTTGGATGTATTTGGATAAGTTTTCAGTTTCAGATCAGTGGTGCTGTTTAAAGCAGTATCATATTTTGCTGACATATACTGTTCAAGTTTTGGCTATATAATGGTACATGGTTGTTGATTCGTTCTTTCTTTCGGCAACTCTGAATTTCCTTGCAGTATTAGATTCGTACTTGTTCTCCCTCTTTTTCAACCTTTTTATTATTATATTTATTATTAATTAGACCTTCATAGACCACTTTCCGGAATCTAGGTGTGTGGCTTATGGAAATGCAAGCACGTCTATTAATTGCATACGCATGCGTATGTATCCTGCGTTTCAGACATTTTATTGAGTTTTTTTATACAGGGGGACTCAGGTATGAAAGGAAGTTTTGCAACTCGTGTTGCTGGATCTGCTGACCTTTACAAAGTAAGCACCGGTATTTCATGAATTGTTGTTGAATAGTGTGTATCACCTTTTATTTCATTTTGTATTTTATGACTGTCAAACATGTTAAGCGGGCTTTTCTAGTCTGAATTTTTTATTCCCACCAGATAATTCGTCCGAGAATAAAAAAAATTAACAACACTGCACATGGAGATTGGATCATTAAGGGAATTAAGAAGTATGGTCTATACTCTATAGTTCTATGTTAGAATTCTCTAGTTACAATAAAAAGGAACAAATACTTTACAGTTTATGTTAACGTAGCTACTATCTTTCTTTTCCACAAATTATCCTATTGCATACATGCTATCTTGACTAAAACTGGCAAAACACCAGATACCCTCCTTACTAGGATGATTTTATAGAGATGCACGCAAGTACCATTATGCTCATACTTAACATTATTGAATGTGTATTTATCTCTTCTAGTTTCTATAGGGCCCCTGAATATAATGTTTGAAAATTCTCTTTTCTATCAACTTGTATAGTTGAAACATTAACTGCCTATGAAGTGGAAACATTACCTGCCTATGATGCTATTTGTCAATTTTTTAATGTCGATGTTGGATTATTCTACTTAATCTTGATCAAAATCTTTGATGTGTTTTTGGTTTTCTTAGAAACACTAGTATCTATCAATGAGCTAGCTCATATCTCATTCTTAATTACTTAAGAATTCATTTAGCTCATTTTTTTCCTTTCGCATTTGTTATTTTGGTGTTTGAGGAATCTGTGTTACTGTTACACTGAATCACTGATTGCATGCTCCTAGATATATGTTCTAATATTTTCACATTTTCCACAGACCAATAAGCGCAAGCCTTATCACAGTATTAATTTTATAATTGCGCATGATGGGTTCACACTATATGATCTCGTTTCATACAATTTCAAGGTACTCTAACTTTCCTAAGCTATCAGAGTTTTCCATTTATGGAAGTCTAGTCATGCAGTCTTCTCACGATTATTGTTTTGTAGCACAATGATGCTAATGGAGAAGGAGGAAATGATGGAAGTAATGATAATCTGAGCTGGAATTGTGGTTATGAAGGTATGACTAAAATCCGATGCTTGCTCCTTATATTCTGATTGGTTCTTAGCTTTGATGTGTTACAACTGTTGAGGATTGAAATATTTTTGCCAAGTCTATATGATTAGAAGTCCATAGGCAGGTCTATGCATGGATACCTCTTACCTTGCCAACAAGTATATAGGCAATATTCTTCGTGTCTGCAGAATAAACCTTTTGTGAAGTGATGTATTGTTTCCAAGTCTACTGATCTTAGCTTTCATTTTCCATTATTTTTCTATTTGTAAAGGCCTTGGTAGTTTGTGTATGAATTTATTTTCACAAATATTGGTTCATGAAATAGCAATTTCCAACAATGATATTGTCAAATAGCAGTGAACTAGTCGTTTACATGCATATGCACTAACTAATGAGTTATGACAAAATGTCCTAAAACCCTTTATCATATATTCTGCATTTATTGCTTCATACAAAGAGACACACTTACTCCTGCAAATGGGACATGGACAGTTAGTTAGTACCACTTGCCATGCTTGACATCCATGTATAGAATGGTTGGCCTTGAGGCTTGACCCTTTGGCCTTAGATCTAATGTTGTCTGTGATATAATTTTTTTATTGAAATTGCTTAATTGTCTGGCAGTTGAGCGGGTTTGAAAGCCCAAGATCTAGCATTAATTTATGGTTATCCTTTTCATTTATATTTCATATTTTCCATATGGTGAAGTTATTTTACTTTATCTATATTTATTTTCCAGGAGAAACTGATGATTCTACTATTAAAGCTATACGCTCCCGGCAAATGAAAAACTTTCATCTGGCATTAATGATCTCTCAGGTAAACTTGTTGAAAACCAAATTTGTATGTCATATTCGAGCAATCTTACTTCGCGTTTCTGTTGGTATTGTGAAGACATTACATAAAAATTGTCACGCTCTTAGATATATGTTTCCAGAAATTTAGAGTTTACCTGACATTTCTGATTTTGGCAGCATTAAAAATGATTATACCTCCTGGTCCTCTTAAAAGTATTCTTCCTGTCTGCTAGTTGACACCATAGATTTCAAATTATCTTCTTATCCCAATCATCTAAACATTCTTTCTGGGCTTGTAGTTGTATTTGATTTCCCCGTATATGTGCCACTATCAAACATGTAGTGTTAAAATATTATTTTGACTCCATTTGTCCAGGGAACACCAATGATGCTGATGGGAGATGAATATGGGCATACTAGATATGGGAATAACAATAGTTATGGCCACGATACTGCTATTAACCATTTCCAGTGGGGACATGTATGCTACTTTAGATTTGTCTTTCTTCTCAGCTTTAACTTAGATGAATGGCATGGAATAATCTCTTGGCATGGCAGTTGGAATCACGGAAGAATAGTCACTTCAGGTTTTTCAAGGAGGTGATAAACTATCGAAAAACACATCGTGTGTTTGGTCGTGATACATTCCTTGAGAAAGTAATCTCTTTGTTATCCTTGGGTTCTTTTTTTTGACTCATTCAATGATAATTAAGCATCCTCTTCTAAGAGTCACTAAGCTTTGGTTCATGCAGAGTGATGTGACATGGCATGAAGGCAACTGGGACAACTATGAGAGCAAGTTTCTTGCATTTACGTAAGAGATTACTACTGTGCTTTAGTACTGTAGATATCCGATGGACCGATCTGGATGTTTTAAGATATTGTTTGAGGGGTGTGCCGCCCACTGGTTTCTGTTATTGTGCAGCACCTTGGTACCATGGTCTTGCTGAATGAATATTTTGTTTTGGATTTTTTTAAATTGTTTATGAATTGTCCTGATGTCAGTAAGATACTTTGTTTTCCTTCTCTCGGATTATCCCCAAACAACTGCTTAGATGTCCTTTTTATCCCAATGACTCTTGAGACCACTTGCACTGGAAACTGAGATACATGAGATATGTTCTTATGCCTAAATTATACTACAACGCTCACTATGTTTACTGGTCTATGGAAATACTTGTGTAGGTTTCATGACAATAATGGTACATGAGATATGCTCTTATGCCTAAATTATACTACAACGCTCACTATGTTTACTGGTCTATGGAAATACTTGTGTAGGTTTCATGACAATAATGGAGCAGACATCTATATGGCATTCAATGCTCATGATTTTTGTATTGAAGTTCCAATCCCCTCACCACCAGACACGAGGAAGTGGTTTCGTGTGGTTAGTTATTTGTCGCCTTAGTATATATGTCATTCTTTGTAGCTGCTGTCACTGCTAACCTGCATCATCCTTCCGATTCTATATTTTTATTTTAATGTCTGGCAGAGTTCTATCCCTTCCATTTTGTTTGTGACCATGCTATTGCTGAAATGATTTTTCTGTATGCTGTCTCAATAAAACTCTAATACCAAGTCTTGTTGAATTGCAGGTTGACACTAATCTCGAGTCTCCCAACGACTTTGTGCTTGATGGTGTCCCAGGCATTGGAGGCACTTACAACATGGCTCCTTACTCCTCAATCCTTCTTGAAGCAAAATGATTACACGGCTACAAAAGGTGCTTGCCCATGAAGTATTCTGATTACGTGAACACTGGTTTGAAGGACTCCTGGGATTACTTCTAGGCCCTTGAATTCTAGAAATCCACATTCAATCATGGGGGCATTAAAGTAGTTTTTATGTTGTAGTTCAGATCTCCAGATCGACAATAAGGACTGTCGGCCTCCACCTTGTATATGCAGAGGGACATAGCTAATGCCTGTAGTTACTTTTAATAATCACATAATCGTTCATGACTCGTGAGGATGATATATAACACCTACAGGCTACAAGGCTACAGATACCTCATAACAATCTTTATCTTATTTCACATAATTTTTGAAAATTTGTGCTTTATACAGTTGGTTCATAAAATTATACTTGCATATTACTTACTAAATAAGTTATATCACATTAGTTGACATGAGTTTCAATGGTTTAAATTCACAAAACAAAAATTTGACTGGCTAATGTGATTATTAGTTAATGAGTATGATAGAGAATTATATTTGATTCGGTAACGTTTGAGGCTCGATTGAATGATCAATCTTATTTACGTTTATGTTTTTTTTATAAAGTCGTATCCTCACAAGTTAAACGTTTTTAAAATTTTATATGAATGGTTATGTGAGTGTAATATATGGAAGAGTCGATCAAACTAGGTTAGGTCACTAAGAGGTAGGTAACAACGTTTCCATGTGATTTCAGCTCCAAATATTATTACTAGGTTAAAGGTACAAGGGACAGTTGAAAATAATAACAGTATTGAACAAATGGAAATAGATATGCAGAATAATGAATCTTGGAGATCTAAATGGAACCTCATGGAGACATGGACCCTTATGTTCTTCAATCATGATTGCATATCGTTCTTTCCTACTTCAGTCGTAGGTACGGTATTTTTCATGAATCATGCATCTAATGCCCATTCCAAAGTCCAAATTTGTGTAGTTACATATGTAAAATAAAAAAAACAAAAAAAAGATGAGGGATTGTTTATCTGAGGATAATCTCCAGTACATTACATGTCTTTCTAATCTGAAAGGGACAAACTAACCAGAGTTCGTTTTTGTTTGTTTTTGCTTGTGCTTTTATTGGGACGCATTGGGATCAGGCACAAAGGATGAGTATTCAAAAGTGGATTCTCATATATATCGTTGTTTGATGAAGGGATGTTCATGGGTTTTTGTTGGGATGATTTTGTGCTATCAATTATCTGGTTTCTCTTTAAAATTATGGCGGAATCAGAAGCAGAAGCTGGTTCATGAGTGCTCCTGCCCAGTGTTTTCAAAGGCGTTTCGGGGCGGCGGTGGGGCGCGCCTTAGGGTGGAGCGAGGGAGAAAAGTCCTGCCGGTCTTTCGTCGGGACGCCGCTGGAAAGGCGACCGCCGGAGCGACGAGGCGCTGCAGAAGCGAGGCGAGACGAGGCGAGAACCCAGGAATCCAGAAAAACAGTAAAACAGTGAAATGAGAGATTCGAAATCGAGGCTCGAATCGGACAACAAGAGGCAAGAGAAGGAAGAGGAAGAGGAAGAGGAAGAGGAGAGGAGAAGGAATATACCAGTCACGCGCCGAACCGCCGCCTGGATCGCCGGATTCCGGCCGTTGACCGCCGAACGCAGTGGCGTTCGATCTCCCTGCACGGTGGCTGCTTGGGGATTCTAAGGGTTGGGTCAGGTAGAGGAGAAGGAGGGGAAGAAAGTGGTGGTAGAGCGCCGGCCAGTGGTGGCCGGACAGCGACTGTGGCGCGGCTGAAGGACAGGGCGAAGTCGCCCTCTGTTTCGGAGGAAAAGACCGGGGAGAGAGTGAAAACTCGATTGACCGAGTCAACACCTCTTCCATATTTATACAAAGATAAACGGCTGGGATCAAATCCCTTAATGATCTAACGGTCTAGATTAAGTGGAGGTAAAAAGTAAAACTGAAATAGTAACTCTTTTTACTGAAATGGTAATTAAAATTACCAGAAACTTCAGAAATTCGTAGAAAATAAACAGAATCTCCAAAAAATAATAATCCGAAAATACCGGGAGACTCGTGTCGACACGTACTATGACATCGAGTCATTAAATCAGGTATTTGGAGAACTTTTAAAAACTCGAAAATGAACGTGGTCGTTCACTCGCGAAGTTACCGAATGCGACTTAAACCTCAGTAACTCGCCATTAACCACGGTTAAAACGTGCGGGGTCCTACAAAAGATCTTACTTTGCCTCCCCATACTAATTAATTGAACATTGATGATTGTGATGATATTCATGGTGTTAGTGGATATGATGCGGAAGATTGAAGTGTATCTTTTTAATTAAGTGTATCTTTCTAAACCCTAACCCTAATTAGAACCTTGTTTTTGAACCTTGTGAAGTACTATTTGAGGATGAATTTATGGTTGTAATAACAATTAAATATTTTTTGTTATGTATTGAGATTATATATATAATGAATTTATTTATTATTTGTTGGAAAGGTGGTCGCCCCGTCGCCTTAAGACTTTCGCCTCACGAGGCTTCCACAATTCGCCTTCGCTTTCGTTTTCGCCTTTGAAAACATTGCCCTCCTGCCAGCAGAAAATGGTTCAAGAACAGTCAGTCGGTTGTAGGAAGCAGCCAGAGAAACAGCAACAAACCCAGATTCCTCGAAAGGTTGCATGCATGTGGAGGAAGAAGCTCCTAGTCGTATAATTACACAATTTGGTTATTTTTCCACTTGAATGAAAGAGATTTCTAGTGGAGAGAAGAAACACTCGCCAACATGTGTGATGAACGAGCCCGAATGTTGCAAGATCAGTTCAATGTGAGCCTGAATCATGTTCATGCTTTAGCTATTCTTGTCTCTACGCTTCACCACGGGAAGACTACCCCTTCTGCCATTGATCAGGTATGTCCCCTACCTACCCGAATGTTGTTTTTGGGTTATATCTCTAGGATAGGTAAACAAGTTTTGAGCATCGCCGTTGATAAATTTAAGGGAGAACTACAAGCTGGTATCTGCAACATTTAAAAACATCTTCATCATAATAACAAAGGGAGAAGATTCACGGAAGCATACGAATGCATTCATATATTGTTCATGGCTAGCATGGTCCCATTTACATTTTTAGATTTTTTCCTACGACTTGAAAAACAATGTCCATAACAATGAATCACACCACGCTATTTGTGCTCATCAATCTCATTCCACCCTAAAATAGCACCATTTCCTACTATTCTTCTCTTAATCTGACCTTAAGTTCTACCTAAATTCTTGTTTCTTCGATAGGTAATTAACGTGTCAATCCACAACGGTAAATGGGAAACCCCAAAAATTACTCTCCACCAATGATTCACACCGAACTCGCTGTTTTGTTTCTAATTACAGCCATGAAAATCAAACCAAAACGGAAACTTACAGACTGCTTGATTCACTAAGACGCGGAGACCACGGTTCAATTTACCCTGTCAACCAAATTTAGACCCCAAAATGGTGTTATTTATACCCCTCCTCTTCCCCACAAAATCTCATCGTTTCAGTTTTGTCTGTTTGAGAAAGCAAGAGTCACATAGAAGATAGAACACTTCGACCCCTCAAACGCCCGAATTCCTCCATCTATCCCACAATGGCTCGCTCCGCCATTGTCTTGATCACCATGCTGGCCCTCGCCGTCTTCGCTTCTCCTCTCGCTGAGGCCGCCTCTTCCAACCCCAACAAGGACAAGGATCAAGGGCAGCAGGCTCAGTCTCCATCCAAAAATGAGGGCAGCCAGGCTCAATCTCCACAGGGTCAGCAATCTCAAGCTCAATCTCCACAGGGTCAGCAATCTCAAGCTCAATCTCCACAGGGTCAGCAATCTCAGTCACAATCTCCACAGGGTCAGCAAGGTCAGCAGGGACAGGCTCCACAGCAATCACAGCAGTCTCCTCCTCCCCAGAAGCAGCAGTCTCCTCAATCTCAGCCTCCACCACAGCACTCTTCTCAGTCTCCTTCTCCCTCCCAGCAAAACTCTCCTCCTCCCTCCCACCAGTCCTCTCAGTCTCCAAGCCCCTCCAGCCATCCTCCCACATCCTCTCACTCCTCCCCCGCCTCATCCCCCAAACACTCATCTTCTTCCCCCACCAGCTACTCCCCACCTTCCCCACCAACCTCATCAGCAACCTCACCAACAACCTCCGAGACTGACGCAGCCCCAGCAGGAGCCCCTGCCGCCATAACCGATCCCGCAGCTACCGCACCAGCCTCTGACGCTACCCGAGTCTACGCAGCCGGATCTGTGGCCGCAGTCGCCGTCGCTGCATGGCTCTTGCACTAAACGGAGGAGGACGCACGATGTCGACGTCAGGGTACGGTTTTTGGCACATGCACTCATCAGAGACCGATCTCCTCGTATTGCTAGGGTTTTAGAAATAACTTCATTATATATTGTCTTATTATAGCTGAATCATTTATTTATATATTTTAGCGGATTTAGAGAATTTGTAATTCCGGGGTAATATTAGTGGTGATGACGGCGGTCATTTGCTTGTATGATGGTTGGACGGTGGAGTATGATGGTGACATTATTTGATTATTATTATTTATTATAAATCTATTATTACTGCGGATTTTATACTGTATTTATTTTCAATTTCAATAATGATGATGATTATGATCGGTTGTTGCAAATTTGGCAACTAGAATTTGTTTACTTAGAATGTATTCTTTTTGAAATGAGAAAATTCTAATATACATATATCTTTAACATATATTAAGTTGTGAATCATCTTATTAAAATTGATCGAACGGTTCCCTTGATATATATATATATATATATATATATATATATATAATACATATATGTATATATAGGAGACCAACTTTTTGAATACAACCCAAATTTGGTATAATTTTGTGTTTTGACCAAATTCTTTTGGCTGAATTTTTTTCACCGAATTGTGGAGTTTGTGTTTTGGCCATATGCTTCCTAGTAAGAAGGAAGACAATACAAATGCGGTAAAAGTTAATAACAAAAAGTAAAAAAAAATTGCAGGACGTGTCACCGCACATATGCAGAAAAGAATGGATGCACACCACCTGGCTTCGCGCCAAGCTGAAGGGTTTCAGTTGTCATCTCGGAAGAAATAATTTACAAGTAGTCGTCTACTTTATATCGATACTCACGTTAGATGAGCAGAGCTTTCATTAGGAAGGAGAGCAGAATGCTGCTTAGGGCCGCGCACCGAGGATGGTTTCAGAAAATAGGTTTGATCATGCTAAGACGTAAGGCTATAGCGTCAGATTTGTTTCGACTAGGTCGAGTTGTTGTTTATATTTGTTGTTGAATGATTGTGTGTGTAGTTTGATTCTCGAGTCCTCTTATATACTGACTCGAATAATAATCCGATAAGCATACAAACTAACCAATCTAAGTAGGTTTATACCATTATAGATGCACAAGGTTTCGTTTTACTTAGCAACAAAGAAACTAGACCACGTGGTTCCAGTCACAACACAAGTGGAATTCACATAGATCACTAGTACTGATCTGTCGCTTATTGAAAACTTACTAGTCTTTGATACTGGCATTGTCCACGTAGGACATCGTCTCGCCTACTTTTATTACCCCAGGCCAAAACCCAAAAACGGTTTATTTTGGGTAATTGGTATTAGCCCAAATGCAGCCCAAAACTCTTAATTAATTAGCTCTGGATCTAATGTTAATTACACTCAAACATTGCCCCTAGGTCTTGAATGCGGCCCAATCCGCAACAACCAAGTGAAATGCCTAATTGCATACATTTCGTCAGTTCGAATTTTGAACGAACTGACGTTTCAATTCTGATAACCCCACCTTTTAACGAGATGACGCTTCTGTTCTGAAAAGGCATTCACTTTCGTATTCTATAAAAAGGGAGGTAGAGTCTCATCCTGTCAACATCATCTTCATCCTTTTCGTCCCTCTCTCAGCCCCTCGAAACTTCATCGGAAACCTAGAATCCTTTACCATGGCCCCAAAGACTTCTGATCTTTTTTTTGCGGGTCGTCTATCAACCTATCATCTGATAAGCAATCAGTCAACGAACGAAATCTGTCATCTAAAAAAAGGTCATACGACAGTGTCGTCTCTTGAAATCCAAGTTCGTAACGTAAAAAATAAATCTATCCTTAGAAAGAATTACAACGATAGCAAACTGTCGTTAGAAGACTAATGAATCTACAAATGATTTCATCCGTCTCTCGTCTGAACTAATTCTAACGTCACTTATCTGTCGTCTGATATAATTTCAAACGACATACACATTATTTTCTATGTCATCTCACACCAATTCAAACATCATTTGTCTGTCGCATAATATCTATGTCAGACGACATACACTATTGTATTATTTTACATTAGGTCGACATATAAATGTCGTCTGAAAGATGTAGAACCATTATAATCTATGGGTCTATCTGTTGCTTGATTTTGATTTGGATATCATCAGCAAAAGCATTTGCACAAACTATATAGAAATCTAATTTCATTCTCATTGCCAAAACCAACATAATTTACAAAGAGATGCTTGTTCCAAAGAGACCTATAAGCTACATAAAAGAGACATCAAACCAAATACTAGCAACTACAAGGATAGGTGTACTTTAAGAGTGCATATATTCTTCTAACTGCAATCGTGTACTTCGATACCTTCTTCATACAAACTCAGTATCCACCACTTAGTCTCCTGCCAAACTCAGTATCCACCACTTAGTCTCCTGCCAAACTCAGTATCAACAAGTTTTTCTTAAAAAACACAAACCAAACCGTAGACAATTAACATATTGAATGCATAGCCACAGACACACCAACATGTTGAATAACCAGAAACATACACTAGTATTTTCAAATTCTTATATACAAAAACCAATACAAATTTCAGACACTTGCTTTTACTGGTACTCTACAGTTTGTTTTATACTAAAACTACTTTCAGATAGTTGGTAACACAAATTTTAAAACTGAGTGGTTGTCATAGACTAATGAAGTCTGATACTTAGACTAGAACCATAATGCACAAAACCTACAAAAATTACCTGGCCACTTCAGAGAACCTGTCACATATATGTGTATATACAGATACACAGATATAATATCCATCAAAATTACTTAAAACACACTATCAAATTTACCTTGTGAAATTTCAGAACAGTCTTCGCTTCATATTCACATTCTCTCTTTTCCAAGAACTACAAAAAGGAAAAGTGACACCAGAAAGTATCAATATAGTTCCACTTCCACATAAGAGATCCCATAGATAAGCAACATTATTAATAAAGGAATAAGTAGGCGTCCTACATTATATCTCAGTTGTTGTACACATCATTCTAGTTTAGCACTAAGCAGTAGTTATTAGTTATATGGTCTATAGTCTATAAGAGATCTCATAGACAAGCACCACTATTAATAAAGGATAAGTAGACATCCTACACTTTATCTCAGTTGATATATACATCATTCTAGTTTAGCACTAAGGTTAGAAATTTCAATTCACCTACATCACTATAATACTAACATAGTAACTCACCCAAAATGTATTTGTTAAGTATATATGTTCCCCTCTCAAGCGTTGCAAGTCTTATCACTAGGACCTGAAATCCTTGTATAAATTATAGATCATGAGAAGTGGAACTCAACTTTTGAGCCATAGTTCCTACATACTTTCAATGTAATTAGAAAACGATAAATTATGATTAAGAGTACTTCGAATATAAATTTCTCTAACCATTTATAGAAATAATGGCAAAAAATAGTGATTAAGAGTTAACTTCTTTTGGTTTCTTTGTTAGGTTGAAGGAGCCATCAATGGAACTCTCATCATCCCAACACACTCTCTCATCAAACCCTACCAAATCCTGGTGAAGATCATATAAGAATAAGCTACTATGCAAGTAGAATACATAGACAAAGGGATTTATATATCTATATATAAGTATGAAATCATAAAACAAAAAACAAAAAAAAGTAGAGGACATAAAGGGAAAGAATTATAGACAGACCAACCTGAAATGTGAGTATTAGCTTCACAATTAACAACACCTCAAATGGTAATCTACTCTGCAAGCAGACACATAGTTTCCTTGATCAGAAACCAATGCAATAAACATAATTGATGAAATGAAAAAACATAACTTTCAAACCTGCATATATATCTGTACAGGTGTAAACTCAGAGCAACAGAATAACAATGAAAGAATGAACTCATATAAAGTATTGATTAAGAGCCCATGGTTACTAGAAGTCTTGTTCTAGCCATATTTATCTATTACATAAAATCACATGAGACCATAAAGACTAACAGAATTGATATGATTTTCATAGATTTGCATCATGTCTATATACATCTCACAAGTTTACAGTGTATAGGTAATGTACATAGCTATGTTTCAATGTAGATCTTAACTACTACAAGTTTTGTACCTACAATTCAAAGAAGAGATAAATGATTACCTGCACTTACTATGGAAGCTAGAGAGTAATCCGAAGCTGATTGCTTCTTCTCAAATCCTCCATCACTTAAGTTGAAATGCAGCAGATGAGTGCTTATATAAAAGAATTAGGGGAGAAAAACAAGTTTGTACCTACAATCCATTACTTGCTGCAAATTTCTCGCTCTTGATAACTCAACTAATCAGTTAAGAAATAGTATCAAAGTCACCTGGTGCACCATCGCCTCCCATGCCAGCAAATTTCTACAAATGCAATTGAGTTAGAACAATTGAAAAGGTAGTTGAGCTAATTCAGATAGTGGAAATACAAGAAGTCAAATAATATATACTAACCGAGAAATCCATGCCAGCGAGTTTCTGTAAAACGCAGTTGAGAGTCAGAATAATGACCTGGTAATGAAACTACTTCAGAAACAAAAATAAAAACTCATGAGATGATTACTCACAGAGAAATCTATACAGACAATACTCCTCACTTGGACCTACAACACAAAACAACAACTCGTAAATTTCAAAGCAAACATCTCAGTCACTAATACATCACAGAAGCTATAAAACCATCTCATACCTCAACATCAACCTTGTCGAAAAGATCGAGCTTCAGCTCATACTGGTGCAAGCAGAGAAGAGGAAAGTACCTTCAGGCTCTAGCTTGAACTTGGCGTCAGGGAGAAGCACAGTGAGGAAGACCTTGTCCTCCCTCTGGGCCCACTTCACCTCAGGATGACGACTGCAAAATAGATTCGAAGCATTAAGTACAGTACATCACAGAGAGATCCACAATCGAACTAAAATCCACATTTAAGCAACATTGATCAAAAGGAGAAGAGGCAGAAGAAGGAGCTGATGGCGGAGATGTTAAGGAGGTACTGGATGTTGCCGTTCCAGGCGGCGTAGTCTCCGCCGTCTCCGGGGTACGGCGGAGGAGAGAGAGGGTCGGACATGGAGGGGAGCTAGGGTTTTGAGGGGAGGGAAGTTCCAAGTCTAGAAGCAGAATTGGAAGTAATCGAAGGGGAATTGAATTGCGTCGTGCTTCATGAGGAGGATAAGGTCGAATTTGGGGTGAAAAATAGAAAAGTGAGAGAATGAGCGGGATTAGTAAGTGGGATAGTGTTTTCAGCTTGGGGTTTGGCTAGCGTTGGGTTGAGAACTGCTCAGGCGCGGAAGTGTGGACGAAACGACGACAACCGTTTGATCTTTAATAAATTGATCAAACAGACAAGATCAATTCATTAAAGATCAGACGGTCGTCGCTGTTTCATCCTTTTCGTCCCGTACGGAGCTCCCGTGCCTGAGCAATCCTAGGATTGGGTTAGGGTGTATTTTCTGTGAGGAGAGAATGAGCGGGATAAGCTAAATGGAGAGAGGGTGAGTTTTTTTTTCGATACATCTAAGACGATGTATGTACGCTAAAAAAATATGTTTTTTAAAACCGACAAAAATCTGTCATCTCAAAAAACACAAAATCAGAAACACAAATTCTCTTATTTTTATGACGACAAGACGACAGATTTCTGTCATCTCAAAAAACACGGTATCAGGTCCAAATTTTCTTTTCTTAAGACGATAGATTTCTGTCGTCCTACGAACACCTTAGTTTTCACTGTCTATGAGTCGATATATTTAGACGACAGAATTTTAAATGTTTGTCGTGAACATGTATTAGACGACAGTAAAAAATATTATGTCGTCTGATCTATGTCGTGTGATATCAAAATGGAGTAGTGTGTTAACTTGGCGCTGATAGAGACTATTAAGGGTTTCTCTTCTTTCCAAATATCGACCTTCTCTATATGATCGCACACATGAGGTGATGTATCATCCAAAGCGGCGGGAGTTAACTGGATATCTTCAACTATGGTTTCACCATAGTCCATGATTTCGTCTACATACTCCATTGTCACCACTTTGTCGTAGGTCTCGTGTTCTGCCCAATACGAAAGTAATCTCTCATACAGGGACTCGACGACCTCTTGTGCCTCTGTTAAGGAGACACTATTCATGAATGATTTTTGGAGCAGGCTCAATGCTATAAGGATGTTGAAGGTCGTGCTTAGCCTGCGTGAGACCCCACCGTGCTAGATTAGAGATCGTCACCTCGAAGGGGCGGCCCTTTTGATTGACTCATGAGACGTCCAGGGGACCCAAGTCATTGGTGTAATAGCAGACATTGTGGAAGTTGGCAGACACTAAGAAAGACAGCGGATCGGCCTTAACGATGACCGCCGTGTTCTGTTCGGGATCCTAAATCATGAGATCTTGGTGAATGGTAGAAGGCACACAGAAACTTCGATGGATCCAATCGCGATCTAAGATTATGTAGTAGGAGGCGTTACATTCTGCCATAAAAAAGGTGTACACCCGAGACGAAGAGCCCATTTTGACCCGTAGGAACAACAATCCTAAAGCCCTGGCCACTGTTGGAACATGATTTGTACCACTCGGTGATACGTGTGTGCAATGTGTGTGTAGTGACGATACGTTATGGCAATGCGTGGATGGTACGGGATCTATAATGGTTTACCTTACCTTCGGTGGGTAAGGCTACGTCCACTTAATTTGAATTATAGCTTGTATGGCAAATCACCTTTATCAAGTGTTACAGATCGCTATCGAGGATTACAAAATGCTATCAAGGGTATATTCTATCTGCTTGAATCTAACATCCCTTTTGAGGAGGAGAGAGTCTCCTATTTATAGGAAGTGTAGACTCCTTCCTTTTACATGTTTCTGATATGAGACTATATCTAGGAAATGTGTTCTATGGGGCATGTCAGTAAGGCCGACAACATGACTTCCTAATGTCGGATCGGCGACTTCCGGGTGTCGTTGTGCAGCTTGTACGACAGCCTTCGTGATGTATGTCGTAGTCAAGTCTCATTGTAGCTTGTGGGCGCATATAAATGGTATTACTTATGGTTGGTGGTGGAGGCATATCGTGCCTACTCCACCAAGACCCTGAAGTCCCCAAGTAAGAGAGCGTTTTTGGTTGAGACCAAGTCACCAAGCATAAGTAATGCCAATATGGCACCTAACCATACCAGTCCCCGAGCTCCTCAATCAAGAAGGGTCAATGTCTTTTGCCGTTCTAATATGATGGTGAATTCTCGTCTGGGTGTAGATAGCAAATTCTTGTCTCTCGCCTGTTGGCGTATGTGGCGAATTCCTGCCTTATCAAATGGTTGTGTCCCTGCACACATGTAACAAGGAGAGCGTTTATCCCGTAAGCTAGATTCATACATACGGAGATAAGGGAACTGTAGATATTCAGTGTAGATTCCGAAGGCAATATCGTGTGAGGGCATGTTATCTTACAGTGATGTGCAATTATTGTATCGTGTGAGGGCATGTTATCTCATAGCGATATGTAATTCAGTAGATGCCAAAGGTAGTATCGTGTAAGGTATACAAAACTCTTACAGCGATATGCAATTGTTGTATCATGTGAGGGCATGTTATCTCATAGCGATATGTAATTCAGTAGATGCTAGAGGCAGTATCGTGTAAGGTATACAAAACTTTTATAGTAATATGCAATTGGTATATCATGTGAGGGCAAGTTATCTCACAGTGATATGTAATTCAGTAGATGCTGGAGGCAGTATCGTGTAAGTTATACAAAACTCTTACAACGATATGCAACTGCTATATCGTGTGAGGGCATGGTATCTCACAGCGATATGCAATTCAGTAGATGCCAGAGGCAGTATCGTGTAAGGTATACAAAACTCTTACAGCGATATGCAACTGCTGTATCGTGTGAGGGCATGTTATTTCACAGTGATATGCAATTTAGTAGATCTACATATATGCATTTTTAGCAAAGAGTACTGATTCACATGCACAAAGGTTTGAAAACTCTTACAGCGATATGCAGTAGAGGAGATGGCGATGCATCCTGTGGGGACCATGATTGCTTACAACGTCAATAAAGTAATGGAGAGTGAACGATCGTGGGACACATATCACTTTTTTACTTGGTGACGTTCAATTACCAGCATTTAATGGGCATCATGGTAATTGTTGTGTCACTCCGATTGCTGCACCCTTTTTATGGATTTGTGTGAACACGTGACACTTATCCGACAGTCGTAGCAAAAACATGGAACGACTTGCATTCGTCGAGTACCAATATATATAGGGGGAGAGATCACAGACTCATTCCTCATTTGTGCAAGCTGAAGCTCTGCCAGATTGTTGAGAGAGTGTAAGGAGCAACCGAGGAGCGTCGAAGGAAGGACTCGATTGCATCTATAATCAGGTTTGTTCTTCTGTCTTGTGCCTTATGTATGCATGTTGTTGGGTAGCTTAATGCTAAGGTTGGATAGGTTATTGAGAATCTGGGTTTGACTGGTTGTTCCTCAATGCGTTCAACAAAGGTTGAAGTATAGTTTAGGCTATATCTAACTATGCTGACATTTTTAGGTTTAGGACGTTTTGGCAGATGTTTGAAGAGCGAATCATTGTGATAGATTCAGAGAAAGTTGAGTCCCCAAGTAATCAGATTTTGCCATTTAACCCCGTTGCAAACTATATTTTGGGCTTTCAGCCATCCTTAGCAGCATGGACTTTTAAGGACGAGCTGGAGTTGTTCGTCCTCGGAGAACGAGCGAAGCGTGGTCAGGGTTTTGAGTAGCCAAGTCTGATAGCGATGAGTGATCAGATCGAGGAGTACATGACGCATCCTAATGGTCATGAACATCATGAGAAGAGGGAAAGCGAGAAGGCAATGGCGAAATCTAGAGGAGGCAGGAAGACGAGTTCGTCAGGGCGGATTCACATAGAAGCGAATCCCGTGTCCTGGAGACTTGTTGATGGAAATGCAGTCGACGAACCCGCTGCTCAATTGCCTGTGCGAAAAATGGAAGCTTTGATGGCGCAATACATGATTTCTCAAACAGTGGCATTACGCCAAATCAAAGATAATGAGCTGGCAACTCAGCTTTCAGAAGGCGAAGCGCTGGTGAACAAGATCCTGGTTCTTCATGGCTTGAAGCTTCCATTCGACCCATGGGTGCACTATGTGCTGATCGAGCTCAGAGTCGCCCTTGGACAAATGGGGCTAAACATGTTCAAGACCTTAATGGTAATGGCGGTGGTCTGAGAGATGTGTGGCTGTTAACGCCTTATAGTGGCGGAAATCACACACTTCTACGACCTGAGATACTCAAGAAGAAGCGGGAAGCGAGGGACAGCGAGATTGGTGTTACAAAATGATAATTAGAAGAAACATTCAAACTTGTTCATCCAAACATCCAAACATACAAAATGAATGGTACACCAATGCGTTTGTCGTTGTGAAAGGCTGGGAGTTTGGAGGCAGTGACACTTGTGGGACTTCGCCTTATAGGTTGAAGTCTTGTTTCCAAGCAATCTAGGGTGGGTTTCATAATAGCGATATACTATTTGAGGTATGTATATGTATATGCAATATATTTAACACGCTAACTTTTTTGTACAGAAAATATAGTGTTCCCGCTGTCAGACATCTAGCTAGGGAGACTACGCCGTGTAAAACTACTTTGGATTGGAAAGCGGACTATGGATCAACGTATCGTTGTCTACTGGCCCTGCTTGATTGCTTACGGATTGAGTAGATCTCCAGGTAGATGTCGCTTTCTCATGTCTATGGATTTTCAAAATTTACTTTCAGCTATCTGTAGTTGGTAGATTCAAGGTTGGGCACCACTCCAAGCTGTCACTTCAAAAGTTGTATCAAGAGTTCTTGTTGCAGTATCCTTCTCTAAAAATAGAAGGGGAATACATGGACAACCTTTCATTTTTTGACATAATGAATGTCGCTGCCAGACACGTGTTACAAGAATGTGCCCAGCTGACAAAGCTGAAGATTGCAGAAGGATGCAGCATGCTATAGATGACGTAGTAGCCAATCATGACTCTAGGATGCAGCATGCTATAGATAACGCTACCACAACCAATATGTAGGAGTTGATGGATATAGACTACATCGACTTCAACAAATACTTTACCTAAGAGCAAGCTCAAGCTGCGAGGAAGGGCCAGCCTGTTGGGGTCCAGTCTGTAGATGAAGGTAAAAGCGTATTCTCTAAATTATCTTGTAATAGTTATAGGTCAGACTCTAACCCTGAAACGTCTTCTCCTACTCCACAGGAAGAAATTCGACAGCGGAGAAGGAAGCGGCAGAGAAAAGCCAAGGAAGAGAAGCGGCAGAGCGAGCGAATGAATAGGAATAGGGTGAACCACTATAGATCCCGTGTCATCCCTAATTCGCTATTAAACTCATTACATATCGCCATAACGCACGCATTACACACATGTATCACCGCGTGGTTGTAACATCTCACATCGACCAACGGAGAGGGTGATGTACCATATATGTACATCGGTGACACCCATCTAGCACGAGGCCTTTTAGGAGCTCAGTGGCTTTGAAAGGGATGGGAACTCCGAAGTTAAGCTTGCTAAGCTTAGAGCAATCCCATGATGGGTGACCCCCTGAGAAGTTGCTCTGAGAGCTCCTGGAAACAAAACTGTGAGGGCCGACGGGCCCAAAGCGGACAATATCGTGCTACGGCGGAGAAATTCGACAGCGGAGAAGGAAGCGGCGGAGAAAAGCCAAGGAAGAGAAGCGGCAGAGCGAGCGAATGAATAGGAATAGGGTGAACCACTATAGATCCAGTGTCATCCCTAATTCGCTATTAAACTCATTACATATCGCCATAACGCACACATTACACACATGTATCACCACGTGGTTGTAACATCTCACATCGACCAACGGAGAGGGTGATGTACCATATATGTACATCGGTGACACCCATCTAGTACGAGGCCTTTTAGGAGCTCAGTGGCTTTGAAGGGGATGGGAACTCCGAAGTTAAGGTTGCTAAGCTTAGAGCAATCCCATGATGGGTGACCCCCTGGGAAGTTGCTCTGAGAGCTCCTGGAAACAAAACTGTGAGGGCCGGCGGGCCCAAAGCGGACAATATCGTGCTACGGCGGAGATGGTCTGGGATGTGACAGATTGGTATCAGAGCCACTCTGCCGAGGGGTGCGAGTGTGCTGACGAGGACGTCGGGCCCCTAAGGGGGTGGATGTAACCTCCCACATCGACCAACAGAGAGGGTGATGTAGCATATATGTACATCGGTGACACCCATCTAACACGAGGTTTTTTGGGAGCTCAGTGGCTTTGGAGGGGATGGGAACTCTAAAGTTAAGCTTGCAAAGCTTAGAGCAATCCCATGATGGGTGACCCCCTGGAAAGTTGCTCTAAGAGCTCCTGGAAACAAAACCGTGAGGGCCGGCGGGCCCAAAGCGGACAATATCGTGCTACGGCGGAGATGGTCCGGGACGTGCAGATTGGTATCAGAGCAACTCTGCCGAGGGGTGCGAGTGTGCCGACGAGGACGTCGGGCCCCTAAGGGGGGTGGATGTAACATCCCACATCGACCAACGGAGAGGGTGATGCACCATATATGTACATCGGTGACACCCATCTAGCACGAGGCCTTTTGGGAGCTCAGTGGCTTTGGAGGGGATGGGAACTCCGAAGTTAAGCTTGCTAAGCTTAGAGCAATCCCATAATGGGTGACCCCCTGGGAAGTTGCTCTGAGAGCTCCTGAAAACAAAACTGTGAGGGCCGGCGGGCCCAAAACGGACAATATCGTGCTACGGCGGAGAAATTCGACAGCGGAGAAGGAAGCGGCGGAGAAAAGCCAAGGAAGAGAAGCGGCAGAGCGAGCGAATGAATAGGAATAGGGTGAACCACTATAGATCCCGTGTCATCCCTAATTCGCTATTAAACTCATTACATATCGCCATAACGCACACATTACACACATGTATCACCACGTGGTTGTAACATCTCACATCGACCAACGGAGAGGGTGATGTATCATATATGTACATCGGTGACACCCATCTAGCACGAGGCCTTTTAGGAGCTCAGTGGCTTTGAAGGGGATGGGAACTCCGAAGTTAAGCTTGCTAAGCTTAGAGCAATCCCATGATGGGTGACCCCTTGGGAAGTTGCTCTGAGAGCTCCTGGAAACAAAACTGTGAGGGCCGGCGGGCCCAAAGCGGAAAATATCGTGCTACGGCGGAGATTGTCTGGGATGTGACAGATTGGTATCAGAGCCACTCTGCCGAGGGTTGCGAGTGTGCTGACGAGGACGTCGGGCCCCTAAGGGGGTGGATGTAACCTCCCACATCGACCAACGGAGAGGGTGATGTAGCATATATGTACATCGGTGACACCCATCTAACACGAGGTTTTTTGGGAGCTCAGTGGCTTTGGAGGGGATGGGAACTCTGAAGTTAAGCTTGCAAAGCTTAGAGCAATCCCATGATGGGTGACCCCCTGGGAAGTTGCTCTGAGAGCTCCTGGAAACAAAACCGTGAGGGCCGGCGGGCCCAAAGCGGACAATATCGTGCTACGGCGGAGATGGTCCGGGACGTGCAGATTGGTATCAGAGCAACTCTGCCGAGGGGTGCGAGTGTGCCGACGAGGACGTCGGGCCCCTAAGGGGGGTGGATGTAACATCCCACATCGACCAACGGAGAGGGTGATGCACCATATATGTACATCGGTGACACCTATCTAGCACGAGGCCTTTTGGGAGCTCAGTGGCTTTGGAGGGGATGAGAACTTCGAAGTTAAGCTTGCTAAGCTTAGAGCAATCCCATAATGGGTGACCCCCTGGGAAGTTGCTTTGAGAGCTCCTGAAAACAAAACTGTGAGGGCCGGCGGGCCCAAAGCGGACAATATCGTGCTACGGCGGAGAAATTCGACAGCGGAGAAGGAAGCGGCGGAGAAAAGCCAAGGAAGAGAAGCGGCAGAGCGAGCGAATGAATAGGAATAGGGTGAACCACTATAGATCCCGTGTCATCCCTAATTCGCTATTAAACTCATTACATATCGCCATAACGCACACATTACACACATGTATCACCACGTGGTTGTAACATCTCACATCGACCAACGGAGAGGGTGATGTACCATATATGTACATCGGTGACACCCATCTAGCACGAGGCCTTTTAGGAGCTCAGTGGCTTTGAAGGGGATGGGAACTCCGAAGTTAAGCTTGCTAAGCTTAGAGCAATCCCATGATGGGTGACCCCCTGGGAAGTTGCTCTGAGAGCTCCTGGAAACAAAACTGTGAGGGCCGGCGGGCCCAAAGCGGAAAATATCGTGCTACGGCGGAGATGGTCTGGGATGTGACAGATTGGTATCAGAGCCACTCTGCCTAGGGGTGCGAGTGTGCTGACGAGGACGTCGGGCCCCTAAGGGGGTGGATGTAACCTCCCACATCGACCAACGGAGAGGGTGATGTAGCATATATGTACATCGGTGACACCCATCTAACACGAGGTTTTTTGGGAGCTCAGTGGCTTTGGAGGGGATGGGAACTCTGAAGTTAAGCTTGCAAAGCTTAAAGCAATCCCATGATGGGTGACCCCCTGGGAAGTTGCTCTGAGAGCTCCTGGAAACAAAACCGTGAGGGCTGGCGGGCCCAAAACGGACAATATCGTGCTACGGCGGAGATGGTCCGGGACGTGCAGATTGGTATCAGAGCAACTCTGCCGAGGGGTGCGAGTGTGCCGACGAGGACGTCGGGCCCCTAAGGGGGGTGGATGTAACATCCCACATCGACCAACGGAGAGGGTGATGCACCATATATGTACATCGGTGACACCCATCTAGCACGAGGCCTTTTGGGAGCTCAGTGGCTTTGGAGGGGAGGGGAACTCCGAAGTTAAGCTTGCTAAGCTTAGAGCAATCCCATAATGGGTGACCCCCTGGGAAGTTGCTCTGAGAGCTCCTGAAAACAAAACTGTAAGGGCCGGCGGGCCCAAAGCGGACAATATCGTGCTACGGCGGAGATGGTCCGCGATGTGACAGATTGGTATCAGAGCCACTCTGCCGAGGGGTGCGAGTGTGCTGACGAGGACGTCGGGCCCCTAAGGGGGTGGATGTAACATCCCACATCGACCAACGGAGAGGGTGATGTACCATATATGTACATCGGTGACACCCATCTAGCACGAGGTTTTTTGGGAGCTCAGTGGCTTTGGAGGGGATGGGAACTCTGAAGTTAAGCTTGCTAAGCTTAGAGCAATCCCATGGTGGGTGACCCCATCTGGGAAGTTGCTCTGAGAGCTCCTGGAAACAAAACCGTGAGGGCCGGCGGGACCAAAGCGGACAATATCGTGTTACGACGGAGATGGTCCAGGACGTGCAGATTGGTATCAGAGCAACTCTGCCGAGGGGTGCGAGTGTGCCGACGAGGTCGTCAGGCCCCTAAGGGGGGTGGATTTAACATCCCACATCGACCAACGGAGAGGGTGATGTACCATATATGTACATCGGTGACACCCATCTAGCACGAGACCTTTTGGGAGCTCAGTGGCTTTGGAGGGGATGAGAACTCCGAAGTTAAGCTTGCTAAGCTTAGAGCAATCCCATGATGGGTGACCCCATCTGGGAAGTTGCTCTGAGAGCTCCTGGAAACAAAACCGTGAGGGCCGGCGGGCCCAAAGCGGACAATATCGTGCTACGGCGGAGATGGTCCGGGATGTGACAGTGGTACAAGTCAGTATTAACATTGATGCTGTTTGTGGGATTTCACTACAAAAGCACGTGTCAAGTTCAAATTTTATCAAATCATTCAAATTTTTATAAACGACACTTTGTGTCAAGTTCAAAAGCCACATATGGCGAAACTAGGGGTGTAAATGGGTCGGGACGAGCCGAATACTATAGTGTTCATGTTTGACTCATTTTATTTTTATCGAGCTCGAGCCGGGCTTAAGCTTGAATTTTTTTTTTCATGTTCAAGCTCGGCTCGACTTGTTTAAGCTCGAGCTGGGCTCTGGCCGGCTTAACTCATTTAGTTTAAATTACAAAACATTAAATTTAAGGCTATCTTATCTTAATTACTTCATTTTTATGGTGATTGTTAGTGTTTGATTTTATTTTTTTTCATAAATTGATTGCTTTAATATATGTATTTTAATTAAATAATTTGATTCTAAAATGAAAGAAATATAAAGAATAGAAGATTTGAATTTTAAACAATATATTTTACGTATAACAATTTTTTTTAAAAGTAAGTTTTAAAAACGAGTTGTTCACGAGCTAAACGAGCCGAATGCAATCTTGTTCAAGCTCGGCTCGTTTTTTTGTCGGACTCAATATTGAGCTCAAGCTCGGCTCATTTATCATACGAGTGCAAGCCGAACGAGCTAACAATCGAGCCGAACCCGAGTCGAACACGAGCGGCTCGAGCCTACTTACAACATTAGGTGGAACACTTATATCACCTTGTTGGATACACAGTGGAATTTCAAACAGAAAATAAAGGGCGGGAAAGAGGAAAAGCAAATCGCCATTTGAAAAAAGGTGAAGTGGCTGAACTCCCAAAAAAAAGCGGGAAAGCGGAAAATCAAAAAACCCAGAAACTCACCATTCGAACCGGAGCATCTGTAGCGATCCCACCATCCTCTCCTCCCTCACTTTCATCCAACAGCGAGAGAGAAACATCTGATAAAGAAAGAGCGACTTCTGCCATCCAGAGCTCCCACACTTCCGCGCTTCTGTCATAAACCGCTATCACCTCTTCGACAACGGTATCGCCTTCCAAAGCAGCTTCTCTGCTCACGGCAACATAAAACAGAGCGGCATCTTACAGCAGAACCCTAACAGCGCCATGCATGCATGAGGGCCGATGGCGGGAATGCATCCGAGACGACAAGGCCAAAATGGCGAGATGAGCGGCGAAGGTGAGACAGCGAGATGCATGGCTCCGAGATAGATATCACCATACCATCGACTTCGCCTTCCGAGAGCCGACAACGCCATCCACTCGGGGACTACGCCCTCCAAGGGATTGGGAAGCTACGACGGAGCCCCAACGTGCACCCAGCGTCCACTTCGCCTTGGCAGCGCCCCAGCGTACTATTTGTCTTTGGCAGCGCCACAGTGTGCACTTTGCCTTTGACAGCGCCCCATCATGCACCCCAGCATGCACCCTAGCGTGCACTTCACCTATGGCAGCGCCCCATCGTGCACCCCAGCATGCACTTCGCCTTTGGCAGCGCCCCAATGTGCACCCCAGCGTGCACTTCGCCTTGGCAGCACCCCAACGTGCATCCCGGCGTGCATTTCGCCCCTTGGTATCACGCCACTTCTCAGCATAAGATGAGTAAAATCTAATCTTGATACACGCTCTTGCCAAGAACTCAGTACATGCCACAATTAGAACATTTTTTTTAAAGAGAACAAAGGTAGAAAATCTTAGTATCAATAACAGGCATATAAATCATACAAATTCAAAATTCCATGTACTATCGTTGTATTTTGTTATGAATCATAAGACATTCGAACTCTTATATTGAATGCAATTTCTTCACTTGGAATATATACTAATGTTTGCAGCTTTCATATTTCATCCATATGATATGAGTTGTATAAACATGTAGTGATATAGGTTGAAATACAGAAATAGACGTGTTCTTCTATGTTTAACCAAAAGATTAACCAAAATTGGATTATTATACTATTCAAAGTTTCTAATTATATTGAACCTAAACTGTATGAGTGTTCTAGTTAAACTTTCAGATCAAATTCTAGTGACCGGGTTGTGTTCTTGTTGTACATTGCTAAGTCTTAAACAATGTTTGTGCTTTGGATAAATTAAAAAGTGCTCAACAATATTTATCATCAAAATAAAAATAAAAATCAAATAAAAAAAACTGAACACGTGTTAGATTGGGATTGGACCACATAAGAAAGAGTCTGCACGAGTGCGTCTCACCTGGGTCAGACGCAAGCTTTTTCCATATACATTTACTGACGAGCATTTCATCTTCCAATATTGTCACTGATAGCATTCACTAGAAGAATTCAAATGCCTTGAGAATCAAAACCATTGTTCAAGATATGTTGAAGAATATGTTGCATGGACATGCCTGACAGTGGAGTGTCGAAGTGTCTGACACTTCTCGACACGGCGACACCACCCAACATGGCCAAAACCGCGTCCGACACGCCACCTGGCGTGTCCCAAAACTTGACTTTTCTGACACGGTCTTTTGACATTGCCACATGGTGCTACAGTAGCATTGAAAAACTATATGGTGCTACCGAGTTTCATCTCCTGAAAGACGTGTGGTTCTACCAGACCAAGCTTGGGTCCTTACCAGATCGAGTTCATCTCCTAAGACACGGTCAACCTCGTGGCTAGCCTGGGAGATTCGATCACCGATCGGTACTCTTGCAGACAAATGAGAGAGGAGATTATGGTGAGAGAGATGATGATCTGATTTTCGATTTTGAAATGGGAACTGAAGTTCAATTCAAGAGTTAGATCAATAGAGAGCTAAGGGAGAGAGATTTAGGGTGAGAAGCAAAGAGAAAGAGGCTGGTCCTTGCTTGGCTTAAGCAAAGAAAGAAAGAGGAGAGAAGGAAAAGAAGCAGAACGAAAAAAAAGAAGTAGAACGAAAAAAAGAGGAAGCATAAGAAGGTTTGTTAAGTCATTGAAATGGAGAGAAGGAGGAGCAGAGCGAAAAAAAAGAGAGAGAGAGAGAAAGAGAGAGCAGTAGGTATGGAGGCGTGGGTGTTCTCAAACAATCAAAGAACACAATATAACCTAATAAATATATTATATTATATTTTATATTTTTAGCATTTTTATATATTAAAATATTATTTATTTGTCGTGTCGAAGCCGTGTCGAAACTTGAGTTTTTAGAATTTACCGTGTCGCGCCGTGTTGTGTCGCCGTGTCTGTATTCGTGCAACATATATTGATTATGCAATCCTGTGAATTTTCAGTTCAGGCATGTTTGGAGAGAATATTTATTGGCAGATTCTCTTGTACACTTGAGCCACATTAGTTGTATATATCTTTCTTGAGTTTCTTCTTCCTAGTTGGTTTTCCTTCCTCTGCTAACCTATTCTTGCTTTTCTGGATCGTTTACTATGGGAGTCCTGGTTTCTTCATGCTCCGAGTTCCTACTAGGAAATGCCATTCTTTGATGAAATCTGAGTTCACAACCAATTGATGCCGACTTGTTACATTTACAAAAGCTAGTTAGAGGTATACTCTAAGAGTATCGTAAAAAACTCCTAGCATAACTTGCATAGAGTTAGGTGGATCGATATAAAACCTTCAAACGCCAAAAAGATGATATGATCTCAATCATGCTCCATAAATATTAGGTCCAACACTTTGTCATCTGAATTAAAACCTATTACTCATACATATCCTATGGAATTTAAACAAACTCAGAAGGTAATGCAAATTAAAAACAAAGAAGAAATTACAAACTTATGAAGGCAACTAAGCCTCCCACTACCAAACTTATGAAGGCACCAACACACTTAAAACAACCTCAGCAATAGTCATCAAAGCCATAATAGGAGAGCTAGAGAGACTAGTTCCTAGACCAGTGGATGATGTGGTTACTGCCGGAGTGGTTTCCGTGGTGTTGCTTCCGTCTGCGGAAGGTGGTGTGGTTGCACCATTGGCCGCTGGAGTGGTGGTGGTTGATCCTGATCCAACGGTCACGGAGAGCTTCATGCCCATCCCACAATGTCCAACAATGCCACAAATGAAGTAATGTGTCCCGGCAGTCTTGAGAGGAATGGTGGCGGCGCCACTGCTATCACTAGTGATTGAATTGCCTGTGGTGCAACTCTTGTAGTCAGTACCATCCACTTCATCGACTGTGTGCCCACTTCCATAGCTGAACACTGCCATGTAAAAACTCAATTAGCACTCACTAAATATGTTTGATTTTTTAATCAATGTAGTTACTCATAAAACTTCAGTCATAAAGATGCAGATGTGTCGCCAGCTAAGACAGATGTTCGATGAAATATCACACGAAATCCTTCTATAAGATAAGAGGAGTCTGTTGAGATATAAATCTCACATTGAGAAAAATGGTTTGGGCTCTCTTCATTGTCAATTGGTTTTGGAGTTAAACCCCAGACTACTTTATCATTGTATCAGAGCTGGTTACCCACCTATACGTGTGAAACTCAAAAGCCACACAAACTCTACGACCACTCAAGTTGTTGTCCACCAGGGATGAATCTAGGATCAAAATGTGGGGAGGGCTTCAACTTTGGCCGAAGGCCAAAAAATTTTTTAGAATAATAATGCAAATTGTAGGAAGTATATTATAGCAATGCAAAGTATAACAATGAAGTAACATGTAAAGGATGAGTAAAAGGAAGAAAAAGAGTGGAAGTAGAGGAAATAGAAACAAATTAAGTTTAAAAGTTGGGAGAAGAAACTGAAAATAGCAAAAAAAAACAATAAAAAGAAAGTGAAATGCCTTCACAGAGGCTCGAACCAATGAAGCAATGAATTATAATACAAACTTTTAACCAACTGAACCAAATGCATCATTGTGTAAAGTGTAATTTTTTTGATTTTCAAATCTCCCCTGGGCTCTAGCCCAGTCAAGTCTAGGCTAGATCCGCCCCTATGGTTAGGTTTGAAGATTCGCTACACGTGCGGAGGCGTGTTGAGATATAAATCTCACATTGGAAAAAATGGGGTCTTGTTTGTGGTTTACAAGGATTTGGGCTACTCTCTTCATTACCAATTGATTTTAAAGTTGAACTCCAGATTACTTTATCAGAGTCTAGAATGATAAATTTATGTTTTTGCAGCTTATATTAGTGGCTTAGTTCGATAGATGAACTACATAACATGCCGGATGACAAGAGAGCATCTCCAAATTCCGACCAAGCTAGCTTTGAATCTTGAAGTAACAGAGGAAGATCATAACAGTGATAGAAATTGTTGAATAATCTAAGAATGCTCAACTTCTTGGTGAATGAATTACCCCTTCATTAACAAAAGAACAGGCTTTAAATAGCCTTACAGATGAAACAGAAACTGGAATACGTTTTCAACCAACCGAAGATCAAGAACTCGATTGCTTAAGACTAGGACTCACTCTAAACAAACTCTAACAGCTTACTCCTAATATTTAGAGCAGTTATTGACCGAAACAAACAACAAAAGAACCCTATTTATTTGAATGACCTATGACGTCATCTTTAAACGGTCCAAAACACTCCTCCCCTAAACTGAAACTGATAGAAGCAAGTTTCAGTTTATCTCTGCAACAGTCTTCATACCAAGCGCAGCCCTGAATTTCTCAAACACTTCTAGACGCAACGGCTTTGTCATGATGTCTGCCAACTGCTCACTTGTATCACAGTGCCTCAAGTCAATTTTTCCTTCCTTTGTAAGATTTCGAAGGAAATGATATCTTACAGCAATGTGTTTGCTTCTGCCGTGAAAGACTGGATTCTTCGCAAGCTTGATTGTAGATGTATTATCACATAGAATAGTGACTGAATCACCTTGAGTGTCTTCAATTTGCTTCAGAATTTGCTGCATCCATATGCATTGACATGCACAAGCAGCTGCTGCCACATATTCTGCCTCTGTGGTTGAGTGTCACCATCCTTTGCTTCTTTGAAGACCAAGCTACTGCACCATTGTTCAACATAAACACATAACCAGAAGTGCTCTTTAGCTCGTCAATATCTCCTGCATAGTCACTATCTGTGTAGGCCAATAGTTCACTGGTACTGCCCTTCTCATAGAAAATGCCAAGTTCAGTTGTCCCTCGAATGTACCTAAAAATTCGTTTTGCTGCAAGCAGATGAGACTCCATGGGATTGGACATGAACCGGCTGATCAAACATACACTATACATCAAGTCTGGTCTGGTTGCTGTCATGTACATCAGACTTCCAACCATTTGTTTGTACAAAGTTGGATCAACCTTCTTTCCTTCTTCTTCTTTGGACAATTTGTTCCCAGGAACCATCGGATTCTTGACACCATTGCATTCTGTTAAACCAAACCTCTCAAGCAATTCTTCTGCATACTTCTTTTGGCTAATGAGGATACCTTTCGGGCCTTGATATATCTCCACTCCCAGAAAGTACCTCATTTGCCCCAGATCAGTCATTTCGAATTCTCTTTTCATTGAACTTTTGAATGTTTCCAACATAGCAGAATTGTTGCTTGTGAAAATAAGATCATCTACATAAAGACTTACAATTAGGATGTTGTCTTTCCCTTCCTTCTTAACAAACAAAGTGTGTTCATAGCTGCTCCTCTCAAATCCTTGCTTGAGAAAGTATCCTTCAATCTTACTGAACCAAGCTCTTGGCGCCTGTTTCAATCCATATAGTGCCTTATTCAGTTTATATACTTTGCTTTCTTCTCCTTTCAACTCATATCCCTGTGGTTGAGCTATGTAAACAGCTTCTTTCAAATCTCCATGTAAAAATGCACTCTTGACATCCAGCTGAAAGAGTGTCCATCCTTTCCTTGCAGCCAAAGCTATCACAGTTCTGATTGTATCCCATCTGGCCACAGGTGCAAAGACCTCATTATAGTCTACTCCTTTCTCCTGAGCATAGCCCTTTGCCACTAGTCTAGCTTTGCATTTATCCACTTCACCATTTTCATTTAGCTTAGTTCTGTAAATCCATTTTACCCCAATCACTTTAGTCTCCTTTGGTACATCAACAAGCTGCCATGTCTCATTCTTCACAATGGATTCTATCTCCAAATCCATAGCATCCCTCCATCTTTTGCTTCTTTTTGCATCTTCATAACAAGTAGGATCATCAGTGGACATAAACATTACTAAATTCTGTACCTCTTCTTCATCTGAGAGTCCTTCACCTGTGACATAATCTTGTAAATAGGCAGGAACTCTTGATATCCTTCTTTCAATCAAGGGATTGGTTTCATCATCTTGAGTTGTTGTTCCACTAGAGCTGCTGGAAGTCACCATAGATTCTTCATGAACTTCCTGTCCCTCAGCTTCTTCATCACTTGATTGATATAGTTCATCTGTGACTTCTCCCCAATCTAGCACATCATTCTTATTTTCTTCTTCAGTCCTTCCCCAGTCCCAACACTCTCCTTCTTCGAACACAACATCCTTGCTCACTATTACCTTCTTCTCAACTGGATCATACATTTTATATCCTTTTGACTTATCACTGTACCCTAGTAGCACACATTTTCTGCTTCTAGCATCCAGCTTCAGTCTTCTTGCTTCAGGTATATGCACATTTCCTACACACCCAAACACTTTAAAATAGCCAACATTTGGCTTCACTCCACTCCAGCCTTCTTCTGGAGTTTTATCTTTTACTGCTGAAGTTGGACTTCGATTTATAACATGACAAGTCCATTTTACTGCTTCCGGCCAGAATGTCTTAGGCATTTTCTTCTCCTCCAGCAAGCAACGTACCATGTTTAAGATAGTTCGATTTTTGCGCTCGGCCACACCATTTTGTTGAGGCGTATAGGCTGTGGTTAGTTGGCGTCTGATTCCATGAAGTTTGCAGAAATCCATGAACTCATATGAGGTGAATTCTCCTCCCCTATCTGTTCTTAGACCACATATAGACATACCACTTTCCTTCTCCACACTATTCTTGAAGTTTTTAAACATGACAAATGCTTCACTTTTTGCATTTAACACATATACCCAAAGCTTGCGAGTAAAGTCATCTATGAAGGTCAATATGTACCTTTTGTGGCTATGTGAAGTGGGAGTTATGGGACCACAAATATCTGAGTGAATAAGCTGCAGCAATTTTGTTGCTCTCCATCTGCTTTTCTTTGGTAAAGCCTCACGATGCTGCTTCCCTTTCATACAGCTTGTGCAGATCTTGTCTGTGAACCTGAAACATGGAAGCCCTTGAACCATCTTCTTCTGTTGCATTAGCTTCATGCTTCTGTGATTTAGATGTCCAAATCTCTTGTGCCACAAATCTCCTATTTCTTCTGACCTCACATTGAGACAGGTTGAGGACTGCATACACATTTTAGCTAACACCACAAACATTCTATTCGCAGTCATTTTACTTTCAAGAATGCAGCCCTTACTGTGATGATATAAACTACATGTGCCATGTCGAATCAGTATAGTTAACCCCCTATCTTGCAATTGACCAATGCTTAATAGGTTATTTCTTAAGTCAGGAACATAATACACATCACTTACAGTTTGATTTGCACCTTCAACTTGGATTTTGATATTTCCTTTTCCAAGCACCTCCATTCTGTAGTCATTCCCAAGTTTGACAGAATGCCTGAATTCTTCATCTAATTTCTCGAACCAAGCTTTATTGCCAGTCATATGGTTTGAGCATCCAGAATCCAGAAACCATACTTCTTCTCTTTTTCCCTCATTTTGCTCTATATGAGCCATCAGTAGCATCTCATCCTCTTCATTCATTTCTGCGTAATTTGCTCTCTTATTCCAACTAGGACACTCATACTGAAAGTGTCCTAGGTTGTGACACTTGTAGCATTCTACCAAAGTTTTGTTGAAAGACTGTCTGCCTCTCCCTCTACCTCTGCCTCCTCTGAATGCTCCTCTTCCTCTTCCTGCTCTTTCCTCAGATGTCACCTTCAAGACTTGTTCTTCTTCTGCAATATTCCTCATTCTCTGCTCGTGAATAAGCAAGCTGCTTTGGAGTTCATCTATAGTTAATATGTCTACATTGTTAGATTCTTCAATAGAGCATACTACATAGTTGAATTTCGGCACTAATGATCTCAGAATCTTTCCTGTGATTTCCCTTTCTTGTACATTTTCTCCACATGCTTTCATACGTTTGGCTATGGAGAGAGTTCGTCCGAAAAAAGTATTCACAGTCTCTCCTTCTTTCATCCTCAGCATCTCAAACTCAGTCTTCAATGTTTGAAGTTGAGCTCTTTTTACTCTGGTAGAGCCTTTGAATTTTTGTGCCATCGAGTCCCAAATCTGTTTTGATGTATCATCATTGAGAATGGTCTCCATGATGTCTCTATCAATGGCTTGATAGAGATAATTCTTGACCTTCTTATCCTTCAGCAACTGATCCTCCATCACCTTCAATTGTGCATCGTTTGGCTGTGTTCCTGCTGGAACTGTGTCAACTCCTTCCTCAATCAAGTTCCAATATTCTTTGGAACGAAGAAAGTTCTCCATCAACTTGGCCCAGTGCTCATAGTAGCCATCAAACCTTGGAATTGCAGGTTGCACGAACTTGCCATTACTGCTACTACTCTCTGCCATCTCACCTGTTTTCTCAATCACTCTTTCTCTCAGTGTTTGATTCTCTCCCGTAACTCTCAATCAGGCCCCTAATGATGGGGCTCTGATACCAAATGTTGAATAATCTAAGAATGCTCAACTTCTTGGTGAATGAATTACCCCTTCATTAACAAAAGAACAGGCTTTAAATAGCCTTACAGATGAAACAGAAACTGGAATACGTTTTCAACCAACCGAAGATCAAGAACTCGATTGCTTAAGACTAGGACTCACTCTAAACAAACTCTAACAGCTTACTCCTAATATTTAGAGCAGTTATTGACCGAAACAAACAACAAAAGAACCCTATTTATTTGAATGACCTATGACGTCATCTTTAAACGGTCCAAAACAGAAATGAATCAACTTACCTAGGTTATCGCCGACTGCGAAGGTCTTGTCGCTAGTCCAAGTGGTGTAATCAACACCAGTAGCCCAGCCAGAGGAGTCTCCAACAGTGTAGTCTTTGGCCAAGCTTGGCCTCATGACCATGCCAAAGACAAGGACTATACCCACAATTCTGGCTCCCATGCCTGCCATTTTGGAAGTTCTAGCTATGAGAGAGTTTAGAGAATGAAAATAGAGAAGAACTAGAAGCCCTTTTTGTGATAATAATTCTAGAGCAGAGGAATATCCCTTATATATATATATTGGTGTAAAGCAGTTGGAGCAAGGTTTGGTCCATTTAATTCCATTTCAATGCAAAAATTCTGTAAGCAACTCATTGCATGCAAATGACTTTTGTTAGACGCCATACCTAATGCTTCTGATAATGTCTCCCTTTTTTCTTTTCAGTGATAATTAAACAACCACTTACATTCAGAAATAAGAAATTTGATAAATATAATGAAAGCGGTTATGATAATGTTGCTTTCTTTCAAACCTGTTCATTAGATTAAGCACCAAAATGGACCATTCTATAGTCAGATGTTTACAAAGAGACCATCAAGAAGAGGATAAAATTAGTGACTTTGATAGCAGACCTTTAATCTTTCTAATGATGAATTGGGAATGAAGAAAAGAAGGAAAGGCTCATAAGAGTTTTAGGTCCAGATCATAAACTGATCACTTTTCAGTTAGCATGCTCTTGTTAGATGACATTGTTGTAAATTAAGTCTTATGTTAAAGGCTTCTCCTTAAATTGATGCCAAAGGGAATCCTAAGTAAATATCATCATATTTAGATCCACAATGTTGGAACAAAATGAGGAGAATCACATCACAAGTAGGTAAAGTCTCACTCGAAGAAATTTATCCCTCTATACCATGCGTGTACTTATGACATATGATTGCCTCGATAGATTAATAGTGAAAATGAAGATGGGAAGTCACATTCAGTGAGTAAAATGGTTCACCTAACAAGTGAATCCAAGTCGACAGGGCCATGAGTTTCTGTTTGTGTATTAAAACATGTAGGTCTCAACCTGCCGAACCTTTTCAAAGGTTTGATGCCTTTGGGTTTGGTAAGGGCTGTTGGGGTCAGCTCACCCTTGAAAGGCATAGCTTTTGATCTGGGAATCTCCATTATTCTACCCAAAGGTTAGTAATTTAAAATCGACCAAGGACCTAAACCCTGAAATCCAAAAATGCTTACCTTCATTTTATGTTTACGAGACGTTTCAGAAGAATTGTCAAGGTTGTGAAACCAGTCTCAGTTCACTATCATACATGTCATCTCCCAATAGTCACAATTGTGCAGAGTTTACACTTACAAATTTAAGCAAACCAAACTTTCAGAAAACCAGACTCCAAACTTCTCAGTTCTGGAAAATTGTTGTGATGTACTTTGTGAAGGCAATTTCCTATACACAACGTAATTTATAGGACAGAAACAAACCAAAACGATTCCTGAAATCTTCATGGTCATAATGCACACCTTCCTCTTTGGTCGCATATCAACATCAAAGGCATTTTGGTTCTGCTAAATTATGCTCCAGTAATCTTCTAGGTTTTCAGATAGAGAGCCTTGAGGTTATTCTCTGTAGATGTAGACCAAAATGACAAGGTCTTTCTCATAGACCAGAGGAACTTTTTTTTTCTGAGTAGTTGAGTTGTTGAATATTGGTAAACTACACAATCTGATAGATGCAGAAACTAGACTCTGGTACATTGAATATATGAGAAATAAACATCTAGCTAAACAGAAATCGTTAGGTGGAACTGGAAAGATACATACGATGACATAAGATAACATCACTTCATTTGAAGAAATGTTTGACTTGTACTACAAATATCATCAGGTAACTTTGTTTTCTTTTTTCTACAGCCCTCAAATTGCAATTCTGCTTTTCCAGTCTATGCAGGTCAATTTATCAAAATTTTGGTTACCACTAAGGGTCATCATATCTACATGACCAGCAATATTACCCAGTTCACAAGCGCAACCTTGCATAACCAAAGTAATGGAAGCCCCCCTGAAAATTTGCATTTGAAAACAAGACATGAGTATTGCACTTAACTAGGCATGTAAAGGTCCGAGTGAGCATACACAGATTTCAGTATGGTCTTTCCAAGCATTAAGAATCACCACCATAAATTCTTGATAAGAAAACAGGTGTTTGCATTTATTATGCCTTGTAAGTAAACAAATAAAGAAATACTACAAAGTTCTGAAACTTATTTTTCACCGTTGTTCCCTTACGCTAGTTTACAATTAGTTAAAAAACCACAGGGTAAATGCATGTCAGTTGTCAAACCATGTGGTTAACACATAAAAGGACTTCACCAGAATGCATTCTTAGAAAACAAAAATATATATGAAAAGGTGAAGAAAAATTTAGGGTGCATCTGTTTTTCTGAGCTCTGACATCTACAGCAGAATAAGAGAGAAAAATGCAGGAAAGAAAACTTTCAACTACGCTGGCAAGCATAATTTCCTCTAGAAGCTCAAGACAACTCCTAGTTATGGGTTGTACCTTAAACCATTACCAGAACCATCATCACATGACAGCTTTCCTGATGTGGAGCTCAAAGCAGAGAGATTCTAACACACTAATCCTAAAATTGCATGGTGGCATAGATAAGAGAAATAGAGAGGTAGCCTATGAATCGAAATCACAGCCAGTCAAATGAGAAAGGTTCATATAATCAAAGGCATCGAGACAGGTACAATGTGATGACCTCCTGTCAATTGTAGGCATACAAGTTCTTTGCAATGTATAGCCGCTTACTTTGAATCTATTTTACTTGTGTAATAACAGAGACAACATAAATTAGTGATACAAACAAAACCAGTAAGTCCCTCAAAGAAGAAGAGGATTTTCCCTCCAACTAGACATCTAACCAGAAAAAATAAACGTATATTGCAATGGGGAAATATAAGGAAAAGCTTTTCAGTAAAGTTTTTGTTCTTTTGCTCTTTTTCTTTTGGGAAAACAATTTATTAGTCAACCATTTCTTGTTCTGTCAGCACATCAATCTGCATTTATGCAACTACTTATTTATTTGTTCATTATTCAGTCAACTTACAGTGCGTATCAAAGCCCAAGATGATAGTTTAAGTAATTCAGTAGTTACTGCATAAATTACGAACTATATTACAATGTGTATTCTTGCAACCTAAATAAAAACTCAAAAGCAGAACCACTCCATTTCAACCAAAGACCAAGCATTAGTGAATATTGATTGAAAAACTGTTAATAAAAGCTAAACTGGCATAACTTATAACTAGCTACATCATTCTTAACAAAATTTAAAGAGAGGGCGATACCTTAAAAAACATGATGCGAAGAAACGAGATGCTCCAGTCCATCAAAGCTCAATTCTTTTCACTTTCATCTGCTATCACTTGCTCGGAAGTATAACTCAGTTCAGTACCATTATCACCTGACTCTGAACTCTCTACAGGTTGTTCTTTAACTGTTGGCACTTTAACAAATTGTTTACTAGGCGCCACACGAATTTTTCTTCCCATAAACAACTGCAAAACGAAAACCTGTGAGCGATTTCTTCACTTCAACATAGCCAACCACAAATCCAACAGGGAGTGCAATTGAGAATTCTAAAATTCATATGGTTTTCCTTGACAACAAAACAAACATTCAAATATTTAGCACATTTTATAGCAGAAAATTACCTTTCCGTGGAAAGTAGCAAGGGCTGCCTCAGCCTCTTTCACATTTGGACTTGAAGCTCACAAATGCATATCCAGCGGGTCTTCTTGGATTACCTTCGAATACGACTTCAGCGTTAACGATATCAGCACCCTCTGAGGTAAAAAAAACTCCCTGAGATCTTTAGCCCTGACTTCGTACGACAAATTTTCCACATACAAATTAAAAGTTATATCCTTGGATGGCATAGGAGGGGGAATCTTCTTTTTTGGCTTGGCATAAGCCATCTTTATAATACGGCCGTCCATTTCCTATCACACATTCCACACAAAAATTAGAATTGTTGCCAAAAATCACGGAAAAAGAGCAAGATGACTATATATTTGAATAGATACAACATTTGCTTGTCAAACATTTATTTCTTTATCTAGCATATCTCATAATCCCCAGAGCCAACAGAAATAACCTCCACAAGAATCCAGTGATGCATCCTGAAACTTTTATCCATGTTTCACATTGATTCTTAAACTTAAAACTAAAACGACACTCAACCCACAAAATGTATCATTAGAGTCATTAGTTGGCATTTCAGTTACTTCTAAACTTCTAAACTTATTCTTTAGCATAGTCGCCATACTCATACATCCGAAAGTTGTAACCTACATTACTTTCCCTGTTAGTATAGTCTTCTTCATCGTCCCAACCAAACGTAAAAGCTAATTCTACAAATATCACAGAGCATAACACAACCCATAATGCTTACACTGGCTTCAAGACCATTGAGAGCCACACGAGCCTCCTCTGGTGAAGCCACAGTCACAAACGCCAATCCCCTGTTTCTGCTCTTGCTATACACAGCCAGCTTAACCAAAGCGAATCACAAAAACACTAATCAGTAAACCAAAACCCATCATAGAAAAACCACCAATTTCTCAATTACCAAAAACTTAGAGACTGTTCAAACCTCAACGTCGACGACTGTGCCGTACTTCTCAATCATGGTCCTAATGTCGTCAGGAGTACAAGTCCAAGGCACATTCTGGGCAAGCAATTTTGTATCAGAGAACTCTTCGGTTTCTGGCTCAACGAGAACTGGGTTTTCTTGAATGGCTTCTTCCTGGGCTGTGGAGGAGAATTGGAGCACGAAATTCGAGAGCTTTTTTGGGTCCTGATTGCAGAGGTGGTGGGTGTGAGATAAGGAAACAGAGTGAGAATAGAGGCCAGGAAACGGAGAGAGTTGTGGGTTTGTGCTTGGGGAGGTGAAGTGGGTTTTGAAGACAAGGTAGAGAAGCTAGAGGTTGACGAAGCAAAGCCCTCTGGCTTTATTAACATGAAACTCATAGTTGAAAATGAAATGGATCTAAAGCTTAATCTAACAACAATGAAGGATAGAGATAATAGAGAGAACCTGAAGCAAGTTTTCTAATATTTTCCAAATGAGCAAAACGTCTAGAAGAAAAACAAGGTCAAACGGCATCGTTTTCACTCCCCCTCAATCTCAGTAATTATTATATCATCTACATAAAGCAAGAGTGCAATCATAACAGCAGTAGAATTTCTGATAAAGAGTGCAATCATAACAGCAGTAGAATTTCTGATAAAAAGGCTAGGATCAGAATGAGTAGAGTTAAATCCGAGAGCTGGAAGAAAACTTGTGAACTTCTCATTCCAAGCTCTTGGAGCTTGTTTTAATCCATATAGAGATTTCTTCAGCAAGCATACATGATTTGGAAACTTTGGATCCTCAAATCTCTGTGGCTGCTGCATGTAAACTTTTAATTCACCATGCAAAAATGCATTCTTAACATCTAGTTGCTTTAACTCCCATCTGTTCATAGCTGCAAGAGCTAGGATCAATCTAACTGTAATGTGTCTTACAATAGGACTAAAAGTTTCTTCATAGTCCAAACCCTTCTCTTGACTGTATCCCTGAGCAACTAATCTTGCTTTGAACCTTGAAACTGATCCATCAGGATTTTTCTTTATTTTCTAGATCCATTTACAGCCAACAATATTTTTATTTTGAGGAAAAGGAACCAAATCCCATGTACCTTGATTCTTTAATACTGTGATCTCTTCAAGCATTGCTTCATCCTATTTTTGTTTACCAGTAGCTTTCTTAAAAGTTAAAACAGCTTGATTCAATCAAATCTGTAGACTGCATAGCAAAAGAAAATCCACTAAAATAGGCAAACTGATCAAAGTTTTCTTGCTGAACAATACAAGAAAATGCACAATAGTCTTCGAAAGTTTTCTTCTTAACAATGCCATTCTTTGCTCTAGTCAGCATGGAGTGTTGATTATAGGCCTGACTTGGATCTTCAACAAATGATAATTCATATGGAAGAGAAGAATGATCTCCACCATTCAAAAACTCATTTCCAGCTACAAGACTTTCACCTGTATTGACATTTACAGTGCTAGTATGTTCAGAAACATAGTGCTCGCGTTCAGTATCACTTGCTGCAAAATGAAATTCACTATTATCAATTGTAGTATCATTTCCAACTGTATTATCCACCGTACCATCACTATTAACATGAGCACCATAAAATTCAGTATTAACAACATTGGCACCTCTATCTGACCTCATATTTTGAGCACTGTCAACATTGGCACCTTTATCTGACCTCATATTTTGAGCACTGTCAATATTGGCACCTCTATCTGACCTCATATTTTGAGCACTGTCAACATTGGCACCTCTATCTGACTTATCTGAACTCATTAAACTACCCCTCTCAACAGTCACAAACTGAGGACCAAGTTGTGAATGTTGTGGAATAATATGTCTGGAAGAAGAAAAAGTGGGAGAAGAACAAGATTGAGAACCCGAAGCAAGCAGATGATAAGGAAAGATGGTTTCATCATAAACTACACGCCTAGATATCCAAAGCTTATTCAAAGCAATACTATATATAGCAGAAAACCCCCTTATACCCTAAAGCATAACCAAATAACACACACTGAACAGACCTTGGCTCAAGCTTTGATGTGGGAAGCGTGAACACGATAGAAGACGGCTCCGTCAAGCGTCGAAAGCCATATGAGGATAAGCTAGAATCCACTAACCATTACGGCAGAGCCGCAAGAAATAGAGAGAAACTTCTCTAATATTAGGGTTTTATTGATATCAGAGTTGTCCCAAATACATAGAATGATGATGCTTATATAGGCATCCAAACCTAATACAATCACAATCCTAATCTAACAATAATTCTTAAGAATCTTAATTAAAAAAAGGAAACAAATAACCTTGAATAACACAAAAATATTATCAACCTAAAATACTAAAACACAAATCAGATAATTAAGACTAAATCTTTAGGCTTCAAATCTCGTCCTACATCAGTCTCCTCCATTTGGAAAGAACTCGACCTCGAGTTCCTCTTGAATGCAGCTCGATCGTAGAAACAAAACTTGATAAGCCATCAGCACCATCGTCTTAAATAACCAACGTCCCATCTTTTTTTAGATAGAATTGATGAGGTTAGCCAAGGGCAAACCCCTCAGTATGTTCCTCTTCAATTTTGGATAGATACTCCTAGACCAGCGTCATGGATGGTGAATTGATAAAGTCAACCCAGGGCAAACCCCTCGATATATTCCTCTTCAATTTTGGATAGATATCTTACGACCAGCGTCGTTGAGGTTGGCGGTGGGTGAACTACTCCCATGGACCATTGTCTGCTAAGAAGCGGGCGAACCCCGCTCTGATACCAAATGATGCGGGAAGCGTGAACACGATAGAAGACGGCTCCGTCAAGCGTCGAAAGCCATATGGGGATAAGCTAGAATCCACTAGCCATTACGGCAGAGCCGCAAGAAATAGAGAGAAACTTCTCTAATATTAGGGTTTTATTGATATCAGAGTTGTCCCAAATACATAGAATGATGATGCTTATATAGGCATCCAAACCTAATACAATCACAATCCTAATCTAACAATAATTCTTAAGAATCCTAATTAAAAAAGGAAACAAATAACCTTGAATAACACAAAAATATTATCAACCTAAAATACTAAAACACAAATCAGATAATTAAGACTAAATCTTTAGGCTTCAAATCTCGTCCTACATCAAGCTTATTCTTGACATAAGGTCTAAGATATGGATAACATGCTGAACCAAAAATTCTCATGGAGTGTAAATCTGGGTGAGAACCAAAGAACCTGAAATATGGAGATTCCATACTTAATGATCTGCAAGGCATACGATTAATGAGAAATGCAGCATGAGCAATTGAATGAAACCAAAAAGGTTGAGGAAGTTTGGCTGCAGCAGTGTTATACAGGTTTCCACTATATGCCGATTCTTTTGCTCTGCTATACCATTCTGTTGTGGCGTATAAGGACAGATAATATGGTGAAGAATGCCTTCAGACTCAAGAAAGGCAGTAAACGCTTTACTCATATATTCTCCTCCACCATCAGTCTGTAAGCATCCAATAGAAAAATGGAACTGGGTATGAACAAATGCATAAAATTTCACAAATGTAGCAAATGTATCCGATTTATTGATCAAAGGGAATATCCACACAAACTTTGTGAAGTCATCTATGAAATTACATAGAATCTATATCCTTCAATAGACAAACACGGAGCTGGCCCCCACACATCAGAGTCTGAAAGGGAGCAGTACATTGTGACTTTGAAGCACTAAAAGGTAACCTATGCATCTTTCCTGACAAACAGGAAATGAACAAATGACCTGAAGAATCTGTTGGAGAAGAGATCTTAGAGAAACTGAGCATCCTTGAAACAACTTCAGAAGAGGGATGACCGAGTGGTTGATGCCAAAGAGTGGATTTCACAGCTGAACCAACAAAGGCTGTTGCAGATTTGGAAACTTGTGGAGACTTGAAAAGAAACAATCCATCATCACTGCTCTTTCCTTGATACAGAATTGCTCTTGACATTTTGTCCTGCACACATATATCGGTGTCATCCATGACAATAAAACACTTATAGTCTTTACACAACTTGTTAAAAGACAATAAACTGACTGCCAGACTAGGAACATGAACATTGTTTAGTCAAAAAGTATGAAAAGCAGGAGTAATACTAGCAGAACCAATGTGTTTAATATTTAAACCTTCTCCATTTCCAATGGTGATAGAGTTGGAAGATTCATAAGAAAGAGCAATCTGATGAAGAAATTGATTTTCCTTGATCGAAAGTGTTTACAATCTGTACTCATATATACACTCTATCCTTGACCTTCTAGATAAGGATTACAACTAATACAAGGAATACAATTGATATTGGTATTAAATATAGATGATTCTGTTATGGAATGATGATGGAGAGAGTCTAGGAGAATCATGCTGGATGGATATGAGGATTGTGAGGCTTGATTGTAGACAGAGATTTGCGTCAACAGTTTGCCAACTAGTAGAGTTCATTCTTGATATGGGGAGAAATCAATGGTAGAGAATTAGTGACTTTAGTATTGCCTAATAAAAATGGAAGGTTACCATAGTGAGAAACCGGCATAGAATCACTGTTTCCCATGTAGACATTGTGAGGTCCGCCATAAGTCTGTGGATTTTGGATTGGCATGGCGGTCATGTGGTGGGTGGCACCCATATCCGAATACCAACTCTGATCGCCAAGAGTATGAGAACCAGCAAAAGGAGGAGCAGAAGATGGGCCAGAAAAGCGATGGGGGCAGTGATGAGGCCCATGCTGACGGATCCAGAGAAGGTAATTGATTTCGTTTAATTTGATGAACTGGGAGGTGTTTTGGTGCGGTACTGGTGGAGCTGTGTTTGCCATAAGAGTGGGAATGAAGAGAAGGAAGACTCGAGAGGGGAGAAGAGAAGACAGGTAGATCCTAGACCTAAGCGTTATGGTGGTTTTCTGCTTCTTCTTCTTCTTCTTTGTTGGAATGTGGGAATGAAACTGTGGACAAAGCAAACTGGGAACAGTAGAAATTCAGACGGGAAATGGATGTCGAGCAAGGACGAAGTAAAAACAACCCGGTGTAAATTGAAAGGAAATTGAATCAAGGAAGCTGGGTTTTGGATTGCAATGGGAGAGACAACCAGAAGAGGAAGAAGGATGAGAGAAATGACAGGATCGAATAGGGATGAACCTAAACTACTGATACCATGAAGAAATTGATTTTTCTTGATCGAAAGTGTTTACAATCTGTACTCATATATACACTCTATCCTTGACCTTCTAGATAAGAATTACAACTAATACAAGGAATACAATTGATATTGGTATTAAATATAGATGATTCTGTTATGGAATGATGATGGAGAGAGTCTAGGAGAATCATGCTGGATGGATATGAGGATTGTGAGGCTTGATTGTAGACAGAGATTTGCGTAAACAGTTTGCAACTAGTAGAGTTCATTCTTGATATGGGGAGAAATCAATGGTAGAGAATTAGTGACTTTAACATCTGAAGGTTTCTCAAATCATAAGTCATGTGATGAGTGGCCCCTGTATCACTTATCCATACATTGTTGTTATCTGGTCCAGAAGATGAAGCACCAAAATTACGAGCTGTCATTGCTGTAATAGCAGCAGGAGGCTCAGCACCCTGATAGGCATAGTTGCTTCTGTGAGAATAATCAAGAGCAGCATGGCCCTTCATACCACAGATTTGACGCACCACAATTGTTTTTGATGGATTTGAATCATCCCTAGAGTAGCAAATTCGAGCAGTATGACCTCTCTTTGAACACAACTGACATTCAGGTGATACTCTGTACTCAGCTGAAGAGTGTCTGAAATTTTGTGATGCAGGATTGTTGAAACAGACACTAGCAATATGACCCTTCCTGTGACAAAAGTTGCACTCAAGATTTGAATAGCAAGCATGAGCAAGATGTCCTCTCTTGCCACAAATAGTACACTCCATAGCACCCTTAAGAAGATTACTACCAGAGTTGGAGGTAGATCCTTTACTCCAAGTTGAATGCTTATCAGCAGAAGCATTCCAAGTGCCTTTGCCTTTATCTCCAGTGTGCCAATTTGAGCCAGCTCTAAATTGTTTGAACTATTTCCTCGTGCTGCAATAGCAGACATACTACCATGAACTGTAAATTGAGCATCAATATCACGTTCAGCTGCAAGTAACTGAGCACGAAGATCCTTGAAAGAAATTGCACTGTCTCTAGCACGAATAACTGTCTTGATCATAGAATACTCTTCAGGCAATCCATTTAAGGTAATGACAATCACATCTTCATCTAGCATTGACACTCCCACAGAACTGAGTTGATCCCTAGCATGTTTAATGCGAAGAAGATACTTGTCAATAGTATCACTTCCTTTCTTAATAGTCTGGAGATCAGTCTTTAGTTGCATAATACTAGCCCTTGATTCAGAAGAAAACTTCTCTTGAATAGAAAGCCATGCTTCCCTAGATGATTTACTTCCCACAATGATATCCATGATATCATAATCTAGAGTGGCCATCAATAGACCTAGCAGAGCTTTATCTATTATTTTCCAGTGCTTATAAGCTGCAGTTACTTCACTTTTCACTGAGCCTTCAGTAGAAAGAACATAACGTGGAGGACAAGCTTACGTGGAAATCACAAGTGTTATTCAACCCAAAGAGATTTATAAAACATAAGAATTATCAGTGGCGAAAATAGTTTTCCTAACACTCTCCCCCATCCCTTACTAGAACTAGTCACATATCAGTCACCATTTGTCACATCCCGATCTCTGAATTATTTTACGGTTGGTCACTTTAGTTTTTTACCATTTGTATTAATTGTTTTACGGTAAGGGGTCATAGAGTTGACTTTTCGTAAGATCGATAATTTGGGAAAACTTTCTTCATGAAAGTCGTAGATGACGTCGATACGAGTTCGTGAACACGTAGCACGCTCAAATCGAAGTTCGTATAAAGAAGTTATGGTCAAAACGAATGTTACTATACGGTAAAAAGTCTATATATAGGGGTTTATCCGAAGGGAAATAATAAAAAGGTAGAAAATCAGAAATTTTACTGTAGCAAGTTACTTCGTCATCGGATTTCTCCTCCCAAATTTTAAATTTGGGATTTTTATATTTTTACTCGATTGACCTAGTTAGACTAGGAATTGGTCTTCGAATTGAACTACAAAGTTGTTCGGAATGTGGAGAGGGGCATTCTGTTAAAATTTGGAAGCGATCGACGGTGGCCGAAATTTGGCTGCCAGCCGGCCGTCGCCGGTGGCGAAGATGACGGTGACGCTGCCACTTTTAGGTAGTTTTTCATGCTAATTAAATAGTATAAAATGAGAGAAGCATATGGTTTAAATTTGGTAATTTTCGAAGGAGTTTTGGATATGTTTTGGAATTATCTAAGATTGGAGAATTTAACGGAATTAAAGACTGGTTATCGCCGTTCGGAAATTAGTACGTTAAACAAGAGAAAGTGATCTAAGGACTCATGAGCTAATTTGATGTCCGGTTTGATAATTGATTAAGTTTAAGAGGTTGGACAAGGATAGAGTATCAAACGTTCAGATAAGTTATTGCCTATATTAATTAAATTATTGTGTTGGCATCCCAAATTGAGTAATAATCATTGAAATAAGAGGAGACACTACTTCGATGACCTTTTGGAGTTCGTCAGGCTAAGGCCTAAAGTTGTGAATGAAGTTTCGATTTTAATGGCATGTATGCACTAACGTTTTTATTTAAATATAAGCAACATGAATTTATTCATTATATTGAGTCGGAGGGCCAGGAAGGTAGGTTGTTCCCCTTTGTAAGCCTTTTGTTTATGTTGGCAGGAATTTGAGTTATTTTTATTTTATTGGGAAATTTCTGGATTTATGGTCATTATTATGAAGACGGTCGGGGAACCGTACGTGATGCATGTTTTTTAACAGGGAAGAGTCTTATATGGCTTTTCGGATTTTGTTTTGTTTTTCTTCACCATGAAGGGTCGTTAATATATATTATAAATGATCTTCCACCTAATTAAGGTGGCACGGGGTGGACCCTCACTTAAGGAAGTGACGTAGGATGGATTAGGTTGATGACCCCCCATCTAATTAAGGTGGCGCTGGTTGGACCCCCACTTAAGAAAGTGTCGTGCGGTGGATTAGATTGATGACCCTCCCACCCAATTAAGGTGGAGCGGGTGGACACCCCACTTAAGGAAGTGGCGCGGGTGTATTTAGAAGTCTTAGGAGACTTTGAACCTAGCTTGGAAGGCTTATTGTCATGGTAAAACTTTTCTCTATTTTTAATAATGATTTTTAAGCCAATGAGATTGTCAAGATATATTTTGTTTTCTAAATGTTTTTTTTCAGAAAATGCTATGATGCATGAATTTGAGGTTTTCAATGCACAAGATTCTGGGAAATTATAAGTTATGTTATCGTTCAAGTAAATTAGTTATTTTGTCCACTCACTCTAACATACGTTTTTTTAAATGCTTTTCAATGGGTTCTTCGCTTTCAAATGCCCAGAATTACAGGATAGCTGAGGGAAGGTAGTGCGTACAAGAAACAAGACATAGTCAATTAATCCAATGTCATTAGTATGTTTATTTAGGTATTGCTCCCTTATAGATTGCTCTAATTCTTCCAGTATAGTTTAGTTGAATTTGATTGGTGAAACGTACATAAGATTTGTGCTCTAATGCTATGTACAGTTGCAACCACCAATTGGCTTTCATAATAAACCACTTGCTGGTTTATATCTTTAATACCAAGAGACTCCAAGTAATTGAACTCCTCTGCTTTAGACTTGATGATTTTGGAGTCAAAAGTCAACCTGTAGTCATCATCATATTCGTCTTAGGTTGTCTCTGCGTTAAAATATCAATCACCACATATTGGTGATTTAATTATGCCTCATACATAGGCATATTCATGTTATAAACATCATTGAGGACCATTTGTTCGGCTTGACATGTGTCCATATATACAGTATCATGCACGAATGGAATGACTTCACCTCTGGAACAGTTTTGTTGGATGCTGACTTCGTCTCTTTGCTCCTCATGAGTTCACCACAAATTGGCAATCAATTTTTTCAGACATGATCAAGGAAAAGATTTTGCCACTCGATTGATCAAAAACCGATTCAACCTCTTTGGCGAGAGTATCTTCGTCAGCTTTAGGTTCTACTTCTTGGGATTGTAAAACCTCTTAGTTAGTATTGCAAACATCATTGTTTGCTTCATCTTGCAGCTTTGTTGACTTCTCATTGGCTTCTTTAATTTCTTGGTTATGCTGATCTATGGAAGCATTTATCCGGTCCGCGGTTGCATTGATCTTCTCAATTTGCTCAATGATAGCCTTCAATTTTCACTTCAACTCGTCGTCCATGATCAACTCACTACATCTAGTTGACTGGTAATCATTCGAAACGGGAAATCGTTTCTTCTACGATCCTGACACATTATGTCCTACCGGGCGTGCCAAATGTTCGGCGTGAAAATGTATTTTCTTCGAACAACCAAGTTTGAGGGCGTGCCCGTACCTATGGGTCAGGTACAACCTTTATCTTGATGCTTGTTCGCCTTCAGACTTCTCTTCAAACTATTGTAGTACGGGCGCTGGTCAGGCCGGCACTTAGGTTCTTTACAGACATAGCTGAAGAGCATCTAGGATTTTTCTCCTCTTCTCGCGAAGTGGATGTTCCTACTCAGACCGGTGTGGTTGAGCAAAGCTAAAAATCAGGAGTGCAATGCGTTTGCGAAAGGATCTCTGACAAACTGTGGATATTTGCTAGAATTCTCACTCCAACAATGGTTTTTGCGGGTATTCACCTACGGATAGGGCTTTATGAAGCGGTGGTGGACTGTTCGCTCACGGATGAGGCTTGGTGAGTAGAAGCGGGTAGTGCTCACGGATGAGGCTTTGGTGAGGTAGCAGCGGATATTGCCGACGGGTCGGGCTTTGGTGAGTAGCAGTGGAGAATGCCTACGGATAGGGCTTTGGTGGACAAAAAGACTCTAGGAATCTTTCTGGTAGAGGTGCTTCAGAGAGGCTTGTTTTGCAGTGTGCAAAAGTTGTGTTGAATCGTTGAGATGTTATCTTTGTCTCTGTATATTGACCCCTTTATATAGTGAACACTAAAGTTTGTTCTTTCTTGTGGATCAAGGCATATCAAATCTTCTTCGGATCTTTGAAGGATTCCTTAAGAAACCGCAAATCCTTGCCAAACATTACTTCAAATGGAAATAGAATCTTTACAATTACTTAGACCGCAAGAATCGGTCCAATGGGCTCGAGGAGTCAGCATTCGCCAAGAAATATTATTTTGGCCCAAACATAGCCCCCAGGTCTTGAAGGAGAAGCCATGCTTCTTGACTGAAAAGACCTATAGTCCTCATGCATCATTCATACCGGCGAAAGTCACTCACTGACTCAACTAACAAACACTAATTTCAAATGTAGGTCTTGACTCTAGAAGCTTCGACATTAATGAACAGTAGCTAGGTAGCCCATATAGCAGCACAATTAATCACTAACATAATAATCATGTAATCAACTTGAATACCTTGCCTTCGAAGATGATGAAACACGTTCTGACGAAAACATGCCTTAAGCTCACGTTGACCAACTAAATGCAGATAAAAAACCCCCTATGCTTAATTAAACATGGTAGCAAGACCACAAACATTGGTCTTGATGATAATTGATGGCCATGAACCAAGAAAACTTAGCCCCAAAGTAGGCACACTTGTACTTCCCTCTAGATGAATAAGAAGAGCTTTAACCAACCACTTACTGGTTGTTTAATAATTTGACGTTTTCCTAACACCGAGATTAGCCCATTGACAGTCATATTCACATCAAAACCAATGTTCCAGGCCACCCTAAATTCTGGATTTCTCAAGAACCAAGGAACCTAGAAGACCCGAATACTTCTACCATCACTCCCCGACATCTCAATCCCCGCATCAACATATCCTTTCCCCACACCACAGCTTTCTAAATACTTGAGAGAATTGTTATACAATATTGATTAAACTAGCAAATATTTTAAATTAATTAATGGGGTCGGAAAAAGCGCACTTCGACACACACGTTAGCACGTAGTATATATATATATATATACACACACGGCCGTCCATTTTCTATACCAAATTCCACAAACATACGACAAAAGAGAGAGTGGTGGGTGTGGTGGTTTTTTTATTGTTTTTAATTAAATTGTATGAGAGAAAATTACATTTTTAATAATAATAATAATATTCATAATAATTATAAAGAAAAGGAAATTGAATCATTCTAAACCTAAATAGAACTAAAAAAGCATGGTCAAAGAAACGAGAAAAGATCACCATCATACCTGGATCCAATTTTGACATAAAACACGCATTCTCCAACACCACTACATTCACTGGACATGAGAATGTCGCGTGCAAAGGCGTTTCCTCAGACAACCGGCAGCTCGGACACGTAGGGTTGTTCACAATATATTTGTGGCACAACACCATCATTCATAGAAAAAACCCCTTTGAACATCTCCAATGAAAATGATTCATCTTCCGTGACACCTTCAACTTTCTCAAGTGCTTCCAATGATCAAATACATACGTGGGCAGTTGACGACTCTCCTTCATAGCTAACCACACTATGCACTCTTAACATAAAAATTCCCATTGACATGATAAGTTGTATAAGTAAGAGGAATCGACATAATAGCTTCCATCTCTTAGGAAGAACATATCTGAACAAGCCGCTCGGTATCCCAAACTCCTAACACCGAGATTAGCCCATTGACAGTCATATTCACATCAAAACCAATCTTCCAGGCCACCCAAAATTCTGGATTTCTCAAGAACCAAGAACCTAGAAGACACTACCAGAACAACCACTTTAGCCGACGAAATTTTTTCGTCGGCTAAACCCTAAATTTCGTCGGCTAAAGTCTTAGCCGACGACACGTCGTCGGCTAAGAAGTCGTCGGGCAAAATCCGTCGGCCAACACTATAGCCGACGAAATTACTGTTCATCGTCGGCTAAAGTCATTTATTTAGCCGACGAATAAATTTTTCGTCGCTTAATTTCTGGACTTTAGCCGACGAAATTTATTAAAATTCGTCGGCTATAGCTATTATTTTTATTTATTTATTTAACTTTAGCCGACGAATTTTAATAAATTTCGTCGGCTATAGTTATTATTATTATTTTTTTTTAATTTTAGCCGACGAATTTTATTAAATTTCGTCGGCTATAGCTATTATTTTTATTTATTTATTTAACTTTAGCCGACGAATTTTATTAAAATTCGTCGGCTAAAGTTATTATTTTTTTTATGTAATTATTATTTTTTTATGTAATTATTATGTTTTTAAAACTTTAGCCGACGAATTTTAGGGTAATTCGTCGGCTATAGTTTTTTTTTTAATTTTTTCATATTTTTTCTTTTTTAATTTATTGTATTTTTAATTAAAATTTTACTTCTTTTTTGTTTTTACACCGAAAAAGGAGTAAGGAGGAGAGGAGGAGGAGAAGGTTAGGAGAGGGAGAGGAGGAGGAGAAGAGGAGAGGAAGGAGGCCGGAGGAGAAGAGGAGAGGAAGGAGGAGGAGAAAAGGAGAGGAAGGAGGAGGAGAAGGTTAGGAGAGGGAGAGGAGGAGGAGAAGAGGAGAGGAAGGAGGAGGAGAAGGTTAGGAGAGGGAGGAGGAGGAGAAGAGGAGAGGAAGGAGGAGGAGAAGGTTAGGAGAGGGAGGAGGAGGAGGAGGAGGAGAAGAAGGTTAGGAGAGGGAGGATGAAGAGGAGGAGGAGGAGGGAAGAGGGAGAGGAGGAGGAGAAGAAGGTTAGGAGAGGGAGGATGAAGATGAAGAGGAGGAGGAGGAGAAAAATGAAAGATATAGAAAATTTTGAACTTTAGCCGACGAAATTTCGTCGGCTAAAGTTTAAAATTTTAGTCGAAAAATTTTAAAATTTTAAAAATCCCCGCCAAAAAAATTTGAATTTTTAATTAACTTTAGCCGACGAAATTAGGGTAATTCGTCGGCTATAGTTATTTATTTTTTTATTTATTAATTTAACCTTAGCCGACGAAATACCCTAATTTCGTCGGCTATAGTTATTTATTTATTTTATTTATTTAACCTTAGCCGACGAAATTATTTTATTTATTTAACCTTAGCCGACGAAATACCCTAATTTCGTCGGCTATAGTATTTATTTTATTTATTTATTTAACTTTAGCCGACGAATTACCCTAATTTCGTCGGCTAAAGCCCTAAACCCTATACGTAGAAGCTTCAAACGAAAAAAAGTCGTGAAATAAGATATGACCGGAATGGTGAAATACGTCTATGGTTGAAAAATCACGTAATTCCGGTAAAGTCTCGGTACCGATAATTGCGGTTAACTCAATTTTCCATTCTTTCTCCCTAGAGGTAGCCCTATCTCCGGTAGTTATTTTTCATAAAATTTTTATACCACTGGTTGTGTCTCATCGATTTGAAACTATTTGCAGTTGAAGGTCCGGGCAAAATACGTAATTTAGACGGTCAAATGACCGTTTCCGTGCGTTAAGGGGTTTGACTTACGACATTGACCGTAAGGATCGAGTCCTTAACGTTGTCGGATTAAGTTAAATTTTTTCCTATATACATATTTCAACATAATGATCATATCGGACGGTCGGAATTTTGTTTCTCAACTTTGATCATCGGAATCACAACATGCGTACTAATGTTGTATAACTTGTTTACTAAGCTTTAAGTAAATGTTTCGTTTATAAAACAAACTGTATGTAGAAACTTCAAACGCAAAAAAGTCATGAAATAAGATATGACCGGAATGGTGAAATACGCCTATGGTTGAAAAATCACGTAATTCCGGTAAGGTCTCGGTGCCGATAGTTGCAATCAATACAATATAGAGGTTTGACTTACGAGATTGACCGTCTAGATGAAGTCCTTAAATTTATCGGATAAAGTTGAATTTTTTTACCAGAGATATATTTGAACATATTGATGACATCTGACGGTCTTATTTTCTTTTGTGAATTTTGATGACCGGAATCACAACATGCCTACTATTTACCATTATTTATCTATATGAGGAGGCCTATCATGGAGGGGTAAATGTCTCAAAATTTTTAGATGGACAGTTGCGTCTCATTATGGTGAGTGTTTGTTGTGTTGAAGGTTCGACCAAAATACCTCATATAGGTGTAGATATGGACATTTTCGTGTGTTAAGCGTTTAGAAAAACTTCATCTTGAAGCCTTAAACGAACTCGGATGGCCAAAAAAGCCTGTATGTCATGGCATTGGCCATGAGTTTTACTCGTAGGGCCGTTCTGCTTCCAGATTGGTATCACAATAGTCAATCGGACACCGAAATATCCGTAGTGCAATTTTATAACTAAAAGTTACTTTAGCCGACGAAATACCCTAATTTCATCGGCTAAACTTTTCAAATTTCGTCGGCTAAAGTTCACATACTATAGCCGACGAAATTAGCACTTTAGCCGACGAAATTTTTTTTTGTCGGCTAAAATTTAACTATAGCCGACGAAAAAATTAGTTTAGCCGACGAAAAAAAATTTTGTCGGCCTGTTTTTAGATATTTCGTCGGCTATAGTCTTTTTTCTGGTAGTGAGACCCGAATACTTCTACCATCACTCACCAGACATCTCAATCCCGGCATTAACATATCCTTTCCCTACACCACAGCTTTCTAATTACTTGAGAAAATTGTTATACAATATTGATTAAACTAGCAAATATTTTAAATTAATTAATGGGGTCGGAAAAAACGCACTTCGACATGCACGTTAGCACGTAGTATATATATATATACACACACGGCCGTCCATTTTCTATACCAAATTCCACAAACATACGACAAAAGAGAGAGTGGTGGGTGTGGTGGTTTTTTATTGTTTTTAATTAAATTGTATGAGAGAAAATTACATTTTTAATAATAATAATATTCATAATAATTATAAAGAAAAGGAAATTGAATCATTCTAAACCTAAATAATTATGTTGATCAATATCGATTGTTCAAGGTTTATATTCAATTCTATCATTTTTTTCAAAATAGTAATTTTTGAGGTGCATATGAATATTGTTATGTAGATAGGTTTGATTTTGAATGTAAGTTGGGTTTGGTTCGGGTTTACGATTTAGGGTTAGGATTTCAGGTTTAGGGATTAAGGTTTAGGGGCTGTGCTATTTTATCTGAATTTTAGGGATTTGTTATACAATATTAATTGAACTAACAAAAAATTCATATTAATTAATCGGACCAGAAAAACACACTTCAACACGTGCGCTAGTCCATGCGCGAAGGCTAGTGTGTGTGTATAGAGGGAGGATGTGAGGCGGACGTCCGCACTTCTCCTTAAACTGTGGACATCCCTGTTTTTGCTCCTATCAACCGCCGACGTTGGCTCTCCTCCACCTGAGATGACATCAGCGACGTCCCAACAACATCTCCGACATCCCAGCAGCAACCTCCACCCCAAAACTTCATACAAGGTCTGTCTCGCCGGCAAACTGAAATTCGACGGACTCACCGGGAAGAAAAAGTGATCGAGGATGCATCTCGTGTCTCTCGTGTAGAGGAGAGCCGTCGCCGACACTTAATCGAAACAAAAACATGGACGTCTGCAGTTAAGGAGTGCGGACGTTCACCATATATATGTGTGTGTGTGTGTGTTTAGCGTGAAAATGGATTTTCTTCGAACAACCAGTCTTGAGGCGTGCAGTACCTATGGGTCAGGTACAACCTTGATCTTAATGCTTATTCATCTTCTGTCTTCTTCTTAAACAACTGTCATATGGGCGCTAGTCAAGCCGGCACTTAGGTTCTTCTTAGAACTAGCTGAAGAGCAACTAGGATTTTTCTCCTCTTCTTGCGAAGTGGACGTTTCCTACTCAGACCGGTGTGGTTGAGCAGAGCTAAAAAATCAGGATTGCGGGGCGTTCACTAAAGGATCCTCTGACAAACCATGGATATTTACTAAGGTTATTCACCCTAACAATGGTTTGCGGATATTCGCCAATCAGGTTTGTCCTCTATGAAGTGGTGGTGGATTGTTTGTTCACTGATGAGGCTTGGTGAGTAGAAGCGGGTAATGCTCACGGATGAGGCTTCGGTGAGTAGCAACGGGAATGCCTACGGATAGGGCTTTGGTGGTACAAAAAAACTCGAGGAATCTTTCTCGTAGCGGTGCTCCGGAGAGTCTTGTTTTGCAGTGTGCAAAAGTTGTATTGAGATGTTGATTGATAGATGTGTCTCTTCTTGTACCCTGACCTCTTTATATAGTGAACACTAGGGTTTGTTCTTATTTACGGATCAAGGCATATCAAATCTTCTTTGGATCTTTAGAGGATTCTTTAAGCAACCGCAAATCCTTGCCAACATGACTTCAAATGGAAAGAGAATTTTTACAATTACTTAGACCGCAAGAATCGGTCCAATGAGCTTGAGGAGTCAGCATTCGCCACGAAATATTATTTTGGCCCAAACATAGCCCCTAGGTCTTGAAGGAGAAGCCATGCATCTTGACTGAAAAGACCTATAGTTCTCATGCATCGTTCACACCGCCCAACTGACAAACACCAAACTCATGTGTAAGTCTTGACTCGTGAAGCTTCAATCACAAAGAGTAGTAGCTAGGCAACCCATATAGTAGCACAATTAATCTCTAACATGATAATCTTGTAACAACTTGAATACATGGACTGATCTGATATGAAAATAGTCTTAAGCCTCTGCTGAACACTTCAACGTAAAGAAGCCCCCCATGCTTCATTAAACATGGTAACAAGACCACAAGCATTATTCTTGATGATAATTAATGAACCAAGAAAATTTTAGCCTCAAGGTAGGTAATTCTGCTGATGTATAATAAATTCATATCAACCACTTACTGGTTGTTTTATAATCAAGCATTGTTCTTCGATACCATAGCCTCCAAACTCAATCAATCATTTTATGAAAAATCCTCCAAGAAAACCATGAAAACCAACTCCATAAAATAAGTTAAAAGCTGATGAAAATTTCTTGCTCAAGAGGATGACTTTGGAAACGATTTACTCCATGCTCAGATGATGATTCTGATCGGTTCTTGGCTTGAGAATGTAGTACAATATATGTACTTGAAGGATTGATAAAACGAACTGTCAAAGAAACCCAGGAAGATGACACAAATGATCTCCCAAAACAACCCCAAGAAAACAATTTTCTAGAAATTCAGTTTTTTCTTATTATTTGGTCGACTTGAAGAGCTTGTACATTGAGCTTCTCACGGAATTTTTGGATGCTTCTTGATTCTAAAATTCTCTACAACATCTCAACTTGATTTATAAATAAAAACCCCAGTGATAGGTACATGTTAAGATGAAGAAACAAGGCCACCAAAACTCATTGCAGTTCAGTTTTTCTAGAATGACTACTTCAAGATGCCGACTTGGAGACCTCATAACTCACTCCTCAATGCAGTGAATAGCATGATTCTTTTTCCTACTTGTAGTCCAATATACTGGCTTTAAATTGGTGTATGGCGAACAAGATTCTAACCCATGAAAGGAGGCGCGAATGGACCATGAAAATGCCTAAAAGTAAGCCAAATCTAGAATTTCTGTTTGTAGGGGCTGATTTGGTTGGTGATTTCCATAGGCTTTTCTTGTGATTTCTGGGTAATGGAGCAGCCAAACATGTTCCTTAGCATCAGTAGTGCATGTCCAATGCCTTAGATTCTTGATGTGAACCTCCAAGAAGCTTGGAACTGTCTTGACAAAGTACCTTAAAATACCAAGTTTTCTTGAGTCTTGACAACTTTTTGCAGCTACTAATGTTTTCAAAATAATAAGCCACAAGTGTTGGCCTTGAATTATAATGATCAACCTCAAGAATAGATTGACTAAATAAAGTGCAAAACCACAAATTGGTTTAGATAAACCGTAGGGATTAGCTTTAGAGAACCACATGGAGTGGTTCAAAAATAAAATGAATACTGAAACTCAAAAAGTTTCAAAAATTTGCTCCAAGAATTGGCACAGAATATGTATAGTGTAGCCCCCAGTTTAATTGGATGTAGGGAATGTAGTGAGAGTAAGCAGATTAAACTGATCTTGCATACCTCAAACATAGGCTTTTCTGGTAGAACATGATGTAGAGAGTTGAGCTGCATATGTAGAGTTGAAACTTACTTCTTTGCATGCTTGCGATAATGTGGCTCCATAAATGAGAATTACAAGCCTCCTTATGGTGATCAGACACAAATAGACTTGTATTGTTGCTTTGAACGTTTTACCAAAAACGTAGCATTCTTGTACTGTGTCAACTCTGTCTACATTCCTTTAAAAGATATTAGAGCGTCCCCCATACTTCCGGCTAATGTCAAATTCTATACCTTGTGTCAAACTCATTGTGTTCGAGCAACAACTCCAAAAGTTGTTGTTAAGGGTATGACTAAATCAAGGCAATCTAGTTCACAGCTTGCAGCCCCCAGTATAAACTTGGCTAAAAGATCGAAAAAGTTGCTGGTCTTCGGCTTCATTGCGGTAGCAAATGCTATAGGACTAGTTATAAATTGATTTTTACTCCATGCAAGAAACCCTTAAGAAAGCTGCAGACTCCCTTCCACCATCTTGCTGTGAATGTAACATTAAACACACCATGACTTCTTTGAAAATCTTTGAACCTTTTGGTATATATACAACAACATGCATTTGTTGCTGCTAGATGGACATCTGCTTTGCATAGAAGTTAATTCTCCTATGATCATAAACTTGGCTAGTAATCTGGTCTAATATCATTTTTTTCTCAAACTGTAGTCATGCATGCAATTATACAATGTTTGCAAGTCTCCACAAATGTATGACACATGAGATATGCCAAGAAATATGGTACTAGTGTCTCTCTCATCTATATTCATGCATCATTACTCAACAAACTCGATTGAACGTATGTCATACCTTCACTGTAATTTGGCTTCGATGCTCAGTTCTGCTTCACTGTTTTGTAATGTTGTAGGACACCATTATGCAGAAGGCTCTTTTCTTAAATCCACTTTCCGGACTTATGCCACAGTAATTGGCATAGCAATAGAAATTTTGTCCTCCTGGCAGCTCCTTCTAGTAATCATCTCATCTCAAGTGGGATCATTCTTATGGATATATCAATCCATACACACCACTCAGAACCACCATGTACCAGGTTACACTAATCGACTTACAATATTCAGCGAAGGGTAGCTCTGCATGATCCCATTATGTTAAAGTGTGCTAATAATCTCCTCTAATTTATAGCCACAAGTCTTCGCTCAATAAAGGAGCTGTTGTCCCTCTTCATCTCTTCTGGTGTAAGAAACTTAATCATAGCATTGTAAGCACAAAGATAGTATTGTTAAAACCACTAAGATTGGTCTTATATGCTCTCCAGTATGGAAAAAGACTTGAATAAGCCCTGAACCTCTGCCTTCATGTAGCGAAAAGAAGCTGGAGATGTTCATGAACACATACTGAATTCTGAAGAGCTTGACAGCCTGCACGTATATTTTTGCTTGTGTGCTTCCGGTATTAATCAAGATAGTCTTGGGGACCATTCTCCTTCTATGAAACCTTAAAGCTTGCACAAGACATTCTGCCAGAAAGTAACACTTTTCATATAATCGTAGAGCAACAGCTAGCCCCCCAGTATATGAACACCTCGGTAATACTTCAGGTCAATCACAACCCTAAATATGATAAAATATAAGCCACTATAATTGACTATAAGAAACACATTGTTGTTTCAAAAGGAATCCTGATTCCACAGTTTTGGTATCCGAATTGAGCAAATGGATGATGTCAAAACTTAAGTCTTAAGCCTCCCAAGTATGTAAGCATGAATAGAGAACATTCTACTGTGCATTCACCAAGCTATTAGTGTATCCAAGTCCGTTCACCGTAGTCACAAACACAAGACACAGATTCTCGAGCATTCTGACCTTTCAGTACTCAAACTGCCATAACTCCTTGCTGGAATATCGAAATCATGAACCATAAATTATGTTAGAAACTAGACATCCATACCTTTCTGCCAATATGCAGCTTGCTCACTGATTCGCTCGGTATCTTCCCAAGTATATCTGCAAAGTTACAGCACATAAGCTGCCACTGAAATTGGTTGAACTGCAACTGTTTAGTTTTGACGTTCTTAGTGAGGCGAAGGAGGATAGTGAATCTTGAGTATCAAGCTCCCTAAGCAAATAAGAACATATATTGAAGACATAAGTATACATTCGCCAGCCAAACAAGACCTTTAATGCCTATTCGCCATGCATATATATATGCTGCCAATTTTTCGTTCATTCTGATCTTCCTGTCTTCAAACTGTAATAACTTTTTATTAGAATGTTAGAATCACAAACCGTAAACTCCGTAAGAAACTAGACATCCAGGGCTTTCCACACATATGCATTTCGCAGACTAGTTCTTAGTAAATCATCACCAGCGATTCAATGAAGTTGTTGCACAGTAGTATAGGCTGCTGAAAACGTGCCTTCTGACCTTTTGGGACTCAAGCTACTATAACTCCTTCTTGCATCGTTGAAATTGCAAGCCGCAAATTGCGTTGGAAAGTAGACATCCTGGGCTTTTCGTGTATATGAAGCTTTTCTTCTAACTCTTCCTGGATCTTTCCCGTTTATTCTGTGAAGTTGCAACACAGAATCTGCTGCTGCACATTTGCTGAACTGCACTCTTGCTTCAAATCTTTTGTACTCTGCTGGCAGAATGGAGGTAACTATGAAACATATATATTTTTTCTTGTATCTAAGACCTCAGAAATATATCTCTAATAATATAGGATATAATTCAAACCTCTGTCAGGTAAGAACATTGTCTTGCATTTCAGCAAAACACAGAATCTCTTTTTGTGTTTTCTATTTTTCAATGCAAGAATTGAAACAAACTAAAAATGGCTAGAAGCAAGGTAAAGAGGGAAACTCATCATGAATTAGTTACCCTTTGTAAATCTACGGGAGTGGCCACCAATGCTTCACTCCAAGCCTTGACATCTTGATATTTGTAGTACAGTGTTCTCTCTTACGAACATTCCCGAACATTGAGCAGAGATGCTTCTTGTCACAAACTTGAAAATTCAGAAAGGTCTGCTCAAAGGATATGTTGTTTAGCCCCTCATGGATCTTTGTTGTAGCTTGACATAGCATGATCATCAATTGCACCTTTACAGATGACTCAGTGTGAAAATTTGTCTTGTCACCTACTACCATGTCATGATGCATGTTATGTACAGTTATAGCCATTAATTAGCTTTCATAAGAAACCACTTGCTGGCTTATATCTTCGAAAACAAGAGAATCATACAAGTCGAACTCCTGCACACGTGACTTGTTGATATTGGAGCCAAAAATCAATCTATAATCACCATCGTATTCATCGTAGATTGTCTCCATATCAAAATAACAATCTCCACATATTGGTGACTTAACTTTTGCCTCAGCCAATGACATAATCCTGCTATAAACATCATTGAGGACCATCTGTAAGGCTTGACCTGTGTCATCACAAATAAACTTCTTCTCCACATATTTTGGAGCGCAGCAGCTACAAGTCAATAGATCAACTTCTTCGTTATTGGAGCAGTAGTTGGATATAGTCTTCATCATTGTGCTCCACATGAGATTCACCACAAATTGGCAAATCGATTTTGTCTAACTCGACTAGAGAAGAGATTTCGCCACTAGATTGATCAAAAACCGATTCAACCTCTTTGGCGAGAGTAACTTTGTCAGCTTTAGGTTCTACTTCTTGAGATTGTAAAACTTCTTGGTTAATGTTGCAAACATCATGGTTTGCTTTATCCTGCAGCTATGTTGTCTTCTCATTGGCTGCTTTAATTTCTTGGTTATGTTGATCCATGGAAGCATTTATCTGATCCACGGTTGCATTGATTTTATCAATTTGCTCAATGATAGCCTTCAATTTCTGCTTCAACTCGTCGTCTATGATCACCTCACTACAGCCAGTTGACTGGTAATCATCCGAAACGCAAAATCGTTTCTTCTACAATCCTGACACGTTATGTCCCACTAGGCGTGTCAAATGTTCGGCTTGAAAATGGAATTTCTTCGAATAACCAGTCTTGAGACGTGTCAGTACCTATGGGTCAGGTGCAACCTTGATCTTGATGTTTATTCGCCTTCTGTCTTCTTCTCAAACAACTGTCGTACGGGTGCTAGTCGGGCCGACACTTAGGTTCTTCTTAGACCTAGCTGAAGAGCAACTAGGATTTTTCTCCTCCTCTTGCGAAGTGGACATTTCCTACTCAGACCGGTGTGGTTGAGCAGAGCTAAAAAAATCAGGATTACGGGGCGTTAGCCAAAAGATCCTCTGACAAACTGTGGATATTTGCTAAGGTTATTTACCCTAACAATGGTTTGCGGATATTCACCAATCAGGTTGGTCATTATGAAGCGGTGGTGGACTGTTTGCTCACGGATGAGGCTTGGTGAGTAGAAGCGGGTAATGCTCACGGATGAGGCTTTGGTGAGTAGCAACGGGGAATGCTTACGGATAGGGCTTTGGTGGTACAAAAAAACTCAAGAAATCTTTATGGTAGAGGTGCTCCGGAGAGGGTTGTTTTATAGTTTGCAAAAGTTGTATTGAGATGTTGATTGATAAATGTGTCTCTTCTTGTACCCTGACTCATTTATATAGTGAACACTAGAGTTTGTTCTTACTTATGGACCAAGGCATATCAAATCTTCTTCAGATCTTTGGAGGATTCCTTAAGCAACTGTAAATCCTTGTCAAACATGACTTCAAGTGGAAAGAGAATTTTTACAATTACTTAGACCGCAAGAATCGGTCCAATGGGCTCAAGGAGTCAGCATTCGTCAAGAAATATTATTTTGACCAAAACGATATATATATATGTATATATATAATACGGCATATATATATATGTATATATATAATACGGCCGTCCATTTTCAATACCAAATTCCACAAACATAGGACAAAAGAGAGAGTGGTGGGGTGTGAGATAGGGAAAGAAAGAGTGAGAAAAGAGGCCCGGAAACAGAAAGCTGTGGGTTTGTGCTTGGATAGGTGGAGATGTTTGTAGACAAGGTAGAGGAGCTAGAGCCTAGAGGTTGACGAAGGAAAGCCATATATATCTGGCTTCTATGAGTATGTTTGTTTTCAGAGCTTGAAGAAGTGAGGAGTTTGGAATTTGGATAAACCAGTTTCTTGGGGTTGGTCAAAGTGGAAATGATTAGGGCATCTTGAACTATTGTCTGATTACCAAATATAACTCACATGAATCTTTTTTTAATGGGCCAATTTCTTTTATAGTATTTGTCCTATTGTCAATTACAATTAGTTACTTAAGTTTAAAAGATAATATTTTAATATTTAAAATTATGTTTAATTAAACTTTTTAGTACTTCTTTTAACTTTTACCTTAAATATGACTTAGTTAAAAAGATACATACAAAAATATTTGTTTTGTAGGTTAAATAACCTTGAGATGCGGTTTTGGCTCTATACACTATAAAGGAATAATTTGAATTGTGTTTCAATATGTTATTCATCCCTCAAGGGGTATTTATAGTGATACAAGAGTTAGAGAGCTATTCTAAACATACAAGGAAAATGATACTCATAATTACAATGTTTCATACTAATATTAGTAATCCTAATTTGACAGCTATTCTACACTCCCCCTCAAGTTGGGCGCGTGGATGTCAATCATGCCCAACTTGTCAATTGAGCTGTCAAACAATTTTTTTTGATACTCCTTTAGTAAGAACATCTGCTAACTGGTTGTTTTGTTTTTGTTGTTTGGTGATGGTAATGATGTTGGTCGATCCATAGACTTGATGTCGGAGGATGATAGCTGTATAGGCAGCTGTATGGATTCTGGACCTATTATTTCCTGGTTGGTGCGATCTACCCGTAAGTCTCCGTCTCATGCTTTGAAGAAGCAAAAATCATCTGGTATTTCTCCAAAGTCTGTGCCAACTTGGTCTGACAGTGCTGACACTTTACATGGGTGTTTGGGTGATGTTTCCTGTAGAAGGGTTTCGAATAGATTATCTAGTAATTCCGGAAGACCTTCTAATGCTGTGAGGGAAGGGAAGCCTGCTACAGATGGCGACATTCACCTGGAGCAAGCAGAGAATGAGGAGGAGGTGTTCGACGAAGGCGCAAGGAGCTCCCCTCCCATAAGTCCGAAGTGCTTGTGTCTGTCTTCTGTTGTTGAATAGATGAAGCATGCTGGGGCTGCATCAGTGGTGAAGCAGAGAAGTTGTTGCTGTTGAGAAGTTTTGTCTGCTGCGAAGCCATTACTGCTTAACTGGTGCTGATGATGCTGGGACAGAGGCAACTGCAACTTTTGCAATTGCTGGTTTTGTTGATGGGCCAGCTGCTGCATGGACTTCACGTAAGTGAAGCTCTTCATAGGCTCAAGCATGTTGTCCCCTTTTCTCTTAGATCTCCATCATCTGGAAGCACTAGCACAGCTCAGGGGCAACAGCATTTTCTTCATCTGGTGCTTTTGGAAAAGCTGTATTAGACCGAACAGAGTCATCCACCTCGAATAATTCTGATGATGAGGCCCACCAATACTGGCGCCACCAGCTTCCTGATGATATCACCCCTGACTTTAAGGTCATGGGGGAAGATGTGCCACCAGGTCTTGGAAACATCTCTTTGGCGGGTCTGTCCTTGCATGATGATGCTCAAGTAACACAGTTTCCTGCTTCTACGGGCAGTGGATACTTATTCAATGAGCCACATATTAATGATAATAGCTTTTCTGACAAGTTAAGAGTTGCTACATCTCCCTATGGGGATGATCTTTCCTCGCCCAGCTTCATGCATATGTCAAGCATACCTTGGGATAAGCAGATTCTGAATAGTAATCAGCTTGTTAGCAATGCTCATGAGGGATCTCTTTATGATGGTATTTCTAGACATGGATTCATGAATGATATATTGGGTGAGCAAGCAGTTCTTGATGATAGCGAAATTAAACCTGCCGATTTTTTGGGTTCACAGTTCCCCGGGTTTTCCGCTCAGAGCCTTGCAGAAGTTTACTTTGCCAATAATTGCGACTTAAACCTGACTATTGAGATGTTGACTCAGTTGGAGCTTCAAGTTGATGGTGGTTTTAATGAGAATATGAATCCAAAGACCTTGTCAGCTCCTGATCTTAGTTCGATAGACTTTCCTGCACTAAGTGCACTTACTCCAACAGATGGTCAGCATGTTCATCCAAAATATTTTGGAGATGATGATTTCCAGCAAAGTGTCCATCCTTATCGATCTTCTGACAAGGACAACATACTTATGTTTAAGTCAAGCTCATCCTTTCCATCTAGAGGTTCAATAGATTTTGCTTCAGCTGTCAGGAAATTGGCAACTCAGGATTTGGGTGGATGGAAGTATGAGAGGAATGGTTCTGCTGATGCTGCTATTGGCTCAAGTAGAGCTTCCCATCTTGTAAATAGCACTTATTACAAAAGTGGGCTTGATGGAGAGAATAATTGTTGTTGCTGTTGTTGTTGGTGGTGGTTGTGGTGCTGCTGCTGCAATTTCTGATGCGCTTCTCCCCCTCACGTGCAACCTAACTTTTTAGGTTTGACACGTGAAATTGATTCAGTCCAATTCCCACATCGGAAATCGGTACATTCATGCGGTCCAATTCCCATTTTGGAAATTGGGGTATGCGATCCAAGACCCACTGTAGGCAATTGGTATGGTATGGGCCAATCAGAATTTTTCTGACGGCAATTTGATTCGATGAACCCAAATTTGAGCTCATTATGATGGGAGACTTCTCCCGTTACGTTGGGAGAAGTAATTGAAGAGAAACCTGGTATGTCTTTGTTTATATGTGGAACCTAATATTTCTCCTTTACCGGGTTACAATTCAAGAAATAACACCAAGTGTATGCATCGTTTATTATGCTTGAAGTACTGTTTACAGGGTCAAAGGCCAGTCAGATTTGAGAAGCCACTCTGGGTCCTTTGTCAGGGCCCAGTTCATTGTAAGGTTGAGGCAAAGCAAGGGAGTTCATTCCCACATTGGAAAAAGACAAAGTGCTGCCTTTAATGCTACTATAAATACCGGTGAGGACCTCCCGGTAAGGGGACGGACAATTCCTTAACTACTCTTGAGTTTTCTGCTTATCTGACAGTGTCTGACTTAAGCATCGGAGTGGCTTCCCTCGGTAAACCCGGGGATGCCCCTTGACGTGTTTGTTCTTTACACAGGAAAACTCGGAGTACAGGGAAGTTCGCTATTTCTGGAACCGTGCAACCCGCTAAAGGGGCCACGAGTTTACCCGGAAACAATTGGTGCTCTCGTTGAGAGTTGAACTCAAGACCTCCCAATACGTATTTCGAAGGACGGTGGAAATGGCAGGAGAACAAGATCCAACTAGAAGGCTTAATTTCTCAGGGGATGATAACCCAGGGACCTCCGGGACCCAGTTTGGCCAAACAGATTTGGCAGCAGCATTCGAGCTCTTGAAAAAGGACTTTCTCGCTCAAAAGGAGCAATCTACTCGAGAACATGCCGAGTTAATAACGGTAAGGGAGCAGTTAGCGACTATCCAGGCCGAGCATGGGCTTCTTCAAGCAACCTTAACTCAAAGAGCGAATGCCATGGGGACGTCAGCCAGACTTGCTGATATCATCACCCCAGAAGGGAATCCTCCGGGTGGTGGAAACCCGCGAACTTTTGACAGTGCATACATACCACCCGCTATTCTCCCAACCACTGCCCACCCTAACCCAAATCCACAAATGATCCATCTCTCCAATCCTTTGTTTAATCACAATCTTACAGGACCTCCTCCACCCCCAGAGCCGTTGTTAAATCAACCACTTCCCCCAGCAGATGCCCAGACCCAGCTGCTGTTACAATTGACACAAACTGTGACCCAACTTGAGCAGCGCCTAAACTCGGGAACGGGACCACAACAATACCAACCCTTTATTACCCGTGCAAGCCCATTCTCCGCACGGGTTCAAGCAGACAAAAAGCCACCAGAAGCAAAGCCATTTAAGATTAAGAGATATGCCGGAATGGGGTGCCCGTATGCACACCTTGAGTTGTTCCAGTCTCAGTTGGATTCAACCCGGTTCACAGACGCCCAAGCATGCCATGCTTTCCAGGAAACACTCAGTGAGGAGGCATTGAGTTGGTTCCTCAAGTTACCGGTTTTGTCAATAGAGACCTATGGTCAGTTGACACAGAGGTTCCTGTCCCGGTTTATCCTGCTGTCAAGTGCCAACCGAAGCACCACTTCGTTATTCAAAGTCCAACAAAGGGATGATGAAAGCTTGAAAATTTTTGTAACCCGTTGGCTGTCCACGACTTCCAAGTGTGGGCACTTGGACGAGTCAGTAGCATCAGAGGCATTCTTACAGGCGCTCAAACCAACCCGCTTTGTGGTGGAGCTCAGGAAGCAGCGGTTCAGGTGCTACGACGATCTAATTAATGAAGTAACTCGGCAAGCTCAAGCCGAGTACGACACCTTCGGGGAACGCCGGACGAACACCGGGTTCACAAGCCAGCGAACTGATGGATGGAAAAAGGAAGGGCAGCATAAGAGTGGCCAGGGATACTACGGCAAAAGTTCAAACAGACCAAGGGAGAAACCAAGAGAGGCTCCATACACAAGACATCCAACCCGGGAGGAAAAGAACACTTACATCCCTCGATATGAAGTGTTGACCAACTTGACTGCCTCCTATGAAGAAATTTGGAACCGCCATAGGAATGAAGTTCCCCCGGCTCCAAAAAGAAAGTTTCCCAAAAGGACAGGGCCGGACAACGGGCAACATTGTGCCTATCACAACGAGTCTGGCCACACAACCGACCGGTGCTTTTCTCTTCGGAACACCATTGAGTACATGATCCAGAACGGCAAGTTACAGCAGTATAAGTCAACCCGCCACAGGTGTCAACCTGATTGAAGTATATGGGGAGATAATGACGATTCACGGGGGTGGCACCCAAGGGGTGTCCGGTCACCGGGCCAAAAGACTCTGCCCAAGAGGCCCGGAGTTTGAGATAATGCAGCTTCGTCAGGAATGCCGCAAGGAGCTGGTTCCTTGGGATACCGTGTCATTTTCTCAGTCTGAAGACACGCTGAAAGTGCATCACAATGATCCTTTCATTATCACTCTTCAGATTGACCACTGGAGAACTCGGAGGGTTCTAATAGACACGGGAGCCGCTGTCAGCGTCATGTTCAGCAGTTGCTATAAGGGGTTTAAAAGAGGACGAGATAAGCTCTATAGGAACCACGAGCCATTGATCAGTTTTTCAGGTGGGACGACTCAACCGTTGGGGTCTGATCAGCTAACGGTTACAGTTGGAACCGGGCACCAGTCCACAAGAATTGTAGTTCCCTTCATAATTGTGGACTGCCCATCCTCCTACAATGCCATACTCGGGAGAGATGCACTCTGGGGCTTACAAAGTTTTATAGCGGGTCACATGCTGCTTATGAAGGTACCTACACCCGGGGGTTGGGTTACAATTCGCTGAGACCAAGAAGCCGCTGTCAGATGCAACGCAATAGCAACTCAGTCCCAGCACGAGATGTTTTCGGCCGGTTTTTCCTTGTCTCCATTTGACAAACCCGATGACCCCAGGGATGACCCGGATTCTTTGCCCATCAGCAAGACGGCACAAAAGAAAAGCCAGAAGTATCCTGCCAAGTTCCCCCGGCCAGCCCCAATTGAAGCAACAGAATGGATTCAGATTTCAGAAGAATACCCGGAGAGGAAGATTTGCATTGGCACAGGCCTTGACCCCGAGGTCAGAACCCGAATGGTTGAGCTGCTAACCCGGAAACAGAAGGTGTTCGCATGGTCATATGCAGACATGCCCGGGATTTCTCCAGACGTTATGACACATTCCCTCAATATTATCCCGGGTGTTAAACCGGTAAGACAGAAGCGTCGTGCATTTTGCGCAGAGAAGTACAAGGCCATTCAAGCAGAAGTTAAACGTCTTAAAGACATCGGGTTCATTGGAGATGCAACATACCCGGATTGGTTGGCCAATGTGGTGATGGTCAAGAAGGCAAACGGAAAGTGGAGGATGTGCGTCGACTACACAGATCTGAATAAGGCTTGCCCGAAGGATAGTTTTCCCCTTCCAAAGATTGATCAACTGGTGGATTCAACCGCGGGCCACCCCCAGTTGAGCTTTATAGATGCATACTCGGGATTTAACCAAGTTCCGATGAATCCCGCGGATCAACAGCACACATCTTTTACAACAGACAAGGGGATGTATTATTACAGAGTGATGCCTTTTGGACTCCGGAATGCAGGAGCCACGCTCCAGCGCCTCGTAGTGGGCATGTTTGCAAACCAACTCGGGGATACTATGGAGGTTTATATAGATGATATGCTGGTCAAAAGCCGGGAAACAAGCAAACACCCGGACGACTTGGAGACCGTCATCGACATTGCCTTGAGCAAGGGGATGAGGTTAAACCCGGAGAAGTGTGTGTTCGGTGTTTCGGGAGGAAAGTTTCTCGGGTTTATGGTCAGCGCTCGGGGAATTGAGGCAAACCCCGACAAAATTCAAGCCGTCTTGGCCATGCAACCGCCAAAAACCAGGAATGAAGTTCAGCAACTTACTGGCAGGCTGGTAGCCTTATCCCGGTTTATATCCAGGTTAACAGATAAATGTGCCCCCTTCTTCAAAATTCTCAAGAGTCAACACCGCGAGCGGATTACATGGCAGGAAGAGCACAATCAAGCTTTTGAAAAATTGAAGGAATACTTGGCGTCAGTCCCTTCTTTATCCAGACCAAACCCTGGGGAAATACTCTATCTATACCTGGCGGTGTCTCAAACGGCTGTCAGTTGTGCCTTGATAAGAAAGCCAGACTCTGAAGAACTGCCGGTCTACTATACTGGGAAAGGATTCAATGATCCTGAAACTCGTTATCCAGATATTGAAAAACTGGCCCTGGCCTTGGTTGTAGCAGCAAGGAAGTTAAGACCCTATTTTCAAGCATATTCCATCCATGTACTCACCAACCAACCGCTACGGCAGGTTCTGCAAAACCCGGCGACTTCGGGAAGACTGGTCAAATGGGCAATTGAGTTGGGGGAGCATGATTTGCACTTTAAACCGCGAACGGCAATAAAAGGGCAGGCAGCAGCAGACTTCATTGCCGAGTTAATCCCAGCAGATTCAACAGTTGCTGAAACTCTTCCTACACAAGCTGAACCGGAGAGTTGGCAGATATTTGTAGATGGATCAGTCAATCAGAAGCAATGTGGAGCAGGCATTACATTGGTAGACCCGGAGGGTAATATGTTTGACTATGCCTTACGCTTTAACTTCAAAGCATCAAACAACACGGCTGAGTACGAAGCCCTAATCAAAGGGCTCCAACTCGCTAAAGATATGGGCGCCCGGCATCTCCGCATACTAAGTGATTCACAGCTGGTAGTGCAGCAGGTTAACGGCGGATTTCAGGCAAAGGAAGCACATCTTTCGTCCTATCAAAAGTTAGCGGCTTTCTTGCTGGAGAAATTCGACACCTTTGAGGTTACTCAGATACCGAGGCAGCAGAATGTGAGAGCGGATACCCTGGCTAGGATTGCAACAGGGGACGATTCCAATACCGAGTTTAAAAGCTTACTGGTCGAGACATTGGAGAAACCAAGCATCTCACTCTCCTTTTCTGAGATTTTCGCGGTAGAGGCAAACCCGCCACCATCTTGGATGGATGAGTTCATCAACTTCATCCAACATGGAACCCTACCTGAGGACCCGGTAGCGGCCAAACGACTACGGGTTCGAGCGGCGCGGTATAGTATCCGTGATGGGAAACTGTACAGACGAGGACAAATTTTTCCTGATTTGAAGTGTATTACACCCGAGGAAGGAGACCGGGTTTTGCAGTCGCTTCATAGCGGGGTATGTGGAAATCACTTTGGAGCCCGTAACCTGGCTTTCAAAACCCTAAGAATGGGATATTACTGGCCTTCTTTGGAACACGATGCCAGAATCGTCGTAGATTCCTGCCTTCAATGTCACCGATTTGCAAGCTTTCCCCGTGCCCCATCAGTCCCACTATCAGTAATAATTTCTCCATATCCATTTTGCATGTGGGGGATTGATTTCATCGGGCCTCTACCCACAGCTCCGGGACAGCTCAAACATGCCATTGTCTCAGTGGACTATAATTCCAAGTGGATAGAAGCTCAACCCCTGGCACGGATCACGACCGCAAATGTTAAGAAATTCCTTTGGAACAATGTCTTTTGCCGGTTTGGAATCCCGGAGACGTTTATCACAGATAACGGGACGCAGTTTGACAACGATGAGTTCCGGGAATTCTTACACTCCAATGGGACAAAGGTCCTATATGCCTCCCCTGCACACCCGCAGACTAATAGACAAACTGAAGCCGTTAACAAGCTCATCAAGCAAGTTCTGAAGAAGAAGCTGGAGGACGCAAAGGGTTTATGGGCTGAAAAACTTCCAGAGGTTTTGTGGGCACTAAGGAAAACTCCAACAGAAGCCAATGGGGAGAGCCCATTTCTTATGACCTTTGGCTCTGAAGCAGTGATCCCGGTAGAGATGGAAGTCCCGAGTGACCGGGTACAACTGTTTGACAGGGAAACCAACAATGAAGGCATCCGCCTTAACCTGGACCTCCTGGAGGAACGCCGGGAGCGTGCACATCTCCGAAATATCAACAAGAAGCAAAAGGTGGCTAAACACTACAATTCCCGGGTTATCAAGCGCCCACTCAAACTCGGGGATTGGGTAATGAAGGAAGTTATCCCTAAGCCAACGGGGTTTAAAGCTCCATGGGAGGGTCCATATGAAATCGTTGAAGTCGTGGGCCCGGTAACGTTTTACATCCGGGGTACAGATGGAGTTACGCTTCCACGACCATGGAACGCCCAACATCTGCATCTTTTCCCCAAATAGGTACCGAGTTATCTATGAATGTCCAATTTTATTGTTTATGATGTTGTATATAAAGCCTTTCAGGCCCACAATGCATGAATACCCCTACCGGGTTATGTTTTATTAAAGAGTTTGTTGAAGTGAATGCAGCCTTTAGCGGCCCTACTTGTATGCCTTAATCGCCAAGCTCCGATAATCTCCGATAATCTCCATGACATGAAATATTGCAAGCCTTTCACGGCCTTATTTCATGGTCAAAACTCGCCAAGCTCCGATAATCTCCGATAATCTCCATGACATGAAATATTGCAAGCCTTTCACGGCCTTATTTCATGGTCAAAACTCGCCAAGCTCCGATAATCTCCGATAATCTCCATGACATGAAATATTGCAAGCCTTTCACGGCCTTATTTCATGGTCAAAACTCGCCAAGCTCCGATAATCTCCGATAATCTCCATGACATGAAATATTGCAAGCCTTTCACGGCCTTATTTCATGGTCAAAACTCGCCAAGCTCCGATAATCTCCGATAATCTCCATGTCATGAAATATTGCAAGCCTTTCACTGCCTTATTTCATGGTCAAAACTCGCCAAGCTCCGATAATCTCCGATAATCTCCATGTCATGAAATATTGCAAGCCTTTCACGGCCTTATTTCATGGTCAAAACTCGCCAAGCTCCGATAATCTCCGATAATCTCCATGACATGAAATATTGCAAGCCTTTCACGGCCTTATTTCATGGTCAAAACTCGGCAAGCTCCGATAGATCTCTAATAATCTCTGGTAATCTCCATAACTTGAAATATTGCAAACCTATCACGGCCTTGTTTCAGTCTTTGAAAGTCTTAACGGACCCATACAGCCCTAGCGGCACTATTTTTACTTACATGCTAAACCGGCATTATATGTGTAAATTATCACATTTGCATATTTTGCATCAGATTACCGTGTTATTTGGCAAAGAAGCCCTTGGAAGTCCTAACGGACCCGTAAAGCCTTACTGGCCCTATTTTCACTTTATAATGTTAACATGCCAACCCGGCACTATGTGTGAATTGTCAACACTTGCAGGTTATGCATCGGGTTGAAAGTCCTTATGAACCCATAAAGCCCTAGCGGGACTATTTTTATTTCCCATAAACCGGCATTATATGTGAATTTTCTCAACACTTGCAGGTTATGCATCGGGTTGGAATTCCTAACGGATCCTTAAAGCCCTAGCGGCCTTTAAAGCCTTAGCGGCACTATCTTTATTCACATGGCAAACCGGCGTTATATGTACATTTTTGTACTTATCAGGTTACTGTGTTTTGGCACAGGAAGGATTGCGAGAAGGAAAAATTTTATTACTTCAAAAATATCAATTACAAAAGGTAGCAAACCGCTACAGGTAGACTAATCTGTTACAGAAATGAAAAACATCCTAAGGCTCCGGTGCCGACCCCCTACCCCCGCCAGTGCTAGAACCGCCACGACCTCCCCGGGGCTGTATGATGAACTGACCCCTACGCAGAGGTGGCCGGTTCCTAGGACCACCCACAATCCCACCACGGGAAGCACCTCTCCCGGCTGCTGAAGAACGAACCGGGGGACTCCGAGCCGGGTTCGCAGCCACGGCAGGAATCGACCGGGAGGTGCCTGCAGCCTCGTCGGGTCTGACATGACCTTGATGACCGTCATAACCCGCCTTGTCCAGCCAGCCTTGGCGAATCCCAGCGCTCACTATTTCGGCACGAGCCTCGGCCCTGGCCGACCGCAGCTTCAGGTCAAACTCTGGGCTCGCCAGAAACTCGGAGACCGCTAAGTCCTTGGCCCGGGAAACTGCCTGGAGCAAATCTCCTTTTTGTTGCTCCAGGGAGGTAACCTGTTGCTGCAGCCCCTGGTTTTGCTCGGTCAGCTGGGCTATCGCGGCGTCTTGAGCACACCGATCCTCCCGGTGACCCTCGATAACATTCTCCAGTTCTGAGTTCTTGGCCACCAGGTCTGCTATGTGTTCTTCCGCCTTGGCCAACTTCGCACTCGACGCGATCGCTGATGCGCTTGCGAATTCCCAGACCCGAGCCAGGTTTTCTTCACTCGCCGTCACCTGGTCCCGGGCGGCCCGGAGATCATCCCTGAGGACTCTCTCTCGCTCGGGGATGCCTTCAACCTGACAGCCTACACAAATAAAACAACGGGTTAGTGCAAGGAACCAAAAACAAAAAGAGAACGAGTTAAAGCAGAAGACTAACTTACCCGCATCAGCTTCTCCTGCGCCCTCCGGGCTACAGTCAACGGGTCCTCATGCTCCAGGACATAGGAGTCAGCGGCGCAATTCTTCAAATCCGCTACCATCCTTTGGATGGCCGCGTCCGCCATTCCTGCGCTCGCCAACTCCTCCATTATTTCAGTAGTGTCCCGCTGCTGCTTTCTCTCCCTCCTCTCCTTCCTCTCCTTCCTTCTTTTCCTCCTCTCGGACCTCCCCGAGCTGGATGCCTCCCGGGTACGCTTGCGAGAAGGCACGGGCTCCACTTCAAGAACCTCGTCACTCCCCTCACTCCCCTCCGGGTTCTCACTACCTATTTCCCTTTCTAACCCTCCAACCTCTTCACCCCCTTCGTCATCCTCCTCGGTAAATTCCTCCTCGCCCGGGAACACAGACGAGGGAACCGCGCTCACCATCGGTTCTTCAGTCTCATCGGCAAACGGTTCTTCAAATACCGGGTTATCGTCCGCCTCCGAGGGATTCCCTTCAACCTCCTCTCCTTCCGGGTAGACTTCTGGCCCGAGAATCTCAGCCAAGTACGCGGGAACCTCGTTGTAGTAAGAGACGTCAACGTGGAACTGCCGAGTTTCCCCTTGCTCGGCGTCTGGGCGCAGAAAAGCCGCCTTCGATGTCAGGTCGATATCGTACGCCAGCCCCTCCGTGCCTTGCGCCCGGATCCCGGCCCATACAGCCTTGTCCTCAAAACCGTCGTATATTCCCGGGTTCTTTCGCTTCGTGAACTCCATCGGGAGAAGAGCTGCAACAAAAGATATAACCCATTAGACCGGAGCATGTAAACAACAAAAATTGTAAAGGAAATGAGACAAACCTGGAAGCTCCATCAACCGGCAACGGCTGTACACATACAGCCTGCAAAGCCGGTACGAGCTCCGGTCATCTTGACCTCTGAAGGCCCATAGCATCCTCCGGATCCTCTTCTCCATCACCGGCTCCAGAGGAATGTCGGGAACATCTGCAACACGTACAATATAATTATAAACCGGGAAAGAAAAAAGAAAGAAGAATCCGGAGAAAGAAGGACTTACTCATCAGTGGCTGGAAGTCACACGGTACTTGAAACGCGTGTCCCGGGTCTTGAAAGTTTCTTATCAAGAAACTTTTTTCCCTCCAGGTCCGGCTCACGGAGGTCGGCAGGTCCTCGATGATCTTCTTGAAGACCCCTTTGGACTTCAGTTGGATGGTCCCACTGAAACCCGCCTTCCGGGAGTACTCGGCCCGGTACATGGCGTGTAACTCGTGGTAGCTCGGCATCTGCTGCTTCAACACCTTGTACATCACGCACAACCCTAGCAGCTGCCTCCACATATTCGGGCCAACTTGCCCGATGGCGAAGTTGCTCGCAGCCAGGAGATACTGCACCTCCACCTTTAGCGGGAGTGACAGACCGCAACGTAGCTGGTACTCGTGGCATAGCGTCCACCCATCCCCGGGAGCGAAGAACTGATCCTCGGGTTCTAAAGTCCGAATTTCAACAGACTCGGGAATCTTCCAATTGCTCCTTAGCTCCACAATCTCCTCCGCGGTCAGCGAGTACCCGGGAGGGTCGAGAGCAGTCCCATCAGTGAAGGTAACTGAGGCAAACTCGGGGACATGAGCATCCATTGCGGGGTTTGTCATCTGCAAAACAAGAAACACGGGGACATCGTCAAAAACCTAGATAACCCCGGCGACCACAACGATAAACGCACACACTAACGCAGCAACCCAGTTTGGATCCCAGAAAACAGTACACAATATCGATCCAAAACACTCAAAAACATCGGAACAGAAAACAGTACCTTACTTGTGAGGGTTTAAAAGGATTTTGAGGTCGATTTAAGTTTGGAAATCCAACAAGCACAGCGACAACAGAGGACGAGAGCAAAAGCACGAAAAAGTTTTCGATTTCGAAGGTACGACAAAACTGTCACCCTCAACCCCTATTTATACAGTTAAGAGACGTACACTGAAGGGACGTTTCGGTTTGTGGTGCTGCTGCTGCAATTTCTGATGCGCTTCTCCCCCTCACGTGCAACCTAACTTTTTAGGTTTGACACGTGAAATTGATTCAGTCCAATTCCCACATCGGAAATCGGTACATTCATGCGGTCCAATTCCCATTTTGGAAATTGGGGTATGCGATCCAAGACCCACTGTAGGCACTTGGTATGGTATGGGCCAATCAGAATTTTTCTGACGGCAATTTGATTCGATGAACCCAAATTTGAGCTCATTATGATGGGAGACTTCTCCCGTTACGTTGGGAGAAGTAATTGAAGAGAAACCTGGTATGTCTTTGTTTATATGTGGAACCTAATATTTCTCCTTTACCGGGTTACAATTCAAGAAATAACACCAAGTGTGGTCAATTATTAAATATGCATCGTTTATTATGCTTGAAGTACTGTTTACAGGGTCAAAGGCCAGTCAGATTTGAGAAGCCACTCTGGGTCCTTTGTCAGGGCCCAGTTCATTGTAAGGTTGAGGCAAAGCAAGGGAGTTCATTCCCACATTGGAAAAAGACAAAGTGCTGCCTTTAATGCTACTATAAATACCGGTGAGGACCTCCCGGTAAGGGGACGGACAATTCCTTAACTACTCTTGAGTTTTCTGCTTATCTGACAGTGTCTGACTTAAGCATCGGAGTGGCTTCCCTCGGTAAACCCGGGGATGCCCCTTGACGTGTTTGTTCTTTACACAGGAAAACTCGGAGTACAGGGAAGTTCGCTATTTCTGGAACCGTGCAACCCGCTAAAGGGGCCACGAGTTTACCCGGAAACAGTCTTCCCACTAATTGTGGTGTGATGTGTTTGTGTCTTCCCACTAACTGTGGTGTGATGTGTTTGTGTCTTCCCACTAACTGTGGTGTGATGTGTTTGCCTTTTGTGGTGTTTTGCGTTTAGGTTTTGGGATTCGGTATTTGGAAAATATGATGATTTGGGGTTTTGGTGGTGACTTGGGATTTTGGTATGGTAAACAGCGGAATACGAATACGAAATTTGAGTTTTGACTTTTGGTGAGGGTTCATGATTTGTTTGTGGATTTGGGCGGATTCAGGATTTGTTTGTGGATTTGGGTGGATTCATGATTTGTTTGTGGATTTGGGTGGATATGAGGGATTAGATGAATACGAAGGGTACGGAGATGGAGCGGGGTAGCCTGCTGGTGGAGGCGGTGCATACCATAAGGACCTTGAGGTGGAGGGTAAAAGAATGAGGCTTGTGGAGGTGGTGGATATACTGAAGATGGAGGGTATGGTGCAGGAGGGTATGAAGCTGTCGGAGGGGCACCGTACGGGGATGGTGGATATCCCCCTGGTGCTGGATTTGGTATGGTATTTGATTCAGTAACAATGCATCGGATTTGTGGTTTTCAGATGCAGGATTGAACCTGGCTCTGATACCAACTAGAAAAGAATAATTTGATTTGTGTTTCAATATGTTATTCATCCCTCAAGGGGTATTTATAGTGATACAAGAGTTAGAGAGCTATTCTAAACATACAAGGAAAAGGATACCCATAATTACAAGGTTTCCTACTAATATTAGTAATCCTAATTTGACAGCTATTCTACATATACCTCCATGGTTGGTTTGTATGCTATCATGTTTCAGCCATTTCCAATGATAAAATGTCATATACCATCATTTTTTGATCTTCATACATTCATATTGCCAAATGTGAAAAGTTTATTGAACATTACATTACATGTATCACATGATAGTCTAACACACAAAAAAACAATAAAAAATTTACAATGATTAGAAGAACAAGTAAAAGAAACACAACTAATAAAAAGTTTAGCATGATTATTCTTACATTATAATTGTACTAGTTTAATTGCTGGTTTTTTCTTATCAAATATTTCAGGCCTATAAGTAGACATGAAAGTTTTGATAAGAAGAGGAAACAACAACCATACAAATAATAGGATCGGAGCACTAGTTAACAAAATACTTAGCATAACAATCCATGCTTCTCCGCCAAACATAAGTATGAGCGCACAAGAAAACGCGATCACCATACTAACAATAGCGAAAAACAGGGTGATTAAGCCGATCATTATCTTTGTGGGTAAAGATCTGAGGAAATCATTTTCTGCATAACGTGATGTGAGTATTCCCAAGAATGTAATTACTGAACTTGTGGAAGAAACAAGTGATATAGCATCTGAAACTATATAAACCTTGAACACCTTGTGATCTAGAAAAAAGGGAAAACCTGCGTTACCATCATTTCCACCGGGAACTGTGAATGCTGCAGCAAACATCATTGTAATAATCAGAGCGCCTACAACTGTACAGGAAGTAGCCGTCTTTTTTATAGAATCTTCTGCATCTTCCAACAGCTTCTTATGATTCTTGGTAAATAGTTCACGTGCTGTCATATCATTTAAACGGTCTCGATGTTCATGCATTTCAGGAGGTACAACTTTCTCCACCTCCTACATTAGATAAACAGAGATGAGCGACCTCAAATAGTTTTAAGTAACTACATGAATATGCACATACATGCCACCTAGTTATGGTCTGATGATTTGAACTGATAATATTGAGTAAAATTTCATTCTTATTTAATCCTTCAAAAAGAAACTCCCACAATTTTGTATAAAAACACAAACTAGAAAAGAAAATAATGTCGTGGATTGTATTATGAGTGTGCATTTTATCCCCCCATATATTTTCATCCCGAAAAGAAAAACTCAAAATTGGGGAAATCAAAGTCAAATTGGACACGATAAACATGAGAAAGAAACTTAGTATCATTTGTGTGTAAGGGTAGTATCTTTCATCGAAATAAAGGGTAGTCTCTCTAGAAAGAGAGATTTTGAGATTGACTCATGACAGATTAGTTGAAGCATTGGTATTGTTTATATGATAATAAAAAAACAAAAAGAGAAAGAACAAGCAGAATAACTAGGTAGAGCTCCATTGTCTAATTAGACTCTTCTTCATGCGGCGCTTAGCCATAACAGTATGAAAGTGTCAAGATTCATCGGTTACACAAGTGAAAAGCCCATTCAGATCTACACATATTCAGATACGAATTGATGAACAATTGATGTGATTTATTGGTGAAAGTTTTGGAGCTCTAACGACTGCTACCTATTTTTGATTAAAATCAGCTTTTATTTGTCGGAAATCGTTCTGTGATGGTAACTAGGTTTTCAGTTCCTCTACTCATTCTCTTTCTTAAATTCGGATGGCAATCATGGCATATCAGCATATGCTGTGGATGAGCGACGCCAGTCGTGCAAGGGATTGAGCTGTCTGACCGGAGACACACGTGTGGAGGCTGGGCTGAGGTTTGGGGTGAACTTCGTACAGACACGCTCGGGCTGGGTTGTGCATGATTGAGATGTGATTCCACCGGAATCAGAGGGACAACCGCCAGGCTGGGTAGTGCCGAGATGATGGTGCTGCCGGGTGCAACGTACAAGGAGTCATATTCTGGGTTTCTTTTCTCCTGCCTTTCCAAACACAAGAAAGGAAAAGTGGGAGGAATTTCAATTTCCATCAGGAAAGGAAAATCCAAAGAATTGCTTTCCTTTCCGGTCAATTCTGTGAACAAAAGGAGGGCTAAGTTTTAGATTTACGCTTCTACAGGTCCCATTTTCTTCATTTGGTCTTATTCGTTTTAGCCTTTTCATTTGCTCGAGCAGATGAAATGCTTGCATATCTAAATGGTATTGGAGTTTATGAGTTGGATTCTGAGATTTTCTAAAGAGTTAGTATTATACATCCAAATTTACCACCCATTTTAAATTATACATATTTTCAAGATTCTTTTAAAATACATTTATATTTATTAATTAGGTTGGTGTGTATGATAAATAATAAACCATTTTTTCTCTAAATATTACAAATTTTGCCACGGAAAGAACATTTATAACTTGCTAATTTACCTCTCTACTACCATTATGTATAATTCCTAACTTTAATATTCTTATTAATATAACTCTAAACCATATATCCTAAATCCTATACAGCATTCCTTATAACTGATACCCTAAACCTTAAACTCTGGACCATAACAGGAACTCACTAAATACCTTTTAATGTCATTTCACAAAGCATACTTTATATTTCATATCTGATACCACTACAAAAAAGACAATTGGGCGACGAAGAGAGCCGAAACAGGGCGATGAAAGAAAATTTCGTCGCATAAGAAGAGCTTTAGGCGACGAAAATATGTGTCGTCGCCTAAGGTAAACTTTAAAGTGACAAAAACTGAAATCGTCACCCAAGGTCATTCCTTCATCGCCTAAGGTCCAGTTTTGGGCGACGACAAGAAGTTTCGTCGCCTAAAGCCTAACTGTCGTCGCCTAAGAGCGTCATTCTTAGGCGACGACAAATATGTCGTCGTCTAAGATCCGAAAACTTTAGGCGACGACGTTCTTTCGTTGCTTAAGAGTGACCCTCTTAGGCGACAATTTTTTTTGAAATTTAGGTGACGAATTTTTCCGTTTCGTCACCTAAGAATCCTTATATTCTCAGATTTTGACAGCAGCTAACTCGGGAAAAAAAAGGAAGAAAATTTCAGGTGTTGTCGAAATCTGTCCATACTCAGTTTGTGGAGCTATATATAGGTACGTGTGTATGTGTGTATATATATATATATTGTTTTTGAGTTTTATTTGAGTTGAATTGATAGATTTTGGATTTTATTTGAGTTGATGAATTGATAGATTTTGAGTGTATGATTTAGTTGATCGATTAATATTTTGAGTATGTTGATTGATTCTGAATTAGTGTTCGATGTAGTTTCATTAATTGGTTGATATATTTTTACATTTTGATTAATTAATGTTATATTGAATATATATATATATATATGATGATGTTGTTATTAATTAATTTATAATATTGTGTTGATGATAATTTTGTGATATGATGGATGTATATATATATATATATATTGTTGATATATAATATTGTTATTATGTAATTATTTAGTATGTATATATATGTTAATTAATTAGTTTATATATGTAAGAATATTGTTATGTAATTAATTAATAATTAAGTATATATATGCATGTGTTAATTAATTAATTTGTTACTAATAATTTGTTGCATGTAGTATATTATTATATATATAAATGAATTTGATTGAGATTTTATGTATATATGAAATTTAATTAATTAATTTTATATATATATATATATAGATATTTATATTTTGTTATATTTTCAGGATATGGATAAAAGTTGGATTTCGCTTCTAAGATGGGACAGAAGATATGCTAAAGGAGTTTTAAGTTTTGTGCAATATGGGTTGGACAATGCTGGCGACAGTACACTTTTCTATTGCACGTGCAAGAGATATCAGTGTCGCAGCGAGATGCATCGATTTCTGATGGAGACAGTATGAGAGCACCTGTAAAATAACGGATTCTGAGATAGTTACACATGTTGGATATATCACGGTGAAACATCATCAGGGGGTCTACATGATCATGGACAGTTTTATGAGAGGGGCAGTTCATCAAACGATCTAACAACGGCCTTCATCAACGACATGTTTTCTCATGAGTGCGGTATATGCGCTCAAGGACAGTATATTCCTGAGGCGTCGGCGCAGGCCGTCCCTAGAGTTGTCAACACTGTTGGTATTGACATGTACAACAAACTGCTTGCTTTCCAACAGACCCCTATGTACCCCGGTTCTAAGAAGACCGTTCTTGAGTATGTGATGGAGGTGATGCAGATCAAAGTTGAGGAAAAATCGACCGTGAAGGCTGTTGATAGGTATCTACAATACGCTGCTTCGTCGCTGCCCGACGGTCATTGTCATCCCACCACTCATCATAAAGTCCGTTGTATCTTGAAAGATCTCGGACTTTCCTACATCAAGATCCATGCATGCAGATATAACTGCATTCTGTTCTAGGGTAAAGATGCAGACGGGAATGACCTTGAAGGCCTTCATCGTTGTCCGGTATGTGGGATCGATAGGAATAAGCGGACTTCTGCAGGCAATAGGAAACCTGTGAAGGTACTTCGGTATTTCCTGTTGAGAGATAGGCTGAAGTGGTTGTACATGTCTTCACACACAGCCAAAGCTATGAGATGGCACGCTGAGAGAGAGTTGCATGACGAAGACACCATGGTACACCCTGCTGACGGGGAGGCTTGGAAGCATATAGACAGGGAGTTTCCTCATTTTACGTCAGAGGTCCGAAATGTGAGGCTCGGGTTGTCATCCGACGGGTTCAACTCTTTTGGCAACATGAGTCTTCAATATAGTATATGACCAGTGATTTTGGTACCTTACAACCTTCCTCCATTGATGTGCATGAAGAAGGAATACAACATGTTGACCTTGCTGATTTCGGGGCCTGGTTATCCAGGGAAGGCAATACGGGCTACAGTTTATCTCATGATCACGGTGAATGGCGTCCAATTTGTACATGAAGAGAGAGACACCAAACAGAGAACACAGAATTCAGGGATAATGGCTCTTGGTGATGGGAACGGTCCTGACTATTACGGTATTCTCCATTCAGTGATGGGACTCATGTATGGGGAACGCATGACAGTGCACTTATTCAAGTGTAGGTGGTTTGATAATAGCCCGCAGAGCATGAAGACCGATCAGTAGGGAATATTATCGGTGAACACTGCTACAAGCGCTTACGAAGATGACCCGTTTGTTTTTGCCACATCGGTCAAACACGTGTTTTATCTTGATGACCTTCATAGGGGTGGCGCGTGAAAAATAGTCAACCTTGTGCATCCTCGAAACATTTACCGGGCGGCTACACTTGGAGTGACCATAGACGAGGACAAAGATGATGCGTATCAGGAGCCCAGCGCAATACGTATTCCTGACGTCTCTACTGTTCGCCAAAATAATTTTTCAGTGGGTCGCTCAGTGCGAACTCGTGAAGAGTCAACCCTTATTGATGTTGATCCAAATGAAGAAAGAGACGAAAACTCTGACGATGAATTAAGGCATAGATTACCAGAGGGTCCCCTACCTCTTCTTTGTATTTTTTTGTTCTTTATATATTCTACATTCATCTTTAAGGCGACGAAATTATTATGTCGTCGCCAAAGGTTTCTCTTAGACGACGAAATACTTATGTCGTCGCCTAACAAGGTCTTGGCATCTCTCTTAGGCGACAACATCAGTATTTCATCGCATAAGAGATACCTTCTTAGGCGACGAAATACTTATGTCGTCGCCTAAGAGGTCGGGTATAATCAAAATCTCTAACTCTCTCCCTCTCCGATCCGCCTCCCTTTCCCTTGAGTTGCCTTAGCTCTCACTCCCTCTCCCTCTCCTCCGCCTCTCTCTCCCTTTCCTCTGCCGCTGCTGCTGCCCCTGCCGCAGTACCGCCGCGCCCCCCTCAGCCTTCCTTCTCCTAGCTTCGAATTCGAAGGTTTGTGCATTTTTTTGATAATTTTGTTGAAAATTAGTGGAATAATTGTGAATTTGTGAAAATTGTGATAATGTTGTGGAAAATTTGTGAAAATTGTGATAATGTTGTGGAATAATTGGGATAATGTTGTGGAAAAATGTGATAATTGTGTATTAGTTTTTGTAAATTGTGATAATGTTGCGGAAAATTGTGGTAATGTTGTGGAAAAATTGTGGTAAATTAGTGAAAAATTAAGTGTAAGTTTGTGAAAAATTAAGTGTAAGTTTGTGATAAACTAAATGGAAATTTTGTGGAATATTTGTGAAAAAATTGTGAAATATTTGTGAAAAAAAATTGTGGAATATTTGTGGTAATTTTGTGGTTAATATTTGGTAAATAATGATAATTGTGGGGTAAATTAAAATTATATTTGTGGTATATTTGTGGAATATTGATTGAAATTTTTATTTTAAACAGGATGTTGAGGGGGTTTCGGTCAAGCAAGAAGGGTTCGAGGGACCAAGCGTCCGGTTCGTCTGAGAGAACCGCAAGCAACCCTCCACAAGAGATGTTTCAGGGCACTATGTCTGCCAGACGTGCGACTCTTCTAAAGGGGCAGAGGCGGCCGAGCGTTTCCACCTCTTCAGGGCAGCCGGACGATTTCCCGTCTGCACTCTGTAGGCCTTCGATTTCAAGAGGGCACTCCATCTGATGTAGAGGTGCCCACTCCTTCTGCTGTTTCGGGTAATGGGTCATGGGCGCCACATGGACCGGTCACTATATGGCTTCCGTTAACGGTACCGGCCATACCGATCTTTGATGCGGAGTGGAATATATTATCGATCCTCCCAGACCGGACTGTTCAAGAGGCGTACTTTTACACGCCTTTTGATGGACCTCTTCATCCCATCAGGTGCAAGGAATCGACGTCGACATCGGTAGAATCCGTCAACTCACCGCATCACCCTTAGGTGAATAAATTTACAAGGCTTTTTGAATTATTATATTTAATGAAGGATTTTAATATTAAATTTGGTTTATTATGTCATAGGTGTCATCGGGGACAAACCGACGAAAAATAAGAGAGACATCGTCATCAGCAAGGCCCTGGAGAAGCTAGTCAAAAAATCATGGAATATCTTAATCCGGGTTGGTCCGAATGGCAAACTGGAATCAGTTAGCGTGGGTAACATGTATGTCCGCGCCGCGGGATCCATGATTATGGCTAAATGCCCTATGTTGTGGGGAGAATAGAAAGACGTCCCGGATTCCGTGAAGACCCAGCTCGATAACGATATGTTGGTGAGTTTTAAAAAAGTCTCAATAATAATATTATGTGATGAAGTTGTTGACTTTTTGAGAAAATAGACTAACAAACGGTTAAATGTAGTTATATTTTGAGTTTTTCGAGGGGTCCAAGGAGTTGATGAGGCCATGACTGAAAGAAAAACATTCTTAAAGTTACGTACGTTGGGAAAAATATTGTCATGCATTATATGTTATATTAAATATATATTTAGTATTTGATGTCGTATATGTAGGTTTAGGGAGTGGAAGCATAAACTGAGGGACCACTGAAAAGCGCACGGGAACGGCCGGTTAATACCCCTCTTGAGTTCCAATACAGGGAGCACGAGTGGCGTTGGATTCTGACGGTCGAATACAACAACCCTCATAAAAAGGTAGATAAAAAATAAATGACTTAATTAGTTATCGAGGCCGTACTTAATTATTAAAAAAATTACGTATTAAATAAATATTTTACTAACGGTTAATTTTTTTCTTTCAAGGCCGTCTCTCAGAAGAACGCTGCAAACCGGCCACGCAACACGACCAACCATCATGTCGGTTCAAAACCGTTTGCTTACATCATGGAGGAGGTGATGAGGGACAATCCGGAGGTTAACCCGTTCATGGGAACGTTCCATAAGACATTTCCTAATTTCGAGGAGGATTTTGTAAGTTATCTCACGCTTTTAATTTTTAATTTTACTTATATGTATTATTTAATGTTAATTAATAATTTGTTTCTAATATTTTCAATTAGGAGAGGATGAGGTTGGCGGAGTTCGATGTGATGCGTGATTACGTGTCGGAGACATGGCCGGAAACGCAGGAGGAGGATATGTCTGAAGCCATATCTCGGATCGACCGATCAGATCCACTCATCGGGGCGAGGATCATGGACACGGTTTTCTCACACCGTACAAACAACTTCTACTGCCGGGGTATGGGCAGCGTTGGAAACCAAAAGCTGAAGCAAATCAAAGGAGGAAAGAAGGGAGCCTCAAGCAACAACGTGCAACTACAGTCAGAAGTTGAGAGGCTGCAACAGAGACTACAATGCTAGGAGCGACAGGAGGCTGCCAAGAGAGCCTGCACATCAGCCCTAAATGCCTATGATGACGCCAAGAGTGCCTATGAAGACCTCCAGGAGCAGTATAATGAAGCGCGTAATGTAGCTCAGGAAAACCATCAGATGCAGTTAGGGCAGTGGTTTCAGGACTGTCTATATGCTCAGTCAATAGGACAAATTCCTCCTCCCATACCGATGCGTCCTATTCAGCCTTTGCCGCCGGAACGTCCTCAGCTACGGAAACCACAAGAATCGGATTTCATGATCGATTTAGATAATATTGAATTTACTTTGGACTAAATTTATATATTTGTACGTTTATAAACAATTTAGATAATTTGTTGTTTTGTTCTTGAAATTTTTTGTGTTATTTATATTTTATAAAAATTTACAAAACTAAATAAAAAATTAAGAAAATACTTCAGGTGACGAAATAAGGTATTTTTCGTCGCCTAAGAGATGACGACTTTTGCACCATTTCGCCGTCTTAATATCACTTAGGCCACGAAATATACCACTTTCGTCGCCTAAGAGAATTTTTAAATTCTTTTTTAATAATATAAGGCGACGAATATTCACGTATTGTCGCCGAAGGTATAACTCTTAGACGACGACGGCTGTTTAGGCAATGAAATGTGTGTCGTCGCCTTAACTTAACTCTAAAGCGACGACACCTGTGTCGTCGCCTAAGGTCTGACTCTTAGGCGGCGACAGGGATTTCTTTCGTCACCTAAGATCTTGGGCGACGGACTTCTTGCGACGACACCTTAGGCGACAACGCTTCGTCCCCTAAGATCTTGGGCGACGAAATATTTTAACAGGACGGCAAAATTGCTTCATCGCCCAAACACTTTGTTTTGGTAGTGTACATACTGCCACATGATTCTCCTGTATCATTTAAAAATTTCCACCAAAGCTTAGATTTATGTTTATGATTGATGTAGCTATTTAAATTTGAAAAAAGTTAGGAGCTAGATTTGAGGACTGTCTTCTCATTTTATCGGTTGGGTCAAATTTTCTCAAAAAAACAAATGAAAATTGGAAGGACAAAAAAGTAATGGAAAAAAAAGTGTCAATCTATAAGGCATGTTCAATAATGTGAATTTTTTTGAGGTAAAAGGGGACAATCCTAATGATCATTGATCATCACGACCATGACGGTCAAAACAAGAGGGTTTGAAAATCACTCAAGTCAACAAGCCAAACTTGAATTCAAAATACAAGTAGAAATTGAAAAAGAACCTCGAAACTACGTCTAAAAAGATGGACATACCAACTAGAAAACAACATAACCTGACTAACTCTAGAACCAACTCTCCTTCTCTGACTAGAGGCTAAGACCCATTGATGTACCTTTCGTCAATTTGATCAATCAAGAATAGTTTTAAGATTCAATCAAGGATATTTCCTAGTAACATTAGGACATCACTCCTCCCCAGTCCCGGATTCGAGGCATTTCTCTCCTTCATAGTTCACCGATAAGCTAGGCTCTATGGAATCTGAAGCGGTTCCCTCCGGTAGGGTTTTTTGTTCTTGCTACCTCTCGGGCGGCCTGGACCTCTCTGCTTCTTCATTGCCTTCTTTAGAGACTTGTCGGTTCTCCTAATCATCAGTTCACCTCCCTTAGCAATGATCATCCCCATCTCATCCGGAATCAGAGGTGAATGCATCAAAGCAAGGGCATGACGGGCTCGTTTGCCTTCAGTGGGTTTCTCTTCCTCTCTTTCTCGGTGGATACCAGTAACTTTGGGTGGAGAGGGAAATTTGGGGACCTCTTAGATTTGCACAGATCTCTTCTCCTTAGAGAAGAGAGCAGCCACAGTCGGTGAGGCATGCACCTTTTGGGTTTGTGAGGAATTAGCTCGAAACACCATTAGTGGAACCACCGCAGGTGAAGGAGACGTTGCTACCAGACCTGTATTCTCTTCAACCCTGATGGGACACTCTACACCACCATGATTAATCATAGTACAATTACGACAATGTCTTAATAATCTTTCATGCCTGTAGAAAACATGGATTACGTCCACTGGAAAAACCTTAAGTCACTAATCAAGACGAACCTGTTGATTTAGAGGAAGAGAGATGTGAACCCTAGCTATCCCCTGTTGAAAACCTATGCTTTCCACCTGCAGTACATGGCCGATAGTCTCGGCCACCACTCTCACCGTTGCTGGCATGTTCAGAGCCGCTGGTAAACCCTGAATTTCAACCCAGATCCACACAAAATCAAGAGGCACGACAGTAATGTCAGAAAAACCATCATAGTCATTTAGGAGAATCATGGTTCTCTGGTAAGCCCAGGGTCCTCCTCTCTTCACACGATTAAGATCTCGTTCATTGGCAAAGATAAATAAAAACATGTTTCCCCTTGCCTGCACTTCAACCGGAACTTAAAGCCTCCACATGGATCTGACAGCCCTTCTAAAGTTATCGAACATGACTGTTCTTGCTGTGTTTAGGCGGCTAACCAGGTAAAACCTAGGAGCGATGAAACCTCTTTTAAGGCACCGGAGGTTACCAAAATCCACCAATTCCTCTTCACTACGCAGAGAAAGCTTCGATATGAGGCTTGATGTGACGGAAGCAGTTGAGGCTGCAGTCGTCTTCATCAACATGAAGATCGTTGTCATGGAATGGTGGAGAAGATGTCGCACAGCGTAAAAAACCCTAACCCTAGAGAAGAGAGATTTTAGAGCCGCAGTATGTTTTAAACTATTTTTCAATAATGTGAATTAGGTGTAGATTAAAATGAAATATGAGTATGAGTTTATTTTAAATTAGGTGTAGATTTTTATCTAATTTTCTCGATTTTTAAGATCTAATGGATTTGCATTTGCTTATGTTGACATTTAGTGCTTATTGCTTCATGCTGTTCCAGAAGAAGGATAAGTCAAGAAGAGGAGTTGATCGATGAAGATAAGGTAAACAAAGACAAGTTTTGATAAAATAAAAAAAATCAATAATTTGGTCTGGATTATTTGAAAAAGATATATATATTTTTTACTATTCAAAAAGACATCTACTAATACAAGATATATCTCAGTTACTTGTCTATCTATCAATAATAATAATAGAGTATGTAATGGTTATTTCAATCCTTCACTCTACCCAATTTTATGAAAGTTTTGATTAGAACAACAACCAACAATTGTTATGCACTATTGCACTTTTAATTATTGAAAAGGAAAAAAGAAACCAGGCCAAAGTGAACTTTGTAGCCAATCAAGTAATTAAACAATAATATGGTAGCATTTAAGACCAGTGTTCTAGGAAAAAGTTTAGATTGAGAATTAATATATGTACGATGTGTGTTACTAACCTCAAACCATTGGAGTTCTCTTTGCATTTGTAAACCTGCATCTTGAATATGATCAAATTGTGGAAGCGATGATAAGTTTGCGGCATAGTGTAGCAAAGTATAGTCCCCGTTCACAAGAGAAATTCCAATCTCATGTCTCTCTTCTTCCTTAATCCTGTAGATAAAACTATAAACCTCCCTCTGACGAGATTCTATGGCAAAATGAAATATGCCTTTGACTCTTTTATCTTCAAGTAGTTCACGCAAAAGTCCTGGATTTTCTTCAAAAATATGTGTGACGAACTCAAAATGCCCTCGTTGTATAGCTTTAAAGATTGGAATCTTTATTGTATAGGAAGTCAAATCTCTCGTCTCTTTAGCCATCAATCGCAGAATTTCAAAGATCTTTCTGTGTGTTCGTTTCATTTCATATAAACTGTGGATCCCTACGTTGTCATTAAAAACACGATCAACAATGTCTTGTATCATATATGAAAATCTAAACATAAGAAATGTGGATGTGTGCTATACCGCAAAGTTTACAGAGACCTTCGACGAGTCTTCCAAAAAAAGTGATAACTACATTGTCAATTAAAATGTGAATGGTATAAGTTATACGAAAAATATCTTGTATCATATTCAAAAATCTAAACATAGAAAAGTGGATGTGTGTTATACCGTAAATTTTACAGAGACCTTTGACGAGTCTTGTTACAAAATTGATAATCGCAGTGTCAATTAAAATGTGTATGGTATAAGTTATAAGAAAAACATCATATACTGGAGAAAATTACTATGAATGATGAATTAAATATATAGATGTAAAAAAATTCAAATAGGTGAGGGCTAACGATGACATAAGTCGTATCTTGTAAGTGGGAGGTCCAGAATTCTTTTTACAACATACTCGTTGTAGCATTTAAGCTGTTTAACCGATAAAAAAGTACATATTAAAAAAGTTTTTCATAGATGATATGTAGAAGAAAAGAAATCCCTTCATCAGAAGATCCACATAGACATATATACACACACGTGAACGTACCTGAGAAAATGAGATTGCTTTTATTTTGATGGCCATCTTCTGGTGGGGTAACATTTATATAAATATCAGGAGGGTTCGCTAGAACTTCGATAGCGTTCGCTTGAGCAACTTCGATAGCGTTCGCTTGAGCAACTTCGATAGCGTTCGCTTGAGCAACTTCGATGTATATACCTATTACATACAAAAGCATAGAAGCACAACTAAAATTATAATAAGAATACGATTACCAACATTTTCTAGTTGCCTTGACTAGGTATAGCTAGGATGTCAGCATTACTTAAATCTAATATACAAATCACCGCATGCGGTTGAATTGGTAATTAAGAAAATGAATATTTACATAAAAGATGATAGATATATGAAGTTGGATATACTTACGGTTATAAATCCATCTTTGCCAGCTCGTCAGTTGGCTTCCGCTCAAGAAAGCATAACTCATACGAGACAATTTCAACATTGGAGAAGTTTTATCCTTCCCATGCACAATCACAGCCAGGTGTGGGTGACAGTGAAGCAAGTCCCACGCCATATCTAAAATAGAGTATCAAAATTTGATTAGCTGAACACAGCCATCGGTTAAAGTAAATGTAATTGAATAAGAGATCTTCCTCGTTTCATCGATCTTCTGTGTATATTATAAATGCAAACGAGCCGACTTACCAAACTGTTTGCGATCAAAGCAATAGCAAAGAAATGCACTGCCATTGGTTCCGTCGAGAACCGATCGTGGAGTGAGTTTATAGAGATAGCGAGCCAATTCCCATCTGTTAAAACGAAGAGCCTGTACAACTGGAATTTCATCATCATCTTCGGGACCCGTCGATGGAATGCCAAACACACTCGTATTCTTTTCACCTATGTATTTAGCTAATTCGCGAACATCTTCATCCTTGGAAAATCCGATAGTTTTACCTAAAGCTGTAAAACCTTGATAGTCTGTTTCTTCCAAAGCCTCTGGTCTCATAAGTGGAATCAACTCTTTGAAAATATGCATGTCCCCTTGAACGACTACTTGGTGAAGAGCATTGTGACCGAGGTAATTTTTCACCTCAAACCCCTCTGGTCTCATCAAGTGTACCAATTCCTTCACAACATCCACCTTCCTCCATTTGATTGCACAGTTCAGAGGCGTGTCTCCATTGTGCTCTTTTATTTCTAAACCTTCTTTTCTCATTAATGGTACTAACTCCTTCACAATGTCTATATCTTCATTCATGACTGCCAAATGAAGAGCACTCAATAATGATAGATCTGTTAGTTCTAAAGCTTCTTGTCTCATCATAGGCGCCAACTCTTTCACAATGTCCAAATTAGAAACGCCATCGTCATCGTCATCGTCATCGTCATCGTCATCGCCATCGCCATCGCCATCGTCATCGTCATCGTCATCGCAACCGTAATTTACTGCGTAGTGAAGAGCTGTATAACCGTTATCGTCTTGGATCTCCAAAAAACCGAGTGAGCTCTCGTATTGTTCAACCATGAATTTGGCCCTTTCCATGAGCAATTCTTCAGTTATAACAGAACCATATCTTGTGAAATCTTCAGCCAAATTCCTTTCTCTCATCTTCTGCCACGTCGACAGCAATCCTTTGATAACATCCAGATGCCCAAACGCGGCTGCCACGTGTAGAGCAGTGCATCCGTGTTCGTTTCTTGATTTTGCTGCCGCTGTTAGAGCACCACATGGATCATCACCGTGTTTTTCAAGAAACTCATTTACCTTATCCGGAGAATGAGTTCTCACATAGGTGGTAAACGGCTCAAAATCTTGCTTATTATTCTCACCTACAAGAGAATTAAATTTGTATTATTAGTTGGATGATCATATATATAGGTGATCTAATATAATTGCTTATCCCACCTACGTACGGACCATTCAAACTAGTTTTACCCTGGATAATAATTTACTGAACATGGACTAAAATAGATGTAATAATAACAAGAGAAACAAAAATAAGAGTGCAAATGAACGATCCTAGACTCAGTCTTTTTGTAAGAGATTAGTTACCTTCTGCATTTCTCACCAACTCTTTGACCATACGCATATCCCCCTTATTGACTGCTAGGTGAAGAGCTGTGTGACCGTCATGGTTTTTTATTTGCAAGTCTTCTTGTCTCATCCGCGGCACCAGTTCTTTAACAACATCGAGCTTCCCAGCGCTGACTGCATTATGAAGAGCTGTGTCACCATCCTTGTTTTGTACTTCCCCCATCTCCTTCACCGGCAACACTTTTACAACGTGCACATGCCCATACAATGCTGCTACATGAAGAGCAGTGTGACCAGAATCGGTCTTTGTTGTTTTCCAATCTTCTGGTGTCAGCAAACGCTTCAAATCCATCACTATATGTGCGTACCCTTTCCCGGCTGCTTCATGAAGAGCTGTCGTTCCGTTGTTTCGATACACTGTTGTAGTACGGAGATTAACTTCTCCAAGACACTTCTTTGCCTTATCCCACTTACCTCTGCCAACATATTTCAGGAAAGATCCATAGCGCAGACGGTGATCATAAAGATCCATATTAAGTCCTGCATGAAAGTTGTTTTGTCAAACTTGTTCATATCCCTAGTCATTTCTGCACAAACATATTTCATTCCAATTGTTTTCGAACATCGCTAGACAACTGCTGGCTAGTAACTTTGTAACTAAATAATGAAGAGGCGCAAATAACTGGTTCAAATTATAAAACAAATTACTCATGATAACTACTGTCGTCGACCAAGGACATACCTTGAAACATCTGTTCCAAAGCCTCCCAGGCAGTTTTGGCCGATCCAGTTTTGCTTATATAAGAAAACATCTCCGGCCCGCATGAATTTTGGATTGCGTATAAAGCTTTGGCATTCCTTTTGGTCCAGGCCTTGTAACCTGCTTGATCATCTTCTAGTTTTGGAGGTTCCGTCACTCCTTCTACGACATCCCATAGATCTTTAGACAACAAATAAGTTTGCACCCGTAATCTCCACCTTCCATAGTTACTGCGGTCAAGAACTTCCTGAATCAGTGCATTATATCCAACTGGAGTACCTGCCATCCTTGCTATCATTCTGAAAACATGTCCGACCAAAATGGTCAATATATGCCGAGCTAGCATAAATATGTGAAAATATGAAACGTAGAATCAAGAAAGTAATTTGAATGGATTGAATTGCACTCACTTGAGAAACGCTGCTGCTTATTGTAAATTACAATCTCTGCATTGACGGTAGGCATTAGGCGCGCAAAACTTACAGATTTATAGATGTTGATGACCCGAGTACAATGACGTTGGAGTAACTGTAGGAAGAGCCTTCTGAGAAACTAAAGCAAGTTTCGGTATGAAAAAGAACCACAGACAAAGGCTTTGAACAATATGTTGCTTGGTTATTGGTTAAAGGATGAGTACACCATTAACCAAGTATCGAATTCAAAGCCAAAGATGAAGGAGGAGGACGAAGGAACATGAGGAAGAAGATTTCTGATGAGAATAACAAGGATGAGGTCATGAGTACCAAAGACAATGGCTTTCATAAACCAAAAACTTGAACTGAAAACAGATCAAATTGAACATGGTGTGTGTGAGCCACAAAATGGCAGTGACTCACTGACTTCTTTACTAGTACTAACCATGATCATGATTACTATGTGGATAACAACTTAGTTTTCCCCACCGCCTTGGTTGATAATTATCATCACATTTTGAATAATGATCAGTGTATGGTTTCTCATGACCAATGGTATGTGGAACAACTTGTAATTCAATTTATCTGCAACGAAGTCAAATAGCTCGCTTTTGTTTTCACTCTAGTAACTTGATGTTTGTAATGTGGTGTACTTGAACTGCAGCATTTACAGTTTCTCAAATTGAATCTCAACTGAAAAGGAAGTCTTCTTCTGCCAATTGAAGATCACATATTACAACTACAGTAATCCAGATTATTGTTTTCTGCCAAGTTTTCTGTTATAACGGACGGAAGAAAGAACACACAGATTTACGTGGTTCACTAACGATATGTTAGCTACGTCCACGACCAGATGAGAACAGTTTTATTATGTTGAGGAAACACAACCACCGAGTGCTTAATACAATTAGGTTTTGGTCGTTTATATACTAAACCCTAAACCCTATATACTAAACCCAATAGGAAACCATATCCCAGTATAACAGGGACTCTAAACCCTATATACTAAACCCAATAGGAAACCATAACCCAGCATAACAGGGACTCGTGGGCCTTGGGGGCGTTGCCCTTTGATGACACTGGTTGAACAATCTTGCTCGCGTGACTGTTGCTCGCGAGACTCTCGCTCGCGCGGCAGTTTCGGTCGCGGGAGAAATATCCTTCGCGCGACTTTCGCTCGCGGGAATAATTCCGCTCGCGCCCCCGAACCCCCAATCCAGAGCGCGTTGCCCCTGGACCCCAACTCGCTGACCGGACAGCGAGATCCCAGAATAGCTGGTACCTCCAGATGGCTGATTCAAGACATACATTAACAAATCTCCACCTTGACTTGAATCCTCCCCGAATGGCTGGTTCCTCCAGATGGCTGATTCAAGGCATATATTAACAAATCTCCACCTTGACTTGAATCCTCTCACAGATAACAGATGTACCAGATGCATCACCCCGAATAGCTGGTACCCCCAGATGGATGGTTCAAGGCATATATTAACAAATCTCCACCTTGACTTGAATCCTCTCACAGATAACAGATGTACCAGATGCATCACAGTAATGCCAGATGTACAAATAACTTCTCTACCAGATAACAGATATACCAGATGTACACCTCTGCCTCAGATGTTATAACAGATGTACCAGATGTATTCCTCTGCCTCAGATGTTATAACAGATGTACCAGATGCACCACAATAGTGCCAGATGTACCAGATGACTCCTCTGCCTCAGATGTTACACGGATGTACCAGATGCACTCCAATAGTGCCAGATGTACCAGATGACTCCTCTGTCTCAGATGTAACACGGATGTACCAGATGCACTCAAATAGTGCCAGATGTACCAGATGACTCCTTTGCCTCACAGATGTACCAGATGCACCACAATAGTGCCAGATGTACCAGATGCACCATAACAGTGCCAGATGTACCAGATGCACCACAATAGTGCCAGATGTACCAGATGACTCCACTGCCTCAGATGTACTAACAGATGTACCAGACGCACCACAACAGTGCCAGATGTACCAGATGCACCATAATAGTGCCAGATGTACCAGATGCACCACAACAGTGCCAGATGTACCAGATGCACCATAATAGTGTCAGATGTACCAGATGCACCACAACAGTGCCAGATGTACCAGATGCACCATAATAGTGCCAGATGTACCAGATGCACCATAGTAGTGCTAGATGTACCAGATGACTCCTCTGCCTCGGAAGTAACACGGATGTACCAGATGCACTCCAATAGTGGCAGATGTACCAGATGACTCTAATGCCTCAGATGTAGCACTGATGTACCAGATGCACCACAAGGGTGCCAGATGTACCAGATGACTCTACTGCCTCAGATGTAGCACGGATGTACCAGATGCACCACAAGAGTGCCAGATGTACCAGATGACTCCTTTGCCTCAGATGTTACCCCCAAAGGGCAACTAACAGCTTGCATCTGCAAACAAGGCCAAATCCTCTTCAGAATTGGTGTCAACTTCTGCTACAACAGCAGTACCTGATGCTTTCTCATGTTCCTTCTTCTTCTTTGGACATTCGTTTTTCCAATGTCCCTTTTCTTTACAGTAGTTACAGACATCATTAGATTTGGAACTCTTTGAAACTGGTTTCTTGAATTTCTTCATCCCCGAGCTTCCCTGTCCTATACTTCCACTGGCTACCAACCCAGCAGCCTGACTGTCTGAACTTGTACCGGTGGCCTTATGACGCATCTCTCTAGTATGAAGAGATGATCTAACCTCCTCCAGAGTCACAGTATCTCTCCCACCAATAAAAGAATCCACAAAATTCTCATACGACAAAGGTAGAGATACCAGCAGAATTAGAGCAGCATCTTCATCATCAACTTTAACATCAATATTACGCAATTCTAATAGAATTATGTTTAACTGATCTAAGTGATCTCTTAGAGTCATGCCAGATTCCATTCGCAGACTGAACAAACGTCGCTTTAGAAGCAACTTGTTGGTTAAAGACTTCGTCATGTATAGACTTTCAAGCTTCAACCACAGACCAGCCGCAGTTTCCTCCTCTGCGACCTCGGTGATTATGTCATCTGCAAGACACAACAAAATTGTCGAGTGTGCCTTCTCCTCCAGACTAGCCATCTCAGCGATTTCTGGATCCCCCGGTTTCTTCACCAGCGGCGCCCACATCCCTTGTTGTTTTAACAAGGCTCGCATCTTGATCTGCCATAAACTGAAACTGTTTCTCCCCATGAATTTATCGATCTTCACGGTCAAACCAGACATCTTTCTTCCCAGAATTCGAACCCCTCCTGTGCTCTGATACCAGTTTGTTATAACAGACGGAAGAAAGAACATACAGATTTACGTGGTTCACTAACGATATGTTAGCTACGTCCACGACCAGATGAGAACAGTTTTATTATGTTGAGGAAACACAACCACCGAGTGCTTAATACAATTAGGTTTTGGTCGTTTATATACTAAACCTTAAACCCTATATACTAAACCCAATAGGAAACCATATCCCAGTATAACAGGGACTCTAAACCCTATATACTAAACCCAATAGGAAACCATAACCCAGCATAACAGGGACTCGTGGGCCTTGGGGGCGTTGCCCTTCGATGACACTGGTTGAACAATCTTGCTCGCTTGACTGTTGCTCGCGAGACTCTCGCTCGCGCGACTGTCGTTCGCGGGGCAGTTTCGGTCGCGGGAGAAATATCCTTCGCGCGACTTTCGCTCGCGGGAATAATTCCGCTCGCGCCCCCGAACCCCCAATCCAGGGCGCGTTGCCCCTGGACCCCAACTCGCTGACCGGACAGCGAGATCTCAGAATAGCTGGTACCTCCAGATGGCTGATTCAAGACATACATTAACAAATCTCCACCTTGACTTGAATCCTCCCCGAATGGCTGGTTCCTCCAGATGGCTGATTCAAGGCATATATTAACATTTTCTATTAAGTATCAGGTGGTCAAGGGATCACATGAATTAGAAAGCAACATTGTGAGAGATACATGTTACTGCAAAATGATCAACATACACTGATTGATCACTTGAAGTGTATCTGTTACCACATATTTAATTTCTTACTCTGCGAGGACAGAAAAACTGTACTCCTACACCATACGGTAAATCTATGTGAGAAGACATAGCACATGATTCTTACAGGGACAATTCTGTTAGTCCTTTGGAATTCTACGATCTTATGCCCAATCAACCCATATGCTGAGTACAAAGTACCAATGAGGGCTGAGATATACTTGAGTAATTCAAAAGTTTTCCCATTGCTTCTTATGCTGTCTTGAGTTAGGGGAGTTACAACGCAAGGGTGAGAGAGGCTGTCTTCCTGATTCTTGGTCACTGAAATCAATCTTCCCCTGAATTGGGCTGCTGCTCATCATCTTAAAGCTAGATTTTTGCTTGTTTGACTGCAAAGGGGAGAAAGCACATTAGATCCTACAACAGTTTACATGGAATGCCAAGGAATCAAACACTTCAGAAATTAACTATTAGAGCACAGTAGTATGCTTTCTTCTCCCTTTCTCTCACCTTTGCTGATACACTATCAGTATGCTTTCCACCGGAATCACAACTGTTTCTTTCCTTACGGTACTGCTTCAGCAATCTTTTATTAGCTTCATCTAACACTGTTCTCTTCAAAAAGAAATTTGACCTGCATGCATCATAATAAATATGGGCAACCATTACACTTGATCAAGTCTGACATGGAAGTGAAAGAGTCACTGTTTGAAAAACGTTCTGCACTTCTCACCTCCTCTTCAGCAGAAAGAAGATTGATCCTTAGATGTTCTTTATCCTTTTGAAGATTTTTCAACTCAGCAACTACTGATATAACTCTTTGGGATGAAGGACTCAAGCTGCCACATCAACATAAAGAGTTTTTTTAAGCATCTTGACTTCAGAATATAGAAAAAAAAAACACCGTGGTAATAGAAACAATACACAGTGGTAAATTAAATCACCTATTCCACATATTTAGCAAGCTTTGACATGCCTCATTTCCACTATTGGCCTCTAAATATGCACATGCCGCCCCAGGTTCATCAGTGGTCAAGGTTGCTAAAACAGACTCCACTAGTTTGTCTTCAACAGGTGAGCCTTCAACAGATGAATCAACCTATAACATAGCAACATGCATCAGCCTTCAAATGCATAATTGCAGCCTTGATGCATACACGATGATGGATTCATGGTTCATGCATTTAACTTTCCCAATGATTCAGCACTAGAAAATCTTTAGATTACATGCTTTACATTATATTCGAACTTTTCCTTCCTCAATACATGGTATGAAACAAAATCAACAATCTTGTCCATCCACTCAGATATATTCCATCGAAGCAATGAAAACCAATTACCAATTACTGATTACTAACCCTTAAAGTAAACCTTGCATAGTGAACTTCTGCAATAGCAACAACAGAACACCAGAACTTCTAGTCCATGGTGTGAAAACTCATACAACTCTGAAATAGTCGACATTTTTATCAATTTTATCGTATTTGGTATGACCTGATGAAATAAGTTGATGGGGTTGACACTACTGCCTTACACACTCTCTTTCCCATCAAGATAAACCAAGTTTACATATAATGTATTGTAAATAATTATTCCAAGTGAGTGAAAAATGCGCCCATAAATACTGCTCCTGTTCTTAATCTGATCTAATCTAGACATGGAAAATTATGCTTAGAAAAGTTGGCCACCAATGCCTATTGCTAAAGAATGTTGGTCACTTTGATAAGTTACTGTGAATCTGTGATACAAATTAAGTATTGATTTTGACCTGTAGGACCATTATACCTCTTCTAGAAATCAACAACAGAATGAAAGACATGATACAACTAAGTAAGCCGATGATCATGAGGATGATCAGATAGAACAAGAAAAGAGCACCAGGGGTCCTTATAACTTTAACTTTTATTGGACTTATAACTTTAACCTCTCGATCTGAGTTTGGCAAAAGTAGCAATTCTTAAGTCATTTCAACAACCACAAAGGATAATGTCCCATGTGGGTTTGGTCTAGTGGTCGGAGCTAGGTCCACCATGTTGGGCGAATGTCACAGTGATACTCCTGGTAGTAAGGAGGTCACTGGTTCGATCATCCGCATGATAAAGAATCTCATAGAAAGAGCTCTAACCTTAACCCCTCAGCGGCTCGGAGTGGTAGCTCACTCGACTACCATTTTAGCAATCAAAAACAACCACAAAGGATAATGCATCAAACTCTAGAAACACACAATTATGAACCAAACAAAACAGCAGTCCCTATAACAGTGCAAGACGAATGACCCACAGCACAATTCTCAAACAATCAAATAAATATAATTAGCAAGAATTACCGAACTCGTTCTTGAAGAACTTCAACTCTTCCCTCAACTCTCCAAGCTCATCCTCCAACTCCTCGACACGAAACTCAGCCTCCTTGGCCCTCTGGTCAGCCTCGTTCCCGAAATCCATCAACGCCTCCCGGTCATGATCATAAAACACACACTCCTTCTCCAACTTATTACACTGGCTGACCAAATGCGCACACTCCGCCGCAACCCTCTGATTCTCCTCCACAAACTTCCTCAACGCCCGAGCATTCATACACGCCTCCGCCTGCAAAATCGGAAGCGAAACCGAAATCACGAACCCTAGTTCGCTCCAGAGTTTCATCCTTCTCCTTCAATTTGGCGAGACTGTACTGGTCGCGAAGGCGTCGCCGGGCTTCTTCGGACTTCAACTCCAGCGTCTGGGCGGCCCAGGGTGTGGTCGACGGACTCCTTGATGTAGCCGTCGAGTTCTTGGGGCAGATCCATTCGGTTCTTGATCTCGGAAACCCTAGATTGAAATTGAGGGAAGACTAAGAGGAATTGAGAGCCCCAGGGTTCGATCGGTGGGGGCGGAGGAGGGGATTTGAGAGTGAGATTGGAAACCTAGAATGGGGGAAGAAGAAGAATTGGGGATTGAAGTTTTTCGCTCTTTTTTTCAGACTCGCCCAAATGTTTTAAAAGAGAATTTAATTTTGCTGGGTTGTATTTCAAAATTTGAAACCATAGCCGTTATACAGAAAACGAGAAGTGCTCGTTTACTTTTTTATTACTCTCTGTTTTTCTTATTTTTTTCCTGAGTAATCTATTTACTCGTCAACGACCAAAAAAAATCATCTATTTACTCGAAGATTATTTGGTGTACTCTTAAATTCTATAATGGTATTGTCTAGCTGCAGATTTAGTTTGTTTCGAAATCAACCATGGAGTTCCTGTCTTGCTCTTGTTGTAGCCATCTCAAGCCAATATGGGACTTTTGGAGCAGGTGCACTTGGTTAGAGCTCGAGTCCATGGCTCAAAAATTGCTCGAATCAGCTAAGTTTGGCTAAAAAAAATTAAGGGCATATTCACATCTCGATCACTTTTCAATTTTTGATCGCATATTCACATCTCGACCGTCTAGTTTATAGATATATATATATATATATATATATGAGTAGATCATCTTTACAAATTTCCATACAAATTAAAAATCGTTAAAACATTCATAAATGTGATTCACTGATTATAAACTTGAACGGTTCATGTTTGACATATTTGGATCATCCATTGATTTGATCTATTTTGATGTCTTAACGATCACCAATTTAACTGAAAATTTGTAGAAGTGATCTACTTATATAGACCTACAAACTAAACGGTTGAGATGAAAAAATGTGATTGAAAAGTGGATGTAATAAACCATTAAGGAGAAAGTCTTCAACTAGTTCTCAACAAGAAGGTCTTCAATTGATCCCCTCTTATAGATTTAATGTTAGTTTTAGATAATTAAGTACTGGTTTTTTCCTCTCAGAGGCTGCTATCATGACAAAGGTAGCTTTCCAGTGCTGGTGCTATAAGGATGATTGAATCATCTCCCTCATTTCCATCTCCTTCAGGAAATGAAAACCTAGGGCGCTGAAGGATTTGTGGGCGTCCTCCTCTTCTAGAGTTGAGAACAACTATTAACCATTGTTCTGCTGTCCCACTGCTGTCCCATCACCACTTCCGTGCATTTAACTCAGCATGCAATCAACCACCTACTAACAACATTTAACAATTTAACTAACCATCTCGAAAGTCAAAGCAACTACAAGTAACTCACTTCCGACCTGTTCTTAATCGGTTAGACCATTTAATTGACGTTTTGCACCATAACTTCTAACCAAACGTCCTTAATCTCCGTTCTCAAAATATAGAATTCTCCCAATACATTCTTGAAATATATGAATGTAACAATTTGTCCACACACCGCTGCACACAACAATTATGCCTTACCAGCATGTGCTACCCAGATTTCAATTTACCACTTCCCCACAAAGGAGGGTACGCGTGATCATGTGGGGTATACCCACGTACATCTTCAGCCGTCGAAACAGTGCCGTTTGCATGACTGGTTCCTACACCACAATAATGCAAAGTCAGTCAAGACTCGTATTACTATCTCCGGCACCCCGAGCACTCTTGATCCATGACCCGGTGGCTTGTTGCCACTTCCAACATGTTCCTTTAAATTTCGAAACCGCTTACTTTTAATTACACTAGTAACGCTCGCTCGATCTGAAAATCGAACTCTAACACAGCCAACCTGGAGACCCCTCCACAGGTGTACTAATTGAAATACTTTGACCACAGGTGGGTATCTCACCTCATGGTTGACATGAGCCCCAAGATCTGGTGACACGATTCAATTTCTGCCTCCACGATAAATGACCCAAAGACCATTGTCACTAACAATTCAAATCACGCTTGGACTCACTAACAATTCAAATCTTTCTAGTACCCCACTCATGGGTGGCTGGAGCGAAGAGAATCTGGTCGTAGCTGACGACAACAATGTCAGCACCATGGTGACCCAAACCATCAGTTTCAGTGGTTGTCCCTTCAAGCATCAAGTGACCAAACTAGTCTTTACTTCCTTAACATTTTTCATTAGTGTCACGTCATAGACTCGTCACCAAGAACACGTTCATTGGTCCCAAAATGACTACACTCAATTTCCTGAAGTCATTCCACTTTCATATGTCTGTTGGTTTCTCTGAAACCACACTAATGGCGAACCTCAACAACGTCGTGGCAATCGTCAAAACGAAATATTCATCCTCACTGAATAATCGCGCTAAGCGACTTCAGCTCCTTTTTCCATGGCAGGATGCAACCTCTTTCATTAACTCGTATGACTCTTCACTGCTTAGAGTCTCATAACACGAACACCCAGGCCTTGCCTTAGGTTTCTACAGCATCCCTGTCAACAACCATGATAGCCTTCCAGGTGTGAATTAACTGTTTCACCACCGAGTACTCACACATAATGCCCAACCTTAAACAACGTGAGTTTCCAGCTCGAACCCCAACTCAAATCTCAATTAATCCATGGGGATCTCATAAAAGTAAATACGTAACGAGCTTACCTTGTTCCTTACAGGAGTTCACTGTGAGGTCGGTGTACTGAGGCATAGTCTTGAAGATTCGATCGTTTATAGGACCACTCGGTCCATATCTCAATCAGGAAGTACTAACTCATATCCTCAATAAACACTAAGCGTCCAAAGCATAAAATGCCGATGGATCCGCCGCGGTCGGACCATCACTCTATAGACACTAAGTGATACTAAGTATATGAGGTAGTAACAGGAAACGATAACCTAATGCTCTGATACCATTGACAGGACCCACCCCGGGTTAAATTTTTAACCTGGATTTGATCCATGAAATTGTATCAGTACGTATGAAAGTAAACTAAACCAACAGGCCATTAGCAAACAAGTAATCAAATAGGCAAATGTATTAACACAGCAATATTTTTGTCCGCACTATCATATCAAAGAAAAATTAAACCCATTTTTTTAGTGTCAACTGTCAAGTAACCTTTAGTTTGAGAGTGTTGAACAGATATGTAGTTGAACAAACAAATAGAAGGAAGAGGGAAAAGAATGCAACCATGTAATTAATTCAAGAAATAATGTAAGGTATTTGGGTTTGAAGAGAGAATGATGAGAGAAAGAACCTTGGTTTCTGGTCGTAAGGTTTTGTCTTAGATTTGAGGAAACAACAAAACTGAGAACCTCCATCGTTTTCCTGCACTGTGTTCTTCAACAACTACCAGAACAACCACTTTAGCCGACGAAATTTTTTCATCGGCTAAACCTTAAATTTCGTCGGCTAAGAAGTCGTCGGGCAAAATCCGTCGGCTAAAGTCTTAGCCGACGAAATTACTGTTCATCGTCGGTTAAAGTCATTTATTTAGCCGACGAATAAATTTTTCCTCGCTTAATTTCTAGACTTTAGCCGACGAAATTTATTAAAATTCGTCGGCTATAGCTATTATTTTTATTTATTTATTTAACTTTAGCCGACGAATTTTAGGGTATTTCGTCGGCTATAGTTATTATTTTTTTTTTAATTTTAGCCGACGAATTTTATTAAAATTCGTCGGCTAAAGTTATTATTTTTTTTATGTAATTATTATTTTTTTATGTAAATATTATTTTTTTTAAACTTTAGCCGACGAATTTTATTAAATTTCGTCGGCTATAGTTTTTTTTTAATTTTTTCATATTTTTTTCTTTTTTAATTTATTGTATTTTTGATTAAAATTTTTACTTCTTTTTTGTTTTTACACCGAAAAAGGAGTAAGGAGGAGGAGGAGGAGGAGGAGAAGGTTAGGAGAGGGAGAGGAGGAGGAGAAGAGGAGAGGAAGGAGGAGGAGAATTTAGAGAAGTAGGAGGAGCAGGGATTTGAAGGAGGAGGAGGAGGAGGAGAAGGTTAGGAGAGGGAGGAGGAGGAATGAAGATGAAGAGGAGGAGGAGGAGGAGGAAGGAAGATGAAGAGGAGGAGGAGGGAAGATGAAGAGGAGGAGGAGGAGGAGGGAAGATGAAGAGGAGGAGGAGGAGGGAAGATGAAAGATATAGAAAATTTTGAACTTTAGCCGACGAAATTTAGGAGAGGGAGGATGAAGAGGAGGAGGAGGGAAGATGAAGAGGAGGAGGAGGAGAAAAATGAAAGATATAGAAAATTTTGAACTTTAGCCGACGAAATTTCGTCGGCTAAAGTTTAAAATTTTAGTCGAAAAATTTTAAAATTTTAAAAATCCCCACCAAAAAATTTGAATTTTTAATTAACTTTAGCCGACGAGATTAGGGTAATTCGTCGGCTAAAGTTATTTATTTTTTTTATTTATTAATTTAACATTAGCTGACGAGGCCGTTGTTAAACAACCTGCAATTTAAAACCCTATCGTGTAGTATTAGTAAGTAGGGTATCGTTCTAGCCGGGGACACTAGGGAAGGACTTATATTCTGCAAAACAAATCGTTAGTACTTTCAAAAGATTACAAGTATAAACATATATACAAAATATTATCGGGGATTTATGGAATGGTTTGAAACATATAAAGAAAATAAAGACACTTATTTACAAAACATGGTCAATCAATACTCAAGCATAAAACAACGAAGCACCGTGAAGAAAGACATGTCACAAATTTCGCAAGTTTAAGAAGTTGTATTTACGTTTTCACAACTTGTAATTAATTCCAACTATTTAGACTTCTCATGTAAACTTAGTGCCTACAATCGCCTGACACTAAATTTGTATATGTGTCATCCTGTTCAATGCCTACAATCGCCTGACATTGAGACAAAATACACTGATCGAACGAGAGTCATTGGAAACATGGTCCTAGGTATGGTGTCACTCATCCTATTCATCATGCAAATCTCTCACCCTAGCAACCCTTGGTAGTGACTAAGAATCAAGACCTACAATCGCCTGATCTCAACCCTTAGACACTACGGCATATGAAACTCCCCCCTAATAGCTAACTTGTCATGATTCAAGCTAACCTAGAGTTCGATTACGTGTACAGGTGAGGATTAATCAATTCAAGTTATTACTTACATGAACACAAACAACTTAATCTAAATCGTTATCCTAACATGCAATTCTACACGTTACAATCATAAACACAATCACATGAAAATCACCAAGAAGAACAAGCAAACATGTTTATAACGTAAAACCAAAAACCAAAACAAACATATATATAAAGAACCAACTGTTTTTACACAGAAAATACATACACAAACCATGGAATTATTCATCCTTAACCTACCTATATAGATCGGCAAAGGGTGAAAAGATGATCGACGGAAGATGGGCAGTTGGCAGCGAGGGTTGGCGGCGGCGGCTTGGTGTTTTTCTGTGTAAGGAGGGTTTTTGGTAGAGTTTGGCTATACTATGTTTTGAGCAATTGAAAGACACTAAACTAAGAGCTATACATGTCTATTTATACAGAAAATTTCGAACAAAACCCTAGGGAATTCGGGAGCTTCAAGGAGACACAACCTTTGTTGGACTTGGAATCCTTCTTGGACTTGGTTTCCTCCTTTCATCTATGGACAAGGATTTCGACTTGGACCTTGGATTTCTGATTTATTGGACTCCTCTACATGTTATTGGATCCATGTAGGCCTCTTACATAAGTTCTTGGGCTCATAGGCAGCCGAAATCATGGACAAACTCGGCAAGGACAGACTTTCCCGATTTGACCGGAAAAACTCCATACTTAGTTGTTTCGGCTGCCATGATGCATTCTTCAAATCTTCCTCTTCAATGCAGCTTCCCATGACTTCATTAAGCTCTTCTTAAGTTCTTTGATATGCTTGGGAAGAATTTTGGTGAAGAAACATCCTCCCAAACTCGTGTGACAACTTAGGCAGAAACTGCCCAGTTTTGCAGCTTGACCTCCGTCCATTGTTTTGATCATAACTCCTTCATCTGAACTCCAAATGCTGCGATTCAAGAAGATCTGAAAACTAGACTTCCGTAGATTCCTCCTGGATCTTTAGATATGATTTTCCGAAGTTGATGTAGGGTTTCTGTAAATTTCTGCTCGGATCAAAATCTTATGTTTCGGAGTTTCTTCTTTTCCATGGCCTCTCTTGTTGTCTTCCATGAATCCAATCTTCATGATTTTTGTTCTCATATGCTCATTTACATGTCATCTACACATTAAACCAAATTCATCAAAAATGACAATGTAAAGGTATAACGAATCATAAGAGAAAATAACCAAGTCTTTGTTCCAAATCGAATTTTCAACACTTAAGCACAAATTTCTGTATAAATACATGTTTTAGCCATTGCTCTACAGAAAAACCCTTTTGACTCAAAATAAGTAAAAACAACAATACTAAGGAATAAACAAGGTACAAATGAGGGTAAAAACATATTAAAAACATAGCGTAAAACGCACTTATCATTAGCCGACGAAATACCCTAATTTCGTCGGCTATAGTTATTTATTTTTTTTATTTATTAATTTAACCTTAGCCGACGAAATACCCTAATTTCGTCGGTTATAGTTATTTATTTTATTTATTTATTAATTTAACCTTAGCCGACGAATTACCCTAATTTCGTCGGCTATAGTTATTTATTTTATTTATTTATTTAACTTTAGCCGACGAATTACCCTAATTTCGTCGGCTAAAACCCTAAACCCTATACGTAGAAGCTTCAAACAAAAAAAAGTCGTGAAATAAGATATGACCGGAATGGTGAAATACGTCTATAATTGAAAAATCACGTAATTCCGGTAAAGTCTCGGTACCGATAATTGCGGTTAACTCAATTTTCCATTCTTTCTCCCTAGAGGTAGCCCTATCTCCGGTAGTTATTTTTCATAAAATTTTTATACCACTGGTTGCGTCTCATCGATTTGAAACTATTTGCAGTTGAAGGTCCGGGCAAAATACGTAATTTAGACGGTCAAATGACAGTTTCCGTGCATTTAGGGGTTTGACTTACGTGATTGACCGTAAGGATCGAGCCCTTAACGTTGTCAGATTAAGTTAAATTTTTCCTATATACATATTTCAACATAATGATCATATCTGACGGTCGGAATATTGTTTCTCAACTTTGATCATCGGAATCACAACATGCGTACTAATGTTGTATAACTTGTTTACTAAGCTTTAAGTAAATGTTTCGTTTCTAAAACAAACTGTACGTAGAAACTTCAAACGCAAAAAAGTCGTGAAATAAGATATGACCGGAATGGTGAAATACGCCTACGGTTGAAAAATCACGTAATTCCGGTAAAGTCTCAGTGCCGATAGTTGCAGTCAATACAATATAGAGGTTTGACTTACGAGATTGACCGTCTAGATGAAGTCCTTAAATTTATCAGATAAAGTTGAATTTTTTACCAGAGATATATTTCAACATATTGATGATATCTGACGGTCGTATTTTTGTTTGTGAATTTTGATGACCGGAATCACAACATGCCTACTATTTACCATTATTTATCTATATGGGGAGGCCTATCATGGAGGGGTAAATGTCTCAAAATTTTTAGATGGACAGTTGCGTCTCATTATGGTGAGTGTTTGTTGTGTTGAAGGTTCGGCCAAAATACCTCATATAGGTGTAGATATGGACATTTTTGTGTGTTAAGCGTTTAGAAAAACTTCATTTTGAAGCCTTAAACGAACTCGGATGGCCAAAAATGCCTATATGTCATGGCATAAGCCATGAGTTTTACTCGTAGGCTGTTCTGCTTCCAGATTGGTATCACAATAGTCAATCCGACACCGAAATATCCGTAGTGCAATTTTGTAACTAAAAGTTACTTTAGCCGATGAAATACCCTAATTTCGTCGGCTAAAGTTCACATACTATAGCCGACGAAAAAAGCACTTTAGCCGACGATTTTTTTTTGTCGGCTAAAATTTAACTATAGCCGACGAAAAAATTAGTTTAGCCGACGCAATTTTTTTTCGTCGGCTAAAATTTCACTTTAGCCGACGAAATTTTAACTTAGCCGACGATAAAAAAATTCGTCGGCTAAAGTGGACTTTAGCCGACGAAAAAAAATTTCGTCGGCCTGTTTTTAGATATTTCGTCGGCTATAGTCTTTTTTCTGGTAGTGAACCCTCCTTCAGAAGTAGGTTATTGTTTTGAAGAAACTTGACCACCTACACTCGATTAGGGCTGCTGGGTAACTGGGCTTGTGGGCCACATGAGATTCCGGTTGTGGTCTTGTATTTGGGCTTTGCGTTTATTAGAATCTGTACCACTGCACGTAATTGAAGATGTGACGATACGATCATATATATAATTATACCAAGTATTAATATTTTCTACACATATATGAAATTTATTTCCATAATCAGTATCCCACATTGTTCTAATATTTTATTTCATTTAATGAAATTTTTGATATGTTTTCTAAAAAATCATATCATGATCACTACCAGAATCAGCAAATTTTTGTCGGCCTGTTCATCATATTCGTCGGCTAAGAAGTCGTCGGCTAAGAAGTCATCGGCAAAGGCTCGTCGGCTATGACTTTAGCCGACGAAATAAAAGCCATCGTCGGCTATAGTGGCACACTTAGCCGACGACTTATTTTCCAATTATTCGTCGGTTAAAGTAAGAGTTTGGCTGACAAAATACATTGTCGTCGGTTTAAACCTAAGACTTTGGCCGACGAATATAAATATTTCGTCGGCCAACTTAAAAAACTTTAGCGGACGAAATGTAGTATAAATCGTCGGCTAAATATTTTAAAAAATTAAAAATTAAAATAATAAAGCCGACGAAATATAGTACATTTCGTCGGCTTAAATACAACTATTGCCGACGAAATTTACCATATTTCGTCGGCTAAACGTTGAAAAATAAAAAATAAAAATACTATAACCGATGAATTATGGTAAATTTCGTCGGCTATAGTATTTTTTATACTAAAAAAACTACAAAATTTCTAAATTACCATCCAAGCAAGCTGCAAATTACACAAACAATTTGTTATAACCAACAACAAACACCATCAAAAGTAGTCTAAACGTTTTATATTAAATTATTAATTTATAAATTGTTCATAAATCTATAAAACTAAATAAAATCTATATCATCTACATCTATATCCGCGCCAAGAGGAGGTTGCGACGGTTGAGGTAAGGGAATAGGCGTAGGCATGGGCGGAGGCGGAAGTCCCTGAAGCTGAAGCTGGGCAGCTGAAAAATCTTGCAAGTACGAAATTTCGTCGGCTAAAGTTTAAAATTTTCTATATCTTTCATTTTTCTCCTCCTCCTCATCTTCCCTCCTCCTCCTCATCTTCCCTCCTCCTCCTCTTCATCCTCCCTCTCCTAACCTTCTCCTCCTCCTCCTCCTCCCTCCTCCTCTTCATCCTCCCTCTCCTAACCTTCTCCTCCTCCTCTCCCTCTCCTAACCTTCTCCTTCTCCTCCTCCTCCTTACTCTTTTTCGGTGTAAAAACGAAAAAGAAGTAAAAATTTTAATCAAAAATACAATAAATTAAAAAATATGAAAAAATTAAAAAAAAAACTATAGCCGACGAAATACCCTAAAATTCGTCGGATAAAGTTTTAAAAAAATAATAATTATATAAAAAAAATAATAACTTTAGCCGACGAATTTTAATAAAATTCGTCGGCCAAAATTAAAAAAAAAGAAAAAAATACTATAGCCGACGAATTACCCTTAAATTCGTCGGCTAAAGTTTAAAAAATAATAATAATTACATAAAAAAATAAATAATAACTTTAGCCGACGAATTTTAATAAAATTCGTCGGCTAAAGTTAAATAAATAAATAAAAATAATAGCTATAGCCGACGAAATTTAATAAAATTCGTCGGCTAAAAAAATAATAATAATAATAACTATAGCCGACGAAATACCCTAAAATTCGTCGGCTAAAGTTAAATAAATAAATAAAAATAATAGCTATAGCCGACGAATTTTAATAAATTTCGTCGGCTAAAGTCCAGAAATTAAGCGACGAAAAATTTATTCGTCGGCTAAATAAATGACTTTAGCCGACGATGAACAGTAATTTCGTCGGCTATAGTGTTGGCCGACGGATTTTGCCCGACGACTTCTTAGCCTTTAGCCGACGAAATTTAAGGTTTAGTCGACGAAAAAATTTCGTCGGCTAAAGTGGTTGTTCTGGTAGTGAAAGAAGGAAGAAAGGAAAAAAATAAAAGAAGAATAACTAAACGTGTGTTGTGCCGTGGTGATTTGTCTTTGTTATTCTTTACATTTGTTATATTTACGGTTTGTTGAAGAAGATAGAAACAAGATGGTAAATTTGGATCTCAACGACTATATGTCTCACTATGATTCTAATGGTAATGGATTAATGACTAAAAAAATCGAGGTAAAATTGGTGTTGCTTTACATGTTTCTGACTTTACTGAAAGTGACACGTGAGTTATTGATTCTGGTGCCTCAGATCACTTGACTTATGAAGAGTCATTCTTTGTCACATTATCCTCTTCGTTTATAAAACAAGTTTGAAGTTTCTAATGTCATTGGTGAGTTTTTTCTGGTTATAGGTATTTGGTCTGTTCATGTTACACATTTCATCGTTCATCATAATGTCCTATATATATTTTTTCTTTGTCTCACCATCTCTTGTATGTGTCTCAATTATCCTCACAAAATAAGTGTTCTGTCACCTTATATCTTATGTATGTTGTTTTTTGAAATCTGTGGATTCTGGCGATAATTGGAAAGGGAGATCTGAGAGGGTGTTTCACTTGGATTGCATGTACAGTGGAAATATATCAACACTACAAGGACCAATTGCTTTGAAAGTGAGTTCTGATCGGTTGAATGAAGTTTGTTTGTGGCATCGGCGTATGGGTCATCCATCATTAGATATTATGAAAAAGTCCATGCCTTTTCTGTTTATGGGATAAGTGATTCTAGCCTACACTGTGAAACTTGTGCCCTTGCTAAGAGTCATTGATCTAGTTATCCTTTGAGTTCTCATTCAAGTTCACGACCTTTTGAGTTAATTCATTTGGATTTATGGAGACCTTCCAAAAATTCTACACTATTAGATATGAATTACTTTGTTCTGTTCATTGATGACTTCAGAAGATTAACTTGGGTCGTTTTGCTTAAGAAGAAAGATGTTTGCACAGTTTTCTCTGCCTTTACAGCTTTGTATAGGTTTGTCTGTACCCAATATGATGCTTGTTTTAAGATATTTCAATCTGATAATAAATGGAAATTTGTTAACTATTTGTTTCGTGATTATTTCCAATCTCATGGGATTATTCATCAAACAACTTGTCCTCAAACACCAAAACATAATGGAGTCTCTGAAAGAAAATTCGTCACATTAGACATAGCTAGTGCCCTCCTCCTTGGTGCCAATATATATGACCAAGTATCTTTGGGGGAGGCCGTGTTGTGTGCCTTTCATCTCATTAATTGTCTTCCATCATCTTCTCCTAAAGATCGTATTTCGTTCTAGGTGTTATTTAGTTATGTCTCAATTCCATCTCTTAATGCACTTCATGCCCGTATTTTTGGTTGTGTAGCCTATATCTATCTTTATAAAAACCAAAGATCCAAGTTAGATGTTAGAGCTCTCAAGTGTGTATTTGTTGAGTATGAGACTCAACAGAAAGGAGTGTTATCATTCTCTTTCCCAACGTTTTTATGCCACCAAAGATATTACTTTCAATAAGGATACATGTTATTTTGCGCCCTCTGCTACTCCTATCAGGGGAGAGTGTTTACTTTGAGGATCAGTATAACCCTGTGACCGAAAAAAAAATTGAAATTACTCATTTATCTCAGAGACTATCTGTTGAACCACTGCAACAAACGATTCTTGAAGCCCTTGACCAGTTGATTGTGTCTGTTTGACCGATACAAAAGGACTTCGATCAGCCGAAGGGAGAGCAACCCATCGACAGTACATCATCGAAGGGCAATATTTTACAAGGTGGACAACCTACTACTGCTAGTCCAATCTCTCCTTCTGCATCAGTGGTCTGTCCTGTTCAAGAATCGCTTGAGGTATGTATTGATTCTCTTCCTCCTTCATCTAGTAGTGTTGATAATCATTTTGTGTCTAGTGTTGTTGCTCCTTTATGTGGCTCGACATAAGGTCAAACTAAAATTTTAGCAGATCGATTAACCCGTGGTCAACCCCTAAAAATGTATGAACCAAGTTTAAGTGCTAAGGCTAGATATCATGTTGCTAATTATATGTCGACCCATAGGTTATCTAAATCTTATGTAGCCTTTTTGAATCAATTATCTTCTGTGTCTCTTCCTAGTAAAGTGCAGGATGCCATAAAGGATGTGAAGTGGATGAAAACAATGATAATTGAGATGGATGCTCTTGAGAAAAATTGTACGTTGGAGTTAGTGTTATTGCCACCGAGAAAAAAAAACTGTTGGTTGTAGGTGGGTGTACATAGTGAAACATAATCTTGATGGTTCGGTAGATAGGTAAACTAAAAGACAAGGTTAGTAGCTAAAGGCTACACTCAAAAGTACGGGGTGGATTATGACGAGACCTTTGCACCAGTGGCCAAAATTAATACAATATGTATACTTCCTTCGTTATCTGCTAATCCTGGTTGTCCTTTGTAGCAATTTGACGTCAAGAATGTTTTCTTCCATGGTGATTTTCATGATGAAGTCTATATGGTTATGGTACTTCAACTGGGGGCCGATGGTGTACAAATTAAAAAAGTCTCTCTATGATCTAAAACAATCACCAAGAGCGTGGGTCGGGTCATTCTCCATGTTTATGAAGACGATTGGATATCGTCAGAGTAACTCAGATCACACGTTGTTCATTAAGCATCGTTGTGGTAAGGTGACAGCTTTAATTATTTATGTTGATGATATTGTTGTGACAGGTAATGACCAATGTTCTAAAAAAACGCTAGGTCGTAGTCAGACGGACAACCGTGATAGTCAGGCGATTAATCGATTTTAGACGGAGATTAATCAGTTGTATGACAAAGATTAATCGGTTTCAACGAAAACGATGAAACACCGTCTAGCGCCTAGATAGAGGATTAATCGGTCTAGACAGGGATTTTTGCAATATTGGTGATGACAGTCAGGAAATTCAGAAGTTACAAGATCAGTTGTCTTCTGAATTTGAGATGAAATATTTGGGTAGTTTGAAGTATTTTTTAGGAATCGAAGTTGCTCGTGCTAAGAGTTGTATTGTGTTGAGCCAGAGGGGATATGTTTTAGACTTGCTTACAGAAACATGTATACTTGAATGTAAACCTGCTGATACTCCAATTGAACAGAATCATCGGTTGGCAAAATATTTGGATCAAGTGCATGCAAATAAGGAGTAGTATCACAGGTTAGTTGACCGACTGATTTATTTGTCTCACACCACACCATATCTAGCCTATGCAGTTAGTGTTGTAAGTCAATTTATGCATAATCCCAGTGAGACTCGTATGGAAGTTGTATTTCGTATTTTGCTATATTTGAAGTCTGCTTCATGAAAATGATTAATTTTTTCAAAACACAGACACTTGGACGTTTCTAGGTACACAGACTGTGCAGGTAATATGACAGATCGCAGGTCTACTTCTGGCTACTTTACTTTCGTATGTAGTAATTTGGTTACTTAGAAAAGTAAGAAGCAAAACATGGTAGCTCGCTCTAGTGTTGAAGCAGAGTATCGTGGAATGACTCTTGGAGTATGTGAGATGTTGTGGTTGAGACATTTGTTGAGAGATTTGGGATTCAAGCAAAAGAAAGCGATGTTCTTGTATTGTGATAATAAAGCTGGTGTTAAAATTGCTTATAACCCAGTTCAGCATGACCGAACGAAACATGTGAAGCAGCTAGCAGATTATTGCTAGAGTTGAATCGGCAGATTATTGCATTCTCATACGTCCATACTGAGGAGCAGCTAGCAGACATTCTTATGAAAGCAATCTCTAGTAAGACATTTTATGACTCACTAGACAAGTTGGATAGTTGTGATCTGTATGCACCAACTTGAGGGGAAGTGTTGGCGTAAGTCAATCCATGTACTATTAAGGTTATGTATTATTAGAAATATTTAATATAATTAGTTTCCTATTAGGATTAATGTAATCTTGTATATATATAACATTCTTAAAGGATGCTAATATATCACAGAATTCATAATATATTTAGTTCTTCTTGACTGAAACTAGCTAGCTTGTCGGGTTGTAGCAACAAACTTTGTACATTTAGTCAAATAAAGTTCTATGATATATATATATATATATATATATATATATTGAGTTACTAGCTACATTAAGAATCCATATAAATACAGGATTCACATGCATGCATGGAACTAGCCAAGCCAAGCTGCCTTAGTTCGCAACTGTCTCATTTTTAATACTATCATCAGCTTGCTTTGTACTAGCTTCTTTGATTTTGTCTTCCTTCTTTAGTTTATTGGCCTTTTCAATGACAGCGTCTACCTCTCTCTCGACTTCCTCAGCCTGCAAGTTTTTCACGAAACAACGATTACACATATGAAAAAGACAGATATATTTGATAACTTCGTTTGTTTTCCTCGACAAAATAACAAGCAAGAAAAGCATGGATATATCACATCATGAATTTAGGGGATTTGTTGAAGAGGTTAGGTGCAAAATGTAGATTTGCTTGAAGAAAAACAAAGAGCTAGATGTTTGAAACGTGCACATTTTGATTTGAAATCGATGGTGTCGCAGGTAGGAAGCATGAAGCCGCCTCATTAGAAAGTGTCAAATTAATCCATTAAGATTCTTCTCTTGTTATCTATTGGAGTAAAGGAATTGCAAAACAACTAACAAGTAGTTTCATTTTCTAACCTAATGTTCTTAATTTATTGTGTTCTTCATAACCTCGAGATAGAGACATATGTTTAATTAAGCAGCCATCATTCAACCTAAGCACATATATATGTATAGTTTAATATCACCGAGCTTAATTAATACATGTGACCCTCAAGGTTTAGTCATGGATAATATATCTTAAAAATTAGTTAGTGCTGTTGGATAATGGGTATGTCAATTTCCACATACAAGTTAAGAAAGTAACCGAGGTATTAAGTAAGATTATTATTAGTTAGAGCTAGAAATTGTCACCTTCTCAATAATATCATCCGCCAGGGCCGCAGCCTTGCCCGTTTTGTCAGCTAATTCCTCCACAAGCTCGGCAGCATGTCGAAGTTTGCCTTCGGGGAGATGGTTGCCGATCTCGTCCGCGACCTCCTCCACCTTCTCGGAGACATTCTCCACAAGCTCCGCCACTTCTTCCGCGGCATCCAGCGTCGTCTCCACTTGTTCTGCACACATATAAACACATTCAATATATTAACACATAACCTAATTTATAATCACCAATTAAATAATTAATCATGCTAATTAGTAATTAGGGTTGAGGGTAATACTGAATAGTATAGCTTACCTTTTAACTTGAGTAATGGGTACCATTTGTTCTTCGTGAAGGGTATAATTACTGAGAAAAGCACACCCAAAAGCCACATTTTCCTGCAGATTTAAATACAAGTTAATCACGTATACCTACCATTAATCAATCACATTTAAACAACAGAGCATTCATGAACAGCTAGATGAACTTAATTACCAAGAACCACCGGAAGGATCAGAAGGAAGAGGAGCGCTGCCGGGGTCAACGCTGTTGACCACCATCAACAGAATCTTGCTGCCAATCTGAACTCTCTGGAGGCTCGTACGGGATGATCGCAAGCTCTGGTTTCCGAGAAAATGACATGAATCACTCTGGTTTAATCTGAGGTGGTGATGAACTAGTGAGGATCTAGAATTGCTGGGAGTAAGAGCTGTCTTTGTTGTGATTGTTCTGAGCGACATGGCCATGGCGCGAAAGTACGTTCTGGGTTTGAGTTGCAGAGAAGGAAATGAAGTAGCTAGGTTACGTTTTGGAGAAGACGACAATGAGGAAACAAATTAAGGTGTGTTTGGAATGAATGTATGAATCTGTTTGAAGAGACAAGGTTTGGTTGACACGCTATGATTTGATGAGGATTAGGCGTGAAGTTAATGACTTATATATAGGTTTACAGAGTCAATGGTCATCTATTTCTTCTCGGCTTTTGCGTTTTTGAACTTAGCTGGATAACCTGGATTGCTGGTGGGAACTTTCTTCTATAGTTATCGCTGGCGAGGGTGCGTATAGAAAAATAGTTCCATTTTAGTAGCATGGAAATAAAATAAAACTGAGATACTGCATGGTTCTGAATAAATAAAATTCAAACCGTGTTAAAATATAATTCCAGTAGGGCATTGGACCAGATCGATGTCATGAAGACTAGTAGCTGTAGTCATTTTTTATGAATATTTCTTTTGTAATTTACTTAAGAAAAATTATTATTTTTAAATTATTTTAAAATAAATATTTTTTAATATTTATATTTGTCTTATACTGGGTTGGAAGGATTGGTCGCCGGCAGGCGGCGGCACTTTGGAAAGAGGGGCGGGGAACTTCACTGTCCCCTTGCAAGCTTTGTTCTTGCTTGGGTTTCTGGGCTTGGACTCAAGTGTGGGCTGTTAGAGACCTGGGCTTTCAAACAAAGGTGGAAAAGTGCATGGTTGAAGAAAATGGAAAAATTATTTTGAATAAATAGAAAAACTAACTTTTAGAGGGCTCATTTTCATTAATTCATGCTTGCATATGAACACGTTCAAAACTTCAAATTTCCCAGGATCATTCCCATCATATGATAAAACTGCCATAACAGGCAATACATGTTCGGTGCAACATCATTTGAGAGTTGTAACCTCATGGCTTTTCGATATGGAATGAAATGTCTTCCAAATGTCCTGATTTTCTTACATGTTCAAGAAATAGAATCTTAATAATTTTTCTTTTTCAAAGTTTCTGTCTCCAGATCTACATATGATCATCACCTATGCATCAGCATTGCAGTGCATCGCCTTCACTGACTGTGTTACGCACCCTATCAGATGCTTTATTCACCAAAATAAAGGAAGCAAAATGAAAATTAATGAGATATATATTTCAACAGTCAAACAGAGATTGGTAACTGAAACACTACATAACAAGCTAGCTGCTTTACTTCTTCATCCCAATCAGTTTGTAGGACTATAATAGCAAGAAACAGTGACTGCACACATAGCGCCACGATAATTCCTAGCCAGAGACCCTGTTAACAACATGTAAGCTCAAAATGAGTACTCAATAGTATCATATTTCCAAGAAAGATTAGGAAACTGCAAGGATATCATCCACTGATCACCTTCCCTCCGATGTGGAGATTAACAGCAAATAATACTCCAGTAGGAATGCCGATAAGATAATAAGCTCCAAGATTAACCTATGCGCCAATCTTCTACTGCACACTTCCTCTTATGATACCTAAAATCAAATGAGAAATTTTGGAGTAAATGTAAAACTGTCTTTTGCTTTGTTTTTTTTCTTCGTTTGGATGCAGTTACGGACATGTCGACAAACCTGAGAGAACAGACTGAGGGCCATCAACAAAGTGGGAAATAGCCACTAAAATTAATGTCTGCAACATATTTCAAAACTTCTTTTTCACTACTGTAACAGTATCCCCAAACGTTTCGACCCAATATCATAACAGCAGCAACAACAGGGCCTTCGATAATAACAAGGAAAAAAGCAACAGATGCTGCTAGACGCGCTAGTTGTGGTTGCCCAACACCTAATTTATTACTTAAATATCATGTTATTTTTTCAATGAGATTTCTGTTTCAGAAATTCATATTTAGTTTCTTAAATACTTTGTATATGAGTAAATTACTAGTGTATTGACCACAAAAAGAGTAAATTACTAGTGTTCTATTAAAAAAAAACTATAAATGTCATTTATGAGAAGTAGACAAGTAGTAAAGTATTAAGATTAACCAAATTCAACTTGATTAAGAAAAAAGATAGAAATATTCATCGAAGAGAAGCAAAATAAATACTAATTCATCTAATATATCCAAATTCATCATATAGAATACTAATTAGCATATCATGTAGCAATATCTTTCTAATTTTATTGTTTGAAATTTCCTGTACCGATTTTAAAAAAAATTGATATAAGAGGCCCATAGTTTTTTTTGCACTAGACCTTCAAATCTTCAGGACCGGCCCTGTTCACCAACAAGACATCATCTGGAGAAACCCTAATCCTCCATTCAGATCTTACAAGATTGTTAAGGGGTACGGTAGGGTTACACGAATCCTAGCCACCCTGACCCCTTGTTGAAGACTGTGTTATCCACCTGCAAGACCTCTCTAATTGTTGAATTGTAGCTTAAAATTATCAAATCGTGAATATGATAATTAAGACGGCATCATATGGCTTACATATGATATGGCTCATTATTGTGCATCTTGTAAGATCTTGTCATCCCAATTTCATAAGGTATTATGTGTCTAAAACATACATTTTGGCCAAAAGTTGCTTTAGATCCAAGCTTTTCACAATAGCAACAGATAAAGTTAACATCTTGAATATCTAGTGCTAGTAATCTCACTACATCCAAGGCTGTGAGTTACATTGCAAATCATTCTTCTTCACCATACGCTACTTCTTTAATGAGTTCTTCGTCAATTTTACCATCTTCCGGCTATAACGGGCTCAGTCTAGCCCTGCATTAGAGTCACACTTGAATCCCAGACCAGTAGTCATGGGACAACCCCTCCTGATGTAGAACGAAAGGAGATCACTTTTCGACGGAAAATAAAGATTGGAGAACTGTTTGATCATGGTAAATTATTTAGGGACATCCAAGTTCGTTGGTCTTCTAAAATACTGTTTTAATTATTTTCGAGTTTTATTTTTATTAGTTTGTTTAGTTTTATTTTAATTAGTTTGTTTTGGACTTTATTTTCTTTTAATCCATGGGCTTTTAGGTTTCGTTGTTAGTAGTCCTAGAGTTATTTGCTCTTATATAAGGAGTCTCTATCAGTTGTATTAGTAATATCTTATTCTTTTATAAACAAAACCTTTGAGTTTCGCTCAAAACCTCGTGAATTTCATATCTGATTGGTGGATTCTAATCAACCTATCCTTTACCTATACTCTGTTGCATTAATTGGTAATCAGAGCCTGATGGATTCCTGGTGAGTGATTTATCAATTCATATCAAAACCTAAAAAAGGAAGAACAGAAGAACACAATCCGCTAATCGAGAGAGAAGCAGCTGCCGCCAAACTGCTCCCTCGACCCATCCTCCACAGAAACGCGACGCCGCTCCATCCAGGACACCGCGTCTCCACTCTCCACCCGGCTGCGTAAAGCTCCCCGCCTCCAGCCTGATCGGTTTCGACTGGTTCTGATACATCCAAGGCATTGTAGGACCTCTGAGCAGCCCATGCGCCTCTCTAGCCTTATGTCGCCCCCGAATTAACTGTTTCCTAGTACAGCAACGCCTGCCGGCCATAAAACCCAAAAAAATTGGGTTTTTAGCAGTCGACCAGACCCGGCAATCGGCCCGACCCGAACCATATGTCTGCAGATCTGACCCGACTCGATAACACAAACCAACCTGGTAACCCGAAAAACCGACCAGACCCAGTAACCACCGACCCGACCTGATCCAAGTCAGCAACCCAACCTAAAAGAAGATGAAGAAAAAAGAAGCTAGCATAGAACATTAGATATTTACCTCACCGGATTACGACGACTTCAGAACAACCTGTTTCATCAAAGTCAAGGTATGGTCGATAATAATTGATAGTATTCTACACGAGAATTTGGTTGCCAGCAAGGTTGTTCATTCTTGTCAATTACCGACAGTGAAGTTGAGCAATTCATTTTGGATTGATGATCATGCACATGTGACAGAGGTTTGTAAAATTCTCATCTCTATAGGAGAATTTTATAACGATGAGGTTACTTGACATGTGATTGATATGGAAGATAGTGATGTGTTTTTTTGGAAAACCATGGCATGAAAACGTCAATGGTAGTTATTGCAAAAATGAGACATATTTACTCAAGAAGAAGTTGAACCAGATTACAATCAAGCCTAAAAAGACTGAAGTGTGTGAAAACAATGTTGAAGAAATCACTTTGCAGATTAAAGAAGAATTTGCTCATGTTGACTCGGTTGTCAGTATTGAAGAAACCTCGCCTCATATGACTCTTCCAGAACCAGAACTAAATGCCATTCAAGAATGCAATTTTGGAAATCAATAAGACTTCTCTCAAGTTGCATTTGACAAACTCATCTATGGTGTTAGATTCATGGTTGAGCATTCAGAGTTTGCAGAGTCTCAGACTTCTAAACCACAAGTTCAATTATTAGATTTATTATTGAGTTTGTTTTCTACAAATTATTCTTCTTTATTTAAGATGAACTCGAGGTCGAGTTCTTTTGAAGTGGAGGAGACTGATGTAGAACAAATGGGGGTCACTTTTCGACGGAAAATAAAGATTGGAGAACCGTTTGATTGTGGTAAATTATTTACGGACATCCAAGTTCGTTAGGTTTCCAAAAGACTGTTTTAATTATTTTCGAGTTTTATTTTTATTAGTTTGTTTGTTTTGGACTTTATTTTCTTTTAATTCATGGGTTTTTAGGTTTCGTTGTTTGTAGCCTTACGGTTATTTGCTCCTATATAGGAGCTTCTATCAGTTGTATTGGTAATATCTTATTCTTTTATAAACAAAACCTTTGTGTTTCTCTCACAACCTCGTGAATTCGATTTCGACTTGTGAATTCAAGTCATAACCGATTGGTGGATTCTAATCAACCCATCCTTGACCTATACTCCGCTGCATCACCCTTGCCCCCCAAAAAATCGAAGTCTAGCTACCTTCCACCATCGGCTCCTCATCTGTTGATCGATCCAAATATTCAGTCAAAAACCTTTCCACTACACTAATCAAGACCACAGCACATTTGTGTCAACTTTTGGGCACAAGCCGTATCCTAAATGTAGGCAAGACATTGTAATAGAAACAACACACCCCATCACTCAACTATGCATGGTATTGTAGGCAATACCTTTCCTGACATGCACAAATACCAAACACAACCAACACAACATTACCTCCCACTCAACCTTGACAAGGATGTTTTAATTTCTTAACCAGGATTATTGCTTTCTTCTCTTCTAATCCAAACTAAGTGTGACACTTTACCTTACTCCACTCTCGTTCCCTAATTTCATCTTCTTCAACAAATTCTACCTGTAATCCATGAGTTTCTTCACACGCACCACTTTAATATGGCGGGGATCAAACACAGGAAGCTCTTCCCAGCACCATTTTCCTCAAACCAAACTGACTGTGCAGACTGCCCAGATTGCGCATATGATTGTTACCCTTATACAGATTTCTATGTTCCTCCACCACCGCCATTTCCTGCCATTGTACATAGTGACCAAAATAATCATATCTCACCTTATGTGATTCTGTTCCTCTGTTTGCTAGCTGGTCTTTTCCTTCTCATTGCCTACTATGTCATTATAGTGAAGTCCTGTGCAAGTTTCTGCAACCCTAATAGAAACAATGGATCTCCTGAGTCTGATTCAGCCAGCGGAGATGAGGATTTTCTTGGAGAGAATCAAGTTGATCACCCAATATGGTTCATCACCACCGCTGGCTTGCAGCAATCGATCATAAACTCGATCACGGTATGTAAGTACAAGAAATGTGATGGCTTGATTTAAGGGACAGAGTGCTCTGTTTGTTTAAACGAGTTTCATGAAGATGAGATGCTTAGATTATTGCCTAAATGCAGTCATGCTTTTCATATAAATTGTATTGATACTTGGTTGAGGTCTCACACCAATTGCCCTCTATGCCGTGCCTATATTACTTCCGAGACTATCGGTAATTCGAACTTTGTGAGGCTTGATTTGGGTTCCGGGGATCAAAATGGGGATGGTGTAAACACAAATGGAGGTTCCCGCATGGAGATTTATGAGATTGAAAGTGAGCTAGATATGAACAATCAAGTGGGAAATGACAATCAGGTTTGTGAAAACAGAGCTGGAACAGAAGATGAAGGTGAAGAATACCAAGTTGGTAATGGTACTACATCAAAGGAGGTAATAACTTTGAATGAAGTTCTATTAAGAAGGTCTATTTCAATGGATTCTTCGTCCGCTGAAAAAAAAGTTACATTCAGATATTGCTCGAAATCGTCAATCTTCAATCGAGCAGTGTCTTCATATAAGTCCTGTTTTGATGAAAAGGTCTTTTTCTTGCGGCGCAAGGTCGAGATTGTTGTCTTTGAGACATAAATGTGGGATGAATTCAGTTGTGCCCCTCTGAAGTTTATGATCATCTTTGTTTTAAGGAGAAATGTTTGTGCTGTAATATAGAGATTTGTAATCATGTACTCTCAGTAAGTTGAGGGTCAAGAAAATGGGATGAGTTCTAGCTAGGGTAAAATCTGCTTCAGATGAACTGGAAGTTTTGTATGTTTGGCAGCAATACATGGTCTTGAAGCAGACCTGAAATAAGGCTTTTGAACTGCACGATGTAACATGCAATACTCAATTGGAGTCCGCATGGTAATTGTAAACATTTGGTACATCCTCTAATAGAGCGATGAATTCTATCTTCATATAATTAGGGATTGGTTTATAATGTGATCATTAATTGGTATACATACGATACCATTTTTCTTTTCAGAATTAGCAGAATTGGGCGCATTGCAAACAATTTGTAACCTGCTGACAGTTCTTGGCTCTAGATTTTCTCTTTAATACCAACCATAGAATTTTCGAAGCACATGATATTTTCAGTAGTTGTGTTGGCAGTGTTGCAGAAAACCATATGTAACATCTTCCATTTTGTATTTCTGGAAATCATCAAATTCTACGAACCACGATTAAAATGAAGATCTTTAAACTGTAGAGTGAAAGTAGTAACACAATTTCTCTTAATCATATGATAAGCAGTAGCAGCAGGCCTAGCTAGCCCATTGTAGAAAGTGTATGTACGAGCATGTTGGAGCCTTTTTCTGTTTTTTAATATAATAGGTTACGGTAGAAATTACAAGTGATATGAAGAATATAATTAAAGTCACTAATGGACTACTCATGTCAAACACATCAAAAGGTCTGACAATTTTCTGTTCCATGAATGTGGATAATGTTCCTCTCTCTTATTATATCGTTTTAAAAATTCTTCAAATAACATACTCTAACCAGCTATAAAGCTTGCAAGATGCATGATTTATGGAGTTGGAACTGCGTTCTAAAGACTTTCGTTCGTCAGTGGTCGATGGGGACATTTATGAAAAATATAGATTGGATAACCATTTGATTACGATAAATTATTTTCAGACATTTAAGTTTATTGGGTTTCTAAAAAACTGATTTAATTGTTTTCGAGATTTATTTTTATTAGTTTGTTTTTAATTTTATTTTTTTTAACCCATGGGTTTTAGGTTTCGTTGTTATTAGTCATAGGGCTCTTTGCTCCTATATAATGAGCATCTACCAGTTATATTTGATATCTTATCTTTTTATAAAAACAAAATCTTTGAGTTTTTTTCTCAAAACCTCGTGGATTCGAGATCGATTTGTGGATTCAAGTCAAAACCGATTGGTGGATTCCAATCAATCTATCCTTCATATATATCTCCGCTGCATCAATTGGTAATCAGAGTCTAGTGGATTCTTGGTTAGTGATTTATCAATTCGCTTCAAAAAAAAGTTTGATCTGCACGGAGAAAAAAACATAAGAACATATCAAGAAACAGATCGTCGCCGATCAGCTGCACTGCCCAATCAGGCCTCGCTCTCTTCGTCCCAACCCCGAGTCCCAACCCGGAGCCGCTGCGTCACAACCAAGAAGAAGAAGAAGTCGTTGCGTCACAACCAAGAAGAAGAAGGAAAAGAAGAAACTAGCATGGAACGTTGGATATTCACCTCGCCGAATTACGCCAATCAGAACATCTTTCATCAAAGACAAGGTATGATCGATAATAATTGATAGTGATCTACACAAGAATTTTGTTGTAAGCGAGGTTCTTCATTCCCTTTAATTACCGACAATGAAGTTGAGCAATCCATTTTGGATTGATGATCTTGCACATGTGACAGAGGTTTGTAAAGTTCTCATCTCTATAGGAGAATTTTATAACGATGAGGTTACTTATCATGTGATTGATATGGATGATAGTGATATGGTTTTTTTTGAAAACCGTGGCATATAAACGTCAATGGTAGTTATTGCAAAGATGAGACATATTTACTCAAGAAGGAGTCGAGCAAGATTAAAATCAAGTCTGCTATGAAGAAGTCACTTTGGAGAATAAAGACTAATTTTCTCATATTGACTTGGTTATCCGTATTGAAGAAACCTCGCCTATGATGAATCTTCCAGATCCAGAAGTAAAGGTCATTCAAGATTGCAATTTAAGAAATCAAGAAGAATTCTCTCAAGATGCATATGAAAAACTTATATTTTGCGTTGGATTTGTGGTTGTGCCTTCAGAGTTTGTCGAATATCAGATCAACAAATCACAAATTCACTGGACTAATTTATTATGTGGTTTCTTGTCATCTTATTCTTGTTCTTTATTTAAGATGAACTCGAGGTCGAGTTCTTTTGTGGTGGAAGAGACTGATGCAGAACAAATGGGGTCACTTTCTGGCTGAAAATAAAGATTGAAGAACCGTTTGATCGTGAAAAATTATTTCCGGACATCCAAGTTCGTTGGGCTTCTAAAAGACTGATTTAATTATTTTCGAGATTTATTTTTATTAGTTTTTATTTTAATTAGTTCGTTTTGAACTGTATTTTCTTTTTAACCTGTGGGCTTTATTCTTTGTTAGTATTAGGGTTCTATGCTCCTATATAAGGAGCCTCTACAGTTGTATTTGATATTGTTGATACGCAAAAAAAATATATATATATATATATATATAAATATATGTATACATATATATATATATGAAAAAAAGGGAGTCAATTTAAATAAAAAAAGAAAAAGGGGAAAGACAGGAAAAAAAATGAAGGAGTCCTTATCAAGGTACTACACTCCTACACAAAGGCTATTTGAGTTTACCTATAACTCATATAAGTTACCTAGCCTATTGTGACTCATCTACCACAACCCTATGCAATATAAAAGGGGGACACACACGCCAAAAAGAGAAGAACACGCAGAAAGGCAGAAGAGGACGCAGAAAAAGAGGCAGACGACGCAGAAGAAAAAAAATACAAGACAAACCTAGAGGTACAATTCATCCTCTCATGCCTTACAAGCTCTTAGTGACTATTATTCCTAGGTTCTTGCTCTCTGGTGGTGCCTATGCTCTTTGGTCCTTGTTACTGGGTTACTCAAATCCCTCCTAGTTACTATGGTCCTCATGTTGCTGTGTTCTGGTCCCTGATATACTGGTTGCTCGGCTCTGTTTCTATGGTTTCTTTGGAGGATACTTGGCACTGGTTACTATGGTTCTGGTTCTTGGTTACTATGGTTACTGTTCTCTTGGTTACTCAAATCCTTTCTGGCCCTATGGTTACTATGGTTACTGTTCTCTGTGGCTACTCAAATCCCTTCTGGATTCATGGTTCTGGTTACTATGCTCCCTGGACACTACTAGTTACTATGGTTATGGTTCTTTTGATACTAGTTTCCTGTTACTACTTTGTGAACCAACAAAACCCCAGCAAGCCAATGAAATCTTGGCCAGCATGCCAATAAACTCATCTAACTACGGTTCTGTGCCAAAACTATTTTCTGAACCCACACCAACAAAAAAACATGAGGGTCTAAAACCTCGCCTCAAAAACAAACTGGTCCCTGCTGTCCCCATTGTGACCTGATCTACATGGCAAATAAATTGATAGAAGCCTCCTAGAGTTCGCAAAGGACATAAAATTCACAGAAAACACAAAGCAAGAGGAGAGGTTCTGGTGGTAGGTTGGCTGCCTAAGTTCCGGAAGAAAACATGATACAAGAACTGGAAAAAGCACCGGCATAATCAAGGTGTTCCAACAGGTGGTCAAAAAAAACTATCAATAAGAGATGAGAATTCATAGCAATGTGGTCGTGTCAAGATTCAAAGGACAGAACAAGATGAGTTACTGACTTGAACTACAGACTCAAAGAATTGAAAGACGAAGGAGACTCACCTTCTCGCTGTGTTCCTGTAACAGCACCCCAACCTTCACCAAGCCCACGTTCACCTTCTCGGAGAGATTTCGCCTGCCTAATATGGTCAAAACAGAAAAGGAGAAGCTCTCAGTCTCTGGTTCTCACAAGTTAAAGAAGGACAGAAGGAAAATCTAGTCCTCACCTGTTCGAATCCGAATCGGAAACTCGAAGGCCTTTTGGAGATGTAACATACATGATTCCCAGCATCAAATCCAACTTCGGCCTGGACTTGGTCTGTGAATCCATCTCCGAATCTGCTTTCAGCAGTAACAAGGCAAGGACGAGGCAAAGAAGAAAACTGAATCAGTCAAAAAAAAAAAGAAGAAAAAGAATGAAGAAGAAAATGTCTGCAAGCTCACAAGAAAGAATCTGGGGCAGCAAGCCTACAAAAAGCACCTGAAAGTGTACTTCTTCAATGGTCACTCCCAAATCGGCAGAGAAGGAAGGTTCAAGACTTGCATATAAGGAGAAGATATAATTGTTCAAGGTTGCAACTCAAGTCTGCTACAATTCTGGTGCTTAAATCGAGCCATTCATGCAAGAGGAAAAGCTCGCCTCTTCAGATAAGTCTGTCAGTGGAAGGTGTTCAAAGCCTGCGTACAAGAGAAATATACTTGTGTAAAGTCTGTCAAGCATGTATAATTGTATGATTGTCAACTACAAAAGCTACGTGTTTCTTTCTAGATCAAACACACGAAAGGCAGATACCTCAGACTAGTTTAAATGGAAATAGAATGGCAAGATGACTAAATTGATCAATGCCCAAAATCAAATCAATCAGTGGAATTTGGCAGCAAGCAACATATAAAGAAACAAGCTTTATAGTCCTCTTAAATAGAAATTTTGATCATGGAATCGTTGACTTGTTGATGGAAGAAGACAAAATAAATATCAAAAAGAAATTGAGAAAGTGATCACCAAAATGCTCAAGGAGCACTAAAAGATCCGGCGGTCATCCTCACCATATTCCAACTGCAAACAAGACAGAAATCAGTGATTCAACAAGAATTGAACCGGCCCAGATACAGTTTCATTACCCAACGTGAGTAGAGCAGAAACAAGGAGCGGCATCTCTCCATTTCTACTGAGATTGACCCTTCAAATTCATTCCGGGTCGAACTCGACCTTCATGATCATGGCACGGCTTGAGCTCATTGAACTCGGGATTATGTCTCTCATACCATCTTGACTGTAGAGTTATCGAAAAGAAAAAGAAGGGAGAGACTTATGTGGGTTGCACTAGATTGATTGGGGTGATGATTTAAACCTTGGGTTGAAAACAAGTTCCAAAGGAGCATAATGTCACGGACCTAGCCATTCGGCCACCACATTTGGTCCATGCGGCGCTCCCCCCACCTAGGAGCCAGCCTTATCCATCGGGGCAGCATACTGGTTTCGCCCTGCCTTGGGCTCATCAGGGGATCGGCTCCAGACCCCGACCAGTTTGTGTAGGGATGGCCTAGTCCCCTCTTCAGCGTCAAGTCCTCGACTAGCGACAAGCTCCCCAAACTTAACCGGGTCGGCCTGCCTGAACTCCGAAGGGACAGCACATATGCTCCTACACTCCGTGGCCTGGAGTGCAACCCCACCAGCATCGCCCACAAGTGACACTCCCGAAAACGGGACGTGACATCCTCCCCCACCCAACATGGTGTACGTCCTCGTACACGGCACCCGCAGCACGCACTTCTTCTACTCGCACCACGATGCCCGAGCGACGTATCGCGGCATCCCACCTCGATGCCCAAACGACAAAGGGAGTTTCCCAAAGATCGCCCAACATACTTCCGCGCCAGACTGTCCAATCCTCTCCTTCGAGGCACCCTGCCCACTCGACCCCTCTCCCGCGGGATCCCCCATCCACTCGGGGACACGACGACACGTGCGAGTGCTCGGCAGCAACGGACACCAATCTGGTCCTCACCCTCTCGAGGAACCCTGCCTACTCGACCCCTCTACCACGGGATCCCCCATCCACTCGGGGACACGACGGCACGTGTGAGCGCTCGGCGACAGCGGACTTTGATGCCGGGGCGGCTCTGATACCACTTGTCACGAATAGGCCCCAAGTGCTTGAGTCTTCGCAAACGAGCTCTCGCCTCATCCTCGGCATTCTCAGGGTAAAATTGGCGTTTAAGCTCTCTTGTAAAGTCATCAAAGGTAGTTATGGTGCACGTACCTTTCTCAACATCTCCTCGCCTTCTCCTCCACCATAACATGGCGGTGTCGGCGAGATAAAGAGCCGCGGTCCGAATCTTGGCATCCTCCTCGGTGATGCCTACGGCTCCAAAGTATTGGTCTAGCCCCCATAAGAAGTTATCCACTTCACGAGCATTGCGCGAACCCCCAAAACTCTTAGGTTTTGGCACATCAATGCGCTTGGTTTCCATGGCACCACTAGGGCTGGCTCCCGACGCCAATGCGCGCTTGCAAAGGACTAAGTCCCCATGCATCTCCTCCATGCGTGCAAGCGTGCTATTCAACTCTTTCTCATGGACTTGACGCATTTTGATGAGTTCTCCCATGAACTCCTCGCGAATCTTGTCCATCTCGCCCCGCAAGGACTCCTCTAACTGGAGCAACATCCCCTTAAACGCAGTGTGGATAACGGCATCCTCCGCCTCTAGGCCCTCTACCCTTTGGCCTAGTTCTTCCACCTGGGCACCCATGCCACTCACGCCCTCTTCCATTTGGGATAATCGTGAGTCGAAGGATGAAATGATCTCCTTGGATCGCTCCCTCCTTGGAGCGGTGACGGGCTCGACATGCTCTTCGCGACCTCTTCCTTGCGTCGTCTCTTCGGAAAGGCTTGATCCGGCTGCGCCTCTGCCTGTGCCTGGTTTTACCATCTTTTCGAGCGAGTCTTTGATCGAACTTTCGCTCTGATACCACTTGTCACGGACCTAGCCATTCGGCCACCACATTTGGTCCATGCGGCGCTCCCCCACCTAGGAGCCAGCCTTATCCATCGGGGCAGCATACTGGTTTCGCCCTGCCTTGGGCTCATCAGGGGATCGGCTCCAGACCCCGACCAGTTTGTGTAGGGATGGCCTAGTCCCCTCTTCAGCGTCAAGTCCTCGACTAGCGACAAGCTCCCCAAACTTAACCGGGTCGGCCTGCCTGAACTCCGAAGGGACAGCACATATGCTCCTACACTCCGTGGCCTGGAGTGCAACCCCACCAGCATCGCCCACAAGTGACACTCCCGTAAACGGGACGTGACATCCTCCCCCACCCAACATGGTGTACGTCCTCGTACACGGCACCCGCAGCACGCACTTCTTCTACTCGCACCACGATGCCCGAGCGACGTATCGCGGCATCCCACCACGATGCCCAAACGACAAAGGGAGTTTCCCAAAGATCGCCCAACATACTTCCGCGCCAGACTGTCCAATCCTCTCCTTCGAGGCACCCTGCCCACTCGACCCCTCTCCCGCGGGATCCCCCATCCACTCGGGGACACGACGACACGTGCGAGTGCTCGGCAGCAACGGACACCAATCTGGTCCTCACCCTCTCGAGGAACCCTGCCTACTCGACCCCTCTACCACGGGATCCCCCATCCACTCGGGGACACGACGGCACGTGTGAGCGCTCGGCGACAACGGACTTTGATGCCGGGGCGGCTCTGATACCACTTGTCACGAGCTTACTTCTTTCCTTGAGATACTCGTGCGGCCTTAGCACTCCGCTATGCTAAGTCAGCCTTACTCGCACAAATGCTTGAGCTAGAACAACCGAAAGAACACAAGAAGAACTCTTGAAAGCAAGAGAACTTGTATTGAACTTAGAATGAAGCTTTACAAGGCTAGAGAGTTGATTTGCTTTCTATCTCCCAAATGAGAGGGGTGCCTCTCTATTTATAGGCATCCTTCCTCCTTAGCCAAGATTCTAGAATATCCTAGCTATTTACAATGTGTAGAATGTTCTAGAGAACACTACACTACTCTAAGTGCTACCTTGAGTGTTCTAGAGAGTTCTTGAGGGTTCTAGGCCTTTGAGCCTCTCCTAGGACTCTAGAGAATTCTAGAGTTGCCTAGAGACTTCCCAACCCTTCTAGATCCTTCCGGATGTTTCCGAGGCTTTCCATAATGTTCCGGAAGTTTCTAGAACACTCTAGTGTATTCCAAAGTCTTCCTTGGGCAATGCTGGCTTCAAAAATGCTCAAGGAAACTCCTCGTAATTTAGGCGGGGCGTGACACTCTCCCCCACCTAAGCTCGCGATGCCCTCATCGCGACTTGGTGTTGTAGCGCCGAATTGCATCCTTGAATCGCCACAACGAGTCTTCGAACTCCCAAGTAGCTTCTGTATCGGGTAGGCCTCTCCACTTGATGAGGTACTCCTTGATGCTTGGCGCGCCATGTCGTCGAGTGACGCGGTCCGCTAGTACTTCATCAACTTCTTTCCCTAAAGAAGTCTTGGCCTTCTTTGTCACCCGTTGCGAAACTCCTGTTGACAAGTCTTCCTTGACCTCGTGAGAAGGTTTTAACCTACTTGCATGGAAGACCGGATGAATATCCAACTTGGGCGGAAGATGAAGCTCGTACGAAGCCTTACCCACACGTTTGACAACTTCAAACGGCCCCTCGTACATATGTACCAAGCCCTTATGCATTTTTCTAAAGGACTTGAAGTGCTGCGGCAAGAGCTTCACAAGTACAAGATCACCCTCCTTGTACTCCACATGGCTTCTCTTCTCGTTCGCCCATGTTGTGCCATTGTGTTTCCAACACATGGACTTTTCATTTGTGCTTGCACCCCCGTGCACATTCTTGGGACCCTTGCTTGACCCCTGTCGGACCTCTCCGACCCCTGTGCCTCCTTGCACTGATTGCAACGCCGACAACAACTTCACGTCCCGCTTGACGCTTCTAGTCGTCGGTACCATGCACGCCCTTTCACCATCCATGATGCACATGCTGTTGGCGAATGGCATAGGAATTGCCTTGACTTGCTCAAAGAATTCCATCCCCAAGACTACTTTGTAGTCGTCCATCGAAACTATCGAGAAGTTTAGACTCCCACACCATGCCCCCACGGTGGTCTTTACTCCTCGCGCTACACCTTGAATGGGTTGAGCCGGTGAATTGACCGCTTTGATGGAGCCCCCTCCATCTTTCCCCTTAAGTCCCAACCTTCGAGCCTCCTCAATTGAGATGAAGTTGTGGTTCGCCCCTGTGTCGAGCATTGCCGACGTTGGCTTCCCATTTATAACGACATCAACAAAGAGCAGACCTTTGGCTTGGACCTTGGGTGTCGATTGAATTGCATTGAGCAATTGCATCGACCCAATGTGTGCACCTTCGTTGCCTCCCTCGGCTTCTTCCTCGCCTTGATGACTTCCCAAGAGGGCGCTTAGAGCTCTCTTTTGTGGACAGTCCCTAGTCCAATGCGAACCACCACAAAGGAAGCATCTATTGTCGTTGGACTTGCTTGAGCTCCAAGTCTCTTTTTGCTTACCCTTGTCCTTGCTCCTTGCAAAGTAATTGATTTGTCGAGACTCGTCTTTATGTTGGACTTTGTCTCCCCCTCTTCTGGCATAGCCACTCCTCTTCTCCTTTGGCTCGGTGGACTCCTTTGGACTAATGTAGTCGATTATGCTTTCGGCCGTAGCTATGGCGGTAGCAAGGTCTTGCACCCCACGACGCCTTAACTCGGTCTTGGCCCATGGTTGGAGACCATCCATGAAATTGAAGAGTGCATCCTTGTCGGACATATCGGGAATTTCAAGCACCAAGTTGGTGAAGTCCTTAACATAGTCACGGACCTAGCCATTCGGCCACCACATTTGGTCCATGCGGCGCTCCCCCACCTAGGAGCCAGCCTTATCCATCGGGGCAGCATACTGGTTTCGCCCTGCCTTGGGCTCATCAGGGGATCGGCTCCAGACCCCGACCAGTTTGTGTAGGGATGGCCTAGTCCCCTCTTCAGCGTCAAGTCCTCGACTAGCGACAAGCTCCCCAAACTTAACCGGGTCGGCCTGCCTGAACTCCGAAGGGACAGCACATATGCTCCTACACTCCGTGGCCTGGAGTGCAACCCCACCAGCATCGCCCACAAGTGACACTCCCGTAAACGGGACGTGACAATAAGGTCGCCAGGAGGGGGAGCTATAGAAGAAAGCAGAGAAAAGTGAACAAAAGAAAAGAACAGCAGGAGGAAGGGCAGACGAAGAGGGAGAAGAAGAGGTAAGCGAAATGGGCCTCCGAATTGGGCCTATACCGGGTGCCCAGTTAAAAAAGCTTGCCTCTTGAAGTCTTGGACCCCCAAATTGGGTCTATACCGGGTGTCCAACTTGAAGTCATGGGCCTCCAACAAAAAAAAAGGACATATGGGCTTCGGTCGTCTTTCTGATGGGCATTCAACAAAAGAAAAAAGGAAAAAAACCCACTTCATAGGCCCATCATCAATACAAGACCAACTCCATCAATTTTCAGTATGAAGCCCGATCCAAGTCCCAAGACCCCAAATCAAAGATCTTAGGGCCTCTTGCAAACGAAATGGAAACAGACCCACTTTACCAAAAGCAGTACAAAAGCCCGGTTTAAATTCCAAGGCTCAATAACAAAATACGATGGGTGCCCAAATCAAGTAAAATGTCTCCAAGGAAAATCTATGGGCCTCTCACAAATAAAAGAGAAATAAGCCCACAAAAGTCAATGCAAGGCCCAACTGCAAAGCCCAGAAAATAAGCCCACACAAGTCATTATCAAATTACATGTCGAGTTCAAATCCAGATGCAGTAGTGTAAAAAGCCCACTTCAAGTCTCAAGGCCCAACTGCAAAGCCCAGGATGATGGGTGTCCAAATCAAATCAGCTGGCACCCCACCAAATGAAGTATCGACAAATATACAATTGATGGATTCAAAATACAATCTGTCAAAATCAAATCCGGTCATGAACTACAATGGTTTGATTCCCTCAAGGGATATGTAGGCAGTCCGGATTTTAATCTGGATACAACCATGGCTAAAACCAAATCCTGGTTCTTTTCAAGCCAATTTTCTAAACACAAAGTCAAATCTCTGACCCTATCAGTCAAACTCACCTCTCCAAACAGAATCTTTGAGACCACCAGTCAAAAATCGACCAGTCCAAATGACTTCAGTCAAATTCTCAATAAATTCTCGGATCTTCTGAAGCCACGCTTCATAGCTCATACACCTTCAAATACAAATCCCAAACACCACTCTCATTTCAAAATCAAAGCTCTCCAATAGGTCATTCACTTATTGGGAATCCTGAACTACGAAAGACTTGATCCCTCCCAGGGTACGTAGGCAACCCATTCGGGTGCAGTCGCAAAAGCAAACAAACACACATCGGTTTCTTGATAAATTGAATCAAGGGGTGTTCCCTTGTAATGAGGGATTGTAATTAAGAGACACGTTCTGTCTTGAATGAGTTGAACCAGACATAATTAAAACTCTATTTTAACCAATAAGATAGAGTAAAATTACGTTGGGTGACATTTTACATTTTTGTGCACATTTTTACCCAACATAGTTTTTGGCGACTCCGCTGGGGACTCATTTTCCCTTCCATCTCATTTTATGAAGTTATTAACTTATTATGTGTGTTTTGAAGGTAACAGATCAAATGGCACCAAAGGTTACAGTTTTCTTCCACAAACTCGCTCCAGTTGCTAATCACTCAAATCAAACTGGTTACCGAATGTCATTCGCAATAGGCCATCTTCCTGTAATTTCTACAAAAACGAAACTTGGAATAAAGCAAGACAAGGTTGCCACAGGTGTGATGAAGAACCAGGCCTTCAATAACATCTCTAAGAATGCTTTGAGAAATCAGAGGAAGAGGGCAGCACGAGCTCAAAGGAAGAAAGATTCCCAAACTACGTCAATTGATGCCGTCCTGGCCGAAATTGCTCAATCAACCCCAACAATTGTGACAACCCATGCTCCGGCTTATGTCACGATTGGTACAATTCGGGTCCCTCTACCAACCGTAGAAACTGTCATGACAACTTCCACTAAGGGAGGTGAAGAAGACAAACAGGATGAGCCTGTACCTCAGTTCCCTCTTGGAGGCTCACAAAGATCCACTACATCTTCACAACAAACAACTTCTCAAGGTACGTAGTCAAGATCTTGACCCAAAGAAGTTAGCAGAGGAGGTAGCAAAAGCTCTCGATGCACCTCCAAAAGCTCGAGAAAGGGGAAACGGATCTAAAGCCGAGGAGTATCCGGTGTATGGAGACGATTCTTACGCAGGTCCTATCACTCGCAACATGACTAAGAAGAGGAACATGTTACCAACAAGTGATACGTCAGACAATCCTTTATTGGTCTCGTGGAAAGGAAACCCCCTGTATGAGGCTTCTAATCCAATCAATGATTCTTCATCTCAAATAAAGTCTGACGACAGTGCTGAATTCAATAATGCCCAAGTACTTATGGCAAGCTCCGAAACTCCGCCAGAGGAGCAATTGAGACAACGATTGGAAGAGATGGCAAAAAGAATGGCTCAACTTGAACTGGATGCCCAACAGAGGCAAACTGAGAGAGAAATTGAAGCTCAAAGACTCACAGTTATTGAGTTTGAATCAAAGAAAAAGTTAGCCGAAAAGGAAGTAGAAATCGCTAGCCTCATGGCTAAGTGTGCTGCGCTCATGGAGAAGAAGAGACAAGAAGAACAAGAGGAGCCGGTCCTTCCTTTGCTCAAAGAGACGATAACATGCTCTCAGCAGAAAGTATCAAGAGCTTGATAGCTGAAGGAATAAGAGACTTTCAGTTGTCTATGGCTACGCCAGTTCTGGGATATCGTAAGCCATATCCTAACCATTATGATGCGATACCCTTCCCAAAGGGATATCAAAGACCAATTTTTTACAAATTCGATGGGACGAATAGTTCTCCGCGAGAACATCTCGCCCACTTTTATTCAGCCTGTGGGGAAACGTCACAAGTAGACGCCTTTCTGGTCAGGCAATTCGTACAGTCCCTCAAGGGTTCTGCATTCACATGGTACACGCAGTTGAAGCCAGGTTCTATACTAACATGGGACGATATGCAGAGAGCATTCTTGGCACAATTCGTCAGTTTTAAAAAGAAAATATCGATTATTGACCTGACGGATACCAAACAAAAGAACAAAGAAAGTTCCACTGAGTTCATCACCAGGTGGAGAAGTCTTAATCTCCAATGTCCCGACAAGTTGTCTGAATCCTCTGCTGTTTAGATGTGTGCTAATAACCTCATCCCGGAGATCGCAACATATATTGGCACAGCAGAGCCACAAACATTTGATGAGTTGGTGTCTAAGGCAGGTAATGTTGAAAGACAGATTGCTCGTCAAAGATCAGTTCGAGTTCGAGGAATCAAATTGCTGCCAAGGATAATGATTCAAAAAAGTCGGTTGTCAAGAAGGGAGAAACAATGGCTACCTTCGTCAAGAATGACAAGAAAGGTGACAATGTCAAGAATAATAATGACAGCAAAACAAAAGATGATCGCCCTCGAAGACTCACTCTCAAATACAGGAGAAACGTCGCCTATTCATTTGACAATGATGACGTGGATGCAATTTTTGATGAGCTCATGGCGGCTAAAATGATTACACTTCCTGAATCAAAACGGCCCTCAAAGATGAACAAAACCAATGATCCAAAGTATTGTCGGTATCACCACATAGTCAGTCATACATTGAAAGATTGTTACATCCTCAAGGACATAATACAGGAAATGATCAACAAAAATGAAATCGTGACAACAACAGCCAATGTAATTACAACCGATGTGTCTAGACCTGACAACGCCATATCTGTCATTTTCGAAGTTGACAATGAAGTCACGATTGTCGAAGCACATCCCAACATACCACGTCCTGGAAACCCTAATATTCCATCCCTATATGAACTCATGACGACAAGCTTTGAGATATGGGAAGATTCAGATGGGGAATGGACAATTGTAAGGAATAGCGCGAAGCAACATCATCCTTCCTCGGCTCAATCCTCTTCACCTTCTCTCTCTTCGAAAAACAAACATCGTGGTAGGTTCTCAAAAGGTAAAAAGAAAGGAAGAAATGCGACAAAGAACGTCCAAGCTCAAAACAAAGATGAGTATAGACAATCACCGCGAACTCCAATTACCCTTATGGAATTCCTACCAAAAGGGTTCTTCAAGAACGACCAGAAGAAAGAAGATCATGAAGAGGTGCTCCAATGTCGTATGGCCTCTGTTGAGATAGCCTCCCCATCCAGCTCAGACGCAGATGATGAAAGGCTGCATGAAGTCGATCAAATTCAACCACACTCTGTCCCGGTTATACCATCAGCTATTCAAGACGATGGAAAAACATTACCTACAAAACTAAGAGCAAAGGGTGATGCGAACAATCCTGTCGACAAAATTAAAGCTGTACCAAAAATGGTTCCTCGAAGGACAAAAGAATCTCAACAAAAGTCCAAATATGACATACTGGCACATCTGCAATGTATCCCTTCACTCTTCAGTGTTTACGACACTTTGCGCATGTCAAGGGAGTTACGAGAAGCATTAATTGAGGCACTACTAAGTCCGGACTTGTATAAAGAGGATGTTGTTGAAGTTGATACGACAACCTCAAGAGATTGCCCTAATTGCAGGAATTGCATTTCGTTCCTAGATGAAGACCTGTTATTGGGAGGCGAACAACATAATAGGCCTCTTTACGTCACCGGACTTGTGGGTAACATGACGATCAACAGGATTTTACTTGACTGTGGGTCGGCAGTAAATTTGTTGCCTCTTAAAACACTTCATATCATGGGGATGAATGCTAAACAACTCACCCCGTCTATGCTCACCATCCAAGGCTTCAACCAAGCTAGCCAGAAAGCGATGGGAACAATTGTCTTACAAATGGAAATTGGGGAACTCTTCTCAAGCACTTTGTTTCACGTGATAGATGCTCTCACATCCTATAATGTACTGTTAGGGCTCCCGTGGCTCCATACTTATGGCGTCATCCCTTCCACGTTACATCAATGCTTTAAATGGCTGCAAAATGAAGAAGTTAAAAAGGTTGTGGCGGACACCGATCCCTTCAGAGGCGAAGAGGTAAATTATTCGGATGCTAAGTTTTATAAGTCAACAGAGCTTCCTAACTTAATCATAGAAGAAGCACCCAAACATGTGCTAGAGACTGAGAAATTGAAGGTGTCTAACACACCTAAATTTCGGGCCAAAGTAACTCTGTCAGTGCCCTTGAAAGAAGAGAAGGCTCCAAGCTCCGAGGTATCAAAACCAAAGATGACTTTCAGGTATATACGGAAAGACCTACGCAAACACGGACAAAAGGTCATAGCTCCAGTCAAAAACATAATGGAGACCCTCATGACAAGCTACGCCAGGTCTCTTCAGAAAATTGATCACTCCATTCCAAAGGAAGGTATCGTAATCTCTACAACGCTCGATCATGGGCACAATAGACACAAACGAGTTATCTCCTACAAAAACAGGAATGTGAAACCAGTGTCCTCTGCTCCTTTAAAGATTAAACTTAGCAGTGGCAAAGCAACTTCAAAAACCACCCCACTAAGAGTAATGATCAAGCAGACAAAGGGCACGCTCAAAGTGAAAGTTGCTGAGTTTGATCCCTCAGAGTCTAATGTCTTTACAAGTCTTGACAGAGCTATGTTTTGTGAGGAAGACACGCCACCAACCACATCTCTTCAACGGATGGGAAAGGAAGATCCGCCTCGTGTCTCTGTTTTTCAACGTCTAGCAATTGAATCCCAACCTCGAGTTTCAGCGTTCCTAAGATTGGGCGAAACCCCTTACAAACTACAACGGAACAAGAAATGGAAACTCAAGAATAAACAACACAAGGATGTAATTGCTCAGTTCACGAAGGAATCAGCATCCACAAATTATGTCTCCATTGAGGAGGATTCAACCGAAGATGTGGAAGAATATGAATTCATCAATGATGCTGAACCTGCCCCACCACAAATAGAAGACGGAGGTCAAGCAACGGTGGATGAACTCCAAGAAATAAACCTGGGCACAATGGAAGATCCAAAACCCATATTTGTGAGCGCTCTTTTAACTCCGAAAGAATTTCAAGACTACAAAAATATTCTTGAAGAATTTAAAGATGTGTTTGCATGGGGATATCAAGACATGCCTGGTTTAGACCCAAAGGTTGTTGTTCACAATCTAGCAGTTTCAAAGGAGAAAAGGTGGGTTAAGCAAGCACCAAGACGTTTTCGCACAGAACTAGCTACTCAAGTCAAAACTGAAGTGGATAAACTTATTGACGTGGGATTCATTCGTGAAGTCAAATACCCCACATGGTTGGCCAGTATCGTACCTGTTGAGAAAAAGAATGGGCAAATCCGCATCTGTGTAGATTACAGAGACCTTAATGAAGCTTGTCCAAAGGATGAATTTCCTTTACCAATAACTGAGCTTTTGGTCGATGCCACGACAGGTTTCGGTGCTATGTCCTTCATGGATGGTTTCTCTGGCTATAATCAAATAAAAATGGCACAAGAAGACGAGGAACTAACAGCATTTCGCACTCCTAAAGGAGTATATTGCTATACGGTTATGCCTTTCGGTTTGAAAAATGCAGGTGCTACCTACCAAAGAGCAATGACAACCATTTTTGGTGACATGTTGCATAATACAGTCGAGTGCTATGTAGATGATTTGGTAGTCAAAAGCAAGAAACGGGAGCATCACCTAAGTGACTTGAGAAAGGCGTTTGAAAGGCTCCGTAAACATTCGTTGAAAATGAACCCTCTTAAATGTGCGTTTGGAGTTACATCCGGTAAATTCCTCGGTTTCATTGTTAGGTATCGAGGAATTGAGATCGACCCAACCAAAATCAAAGCAATCTGGGAAATGCCGCCACCAAGGAACGTTCGAGAATTACGAGGGTTGCAAGGAAGGCTTGCTTATATAAGAAGATTCATTTCAAATCTTTCTGGGAGGTGCCAACCATTTTCAAGACTGATGAAGAAAGTTGTACCTTTCGTGTGGGACCAAGCATGTCAAAACGCTTTAGATAGCATCAAAAAATACCTGCTCAACCCACCAGTCCTAATGGCGCCTATCAAAGGCAAACCTCTAATTCTTTATATCGCAGCTCTTGAACGTTCTCTGGGGGCAATGCTCGCACAAAACAATGATGAGGGCAAAGAAAACGCTCTCTACTATTTAAGTCGGACGTTGGTGGGAGCTGAACACAATTACACGCCAATAGAGAAGATTTGCCTTGCACTAGTCTTCGCAGTTCAGAAACTACAACATTATTTACTTGCTCATAGTGTCACCTTGATATCTAGAGCTGATCCATTGAAGTATCTAATGACAAAACCCGTGCCTTCAGGACGGCTTGCTAAATGGTCCTTAATTCTCTCAGAGTTCGAAATAAAGTATGTCCCGCAAAAAGCAGTAAAAGGACAAGTATTGGCAGACTTCTTGGCAGCACATCCAGTTTTAGATACCCACGAATTGCACAAAAATTTGCCAGATGAAGAAGTGTTCTCAGCAGAAACTTCCTCATGGCAATTATACTTTGATGGGGCCGCTAGAAGACAAGGAGCCGGGGCTGGCATAGTGTTCATAACACCCTCTTGCGGTATAATCCCTTACTCGTTCTCTCTATTGGCTCTATGTTCAAACAATGTTCATAGGCTTATAGATAGCTTTGGAAATGGGGATCGACTCTTTGCAAGCATTCGGTGACTCTCAATTAGTTGTCAGACAAATAAATGATGAGTATGCAGTCAAAAATGCAAACCTTGTCCCATATCATCAAAAAGTCAAATATCTTATGGGACAATTCCGAGACATAAATATTAGCCACATTCCTAGATCAGAGAATGACAAAGCAGATGCATTGGCTAACTTGGCGGCTTCATTAGCGCTCCTTAACGAAAGAGACATCCAAATAACGGTCGGGGAACGTCAATTGCTGCCTATGTCTTTTGAACGGATGGAAACTACCAACGAAACACATGTAGTCTCTGCGTTCGACATTGAGGAAGAGTCTGATTGGCGCAAGGATATGGTTGAGTACTGTCAGGCCGGAACCTTACCCACAGATCAAAAGAGAAGGGTTTATGTGAGACGAACAGCTCCTTGATATGTATACCTTAATGACACTCTATATAGGAGATCTTTTGACGGCATACTGTTGAGGTGTTTATCAAAGGAAGAGGGAATTCAAGCTCTTAAAGATGTCCACGGTGGCATTTGCGGAGCCCATCAAGCAGGCCCAAAGTTAGCCGCCCAATTGAAAAGAATAGGTTACTATTGGTCATCCATGATACAAGACTCGATAGATTATGCACAAGCATGTAAACTATGTCAAGTACATGGAGATTTCATACACCAACCCCCAGTACCTCTTCATCCCACGTCTCTATCATATCCCTTTGAAGCATGGGGATTAGATGTTGTGGGTGTTATATCTCCTAAGTCCTCACGTATGCACCAATACATATTGGCCGCAACAGATTACTTCTCAAAATGGAGTGAGGCAGTTGCTCTTAAAGCAGTGAAAGCAGAAGATGTTACAAAGTTTGTCAAAACTCACATCATTTACCGCTTTGGAGTCCCCTCAAAGTTAATATCTGACAATGCGACATATTTTAAGTGCAGAGCCATGGTTACGTTGTGTAAAAAATACAACATCCAACATGCATTTTCATCCAGCTATAACCCAACGGCTAATGGTCAGGTAGATGCTTTCAATAAAGTACTTTGCAACATCCTAAAGAAAATGGTCTCGGCAAACAAAAGAGACTGGCATGATCGTCTCCCCGAGGCATTATGGGCCTATAGGACCACCGTCCGCACGGCAACTGGATGTACACCATTCAACTTAGTCTACGGGTCTGAAGCAGTAATGCCATTGGAAATTCAATTGCCTTCCTTAAGAATAGCTACAATGCTGACAAATCCTGATGAAAATACACAAATCAGATTGGCAGAGCTTGAAGCACTTGATGAAAAGAGGCTTGCGGTCCAACAGAAACTTGAAATTTACCAAGCTCAAGTGGCAGGCGCCTTCAACAAGAGGGTTAAGTGTCGATCATTCAAGATAGGAGACTTGGTCTTAACAGTTCGAAGACCCATCATTGTCACCAGAAAGTCAAAAGGGAAGTTTGAACCAAAGTGGGAAGGGCCATATGCAGTCACCAAAGTCTTCACCAAAGGCGTATATGAGCTTTCAAACGCAGACGGAAACCGTATCTACCCCTGCGTCAATGGGAAGTTTGTAAAAAAGTTTCATACCCTTTAAAGCTCGCTAGATCAAAAAATGGGCGATCTAGACAAAAGTTAGAGCTACAAAAAAAAAAGCTCGCTGGGTAGAAAAGTTAGGAAGGCGGCCCAGGCAAAAGTTAGAGCACAAATCTTCCCAAACTACGTGTAGCTTGATCCCTTCAAAGGGTACGTAAGAAATCTGGTATTAAAACCAGACTCAGCTGCAAACAAAAAAAAAGTTTTCAAAAAAATCTATACCCAAAAGCAAATGGGTGAACTACGTTTGGCTTGATTCCTTCGCGGGATACGTAGGCAGTCTAGTATCAAACTAGATCCAGGCGTATTTTCAAATCAATCTTTTTTTTCCTAACACATTTTCATGTGACTAAGCAGGTGAAGGAGGTTGATTTTGCCATTGGATAATGGCATCTCTGTTGATAAGTCGTTCCATATCACCAGCAGCAACAACAACAAAATTTCTCAAAGATATCTAGAGTCAAATGACAATACAGGAGATCGGTTCATCCCAAATAACAAAGTTAGAAATCGACTCAACCCTGTACTTCAAATTGTCCAAAAAGAAAGTGTGTTCCCAGCAAGAAGCGTAAGGAGTTTAAATTACCCCTCTACTTGGACCTCCTAAAGCTCCTACAAACACAAGGAAAGGACAAAGTCAGCAGACATCAAACTCTAATTGGGGAACATGTTGAAAAAGCTGAAAATACCTTGTTTCGGCTCAAAATATTAAGGCAAGAGTGCACAGCAAGCGCCATGTCTTTTCGCAGCAAATACAAGGAGAAAAAAAAAAGAATATGTCAACAGTAGAATATGTGAAAGTCAAAATATCCAGCCATGCTCCTCAGACCAAATGCTTACTCAAATGCATCCCGAGACAATAAAAAATGTTGTGGGCAAATCAACATCAGAGTTTGGCATGCATAAAGATAATAGACCGACAGCTGTTGTTCAAAACAAATTCATTCATCCACGGAACCAATAAAAATGGCGATATCAAGTCATAACAACGCAAGACAAATAGCAAATGGAAAAGGGAATAACTGCAACAATTGAAGGAATAAAAAAAATCAAAATCCTATCAGCAAATGCTTTATGGTTTCGGTGCCTCGCTAAAGGACTTCAAGGAGTTGACCAGCCATTGCAATTCTGCCTCCTGAGCCTTATGTGAGCTTTTGTAACGCTCAAATCCAAGGAGCTCATCCTCGGCTTCAATCCTTGCTCGCCGAAGCTCTTCATTTAAGTTATTTTGCTGCTCAGTAGAGTTCCTCAAGCAGGTGATCTTCTCTTCAAGATGACTTTTCGCAAGCTCATATTCTTGTCGCAGTTGTCGAGCTTTTTGTTCCGCCTCTATAATCTGCTCTTCAGTCGACATCAAAACTTCAAGTTCCTGATTAAGTCCCGTCAATTGTAAATCTAGAACCTTCTTGGCATCTTGACATTCTTCATGGCTCTGTATTAAATCATGAATACGTAGAGCATCTATTTTGTGGTGCTCCTCAATGACATGATGGCCTTCAGAAAGCTTGTCTGCCAGTTCGAAGATTTTGTTGACACTTTCAGCAAACCTCTCAAATCTATCTCTCCAGACCCATACGTCTTAATGACCGGTCTTAACATCTCTATTGATCTTTGGACCTCACTGCACCGTTCAATAATGTACCATATCGGTTGAGACAAGCTGATCTTGCTTAAAATATCCTTAATCTCCGTGATGATAAAAGCGCCCCAACGTGCATTCAATGATGAGTTAAACACCTCGCGCAAGACGGCTGAAGTGTTATTTTGATGACATAAATCTTCATCAACATTCTCACATGAGTCAGGATCTATGGGTTCCGTGTCCCTACTATTAGAATCAGAATGCTCTTCGGTCAAGATAAAATCCTCCATTTGTGAGTCTAACCCCTTCAACTCGGATGTTTTGTGCCACTCTAACAAGAGTAGTGGTGGTTCTACCCTGGATTCAGCTTCAATCAAGGGCACCTCTTCATCACATTCACTCAGGATCGGCTCACATGCTAACCCCACGCCTTCGGGCTCTAACACTGGCAATTCGGGCTCTAGACCCTTCTCGACCCGCTCTAATGTGTTCGAGGGTGATTCTAAGCCACAGTTATGCAGATCCGGGCCACTCAAGCTTCCTACTATTTTCACTGAATGAGGTTCGGCACCATGGTCCTTTGACATTCGCTTCCTCATCTCGCTCTTTCTTTCAGAATCATGCGACTTGCTTTCCGAATCCTTGCATTTCGGCTCCACTTGTTTCAACTCGGACCTTCGTCCCTGCAAAGTTGGCTTCGGATTTTGTGGTTTAAGTGTTTGGTCACGTACCATTACCGACTTTAGCTTCGGCGTAACAATACCGTCGTTAGAAGAAACCCAACCAGTCTTCGATGTATGACCTTTTGGAGGAGACACAAGCTTTTCGGCCACATCATCCCTAAGACCATCATGTCTTGTATGCCTAGCCCGTTTGTTACTCCTGTCTTCGTCATCAGAATCTGCCCTATGGTTTTTTCTATTCATGCCACCACCCCTACAAATTATGGGGGAAGTGTTCATAGACGCAGTCGGATCCCCCTCATTGAAATCTGAGAAAAATACTTCTGTCGGCATGGCAGTAGATATATCCCTAAGGGACCTTATCACAAAAATATTGCTCTGTCTTTCGAGAGGACGCTTCTTCAAAGTCGTGTAAACAAAAGATACAGACCGGCCCAAATAGGGAGCACATGCTGCCATCCACCACCTACAATATGTCCAGGTACACAGCCCTTCATAAGAGGAACGAGGGATGTAAAAACGGATACCAGTACCAACTCTGTAAAGTATGCGTTGAGCCCTTGCCAAAGCTTCAACACCACATTTCTTCCTCTTCTCAACCTTCAATTGAAGTCGGTTGGCTGGAACCCCCTGGTCAAAGCCAAATTGACGAGCAAATCTGTTTGGATAATATGGTTCTAACCAAAGCTCATCACCAATACGTACTGGGAGTAGTGCAGAGCGGAGAGAAATTAGCCAATCAAGCCTCTCCTCAGACAACTTTCCATCGTCAATCAGAAAACCCTCCAATTCAACAAATGGGGTAGGACAATATTCTACTGAACCTCCAGTCCTAAAAACAAGCCTAGCTGTAGTAATATCTAATTGTTGAGCTTTGATACCAGCATATCTTGACAAATGAGGATAGTTCTCAGGAAACTCGCTGTCTGCATGTCGCCTATATAGACAATTGAAGTGCTCTCCCAACCAACCAATCACGTAATGAACCGGAAAGCAACCTCGTGACTCACCAGGCCCCCGTGGGTCAGTCACGATTTCCCCAAGACCATGATAGATGTGGCCTAACGCGACTGGTGCAAGAGATATTTTATAGCAGAAAATTACCTTTCCGTGGAAAGTAGCAAGGGCTGCCTCAGCCTCTTTCACATTTGGACTTGAAGCTCACAAATGCATAACCAGCGGGTCTTATTGGATTACCTTCGAATACGACTTCAGCGTTAACGATATCAGCACCCTCTGAGGTAAAAAAACTCCCTGAGATATTTAGCCCTGACTTCGTACGACAAATTTTCCACATACAAATTAAAAGTTATATCCTTGGATGGCATAACAAATCATAGGAATGGTGCTAATTCCCATGTTCCTTTTAGTCTCGTTTGGTTTCGAGGGCCTCCCCGTCCCTTACTCGTTTTTTGAAAGCCGTCATCCTGGATTTTTGTTTACGTATGCCGCCTCACCTTTCTACAAAAATTATTATAAAAATTCCTCGGGTCTCTACAGAATGAAAAGCCCGGGTAGAAGCATAAACAAAAGGAGAGAGGAAAAGTAGAAAGAGGGGAAGAAGTCTAGTGCTAGTTCTTAGGGGGAATCTTCTTTTTTGGCTTGGCATAAGCCATCTTTATAATACGGCCGTCCATTTCCTATCATACATTGCACACAAAAATTAGAATTGTTGCCAAACAACACGGAAAAAGAGCAAGATGACTATATATTTGAATAGATACAACATTTGCTTGTCAAACATTTATTTCCTTATCTAGCATATCTCATAATCCCCAGAGCCAACAGAAATAACCTCCACAAGAATCCAGTGATGCATCCTGAAACTTTTATCCATGTTTCACATTGATTCTTAAACTTAAAACTAAAACGACACTCAACCCACAAAATGTATCATTAGAGTCATTAGTTGGCATTTCAGTAACTTCAAACTTATTCTTTAGCATAGTCGCCATACTCATATATCGGAAAGTTGTAACCTACATTACTTTCCCTGTTAGTATAGTCTTCTTCATCGTCCCAACCAAACGTAAAAGCTAATTGTACAAATATCACAGAGCATAACACAACCCATAATGCTTACACTGGCTTCAAGACCATTGAGAGCCACACGAGCCTCCTCTGGTGAAGCCACAGTCACAAACGCCAATCCCCTGTTTCTGCTCTTGCTATACACAGCCAGCTTAACCAAAGCGAATCACAAAAACACTAATCAGTAAACCAAAACCCATCATAGAAAAACCACCAATTTCTCAATTACCAAAAACTTAGAGACTGTTCAAACCTCAACGTCGACGACTGTGCCGTACTTCTCAATCATGGTCCTAATGTCGTCAGGAGTACAAGTCCAAGGCACATTCTGGGCAAGCAATTTTGTATCAGAGAACTCTTCGGTTTCTGGCTCAACGAGAACTGGGTTTTCTTGAATGGCTTCTTCCTGGGCTGTGGAGGAGAATTGGAGCACGAAATTCGAGAGCTTTTTTGGGTCCTGATTGCAGAGGTGGTGGGTGTGAGATAAGGAAACAGAGTGAGAATAGAGGCCAGGAAACGGAGAGAGTTGTGGGTTTGTGCTTGGGGAGGTGAAGTGGGTTTTGAAGACAAGGTAGAGAAGCTAGAGGTTGACGAAGCAAAGCCCTCTGGCTTTATTAACATGAAACTCATAGTTGAAAATGAAATGTATCTAAAGCTTAATCTAACAACAATGAAGGATAGAGATAATAGAGAGAACCTGAAGCAAGTTTTCTAATATTTTCCAAATGAGCAAAACGTCTAGAAGAAAAACAAGGTCAAACGGCATCGTTTTCACTCCCCCTCAATCTCAGTAATTATTATATCATCTACATAAAGCAAGAGTGCAATCATAACAGCAGTAGAATTTCTGATAAAAAGGCTAGGATCAGAATGAGTAGAGTTAAATCCGAGAGCTGGAAGAAAACTTGTGAACTTCTCATTCCAAGCTCTTGGAGCTTGTTTTAATCCATATAGAGATTTCTTCAGCAAGCATACATGATTTGGAAACTTTGGATCCTCAAATCTCTGTGGCTGCTGCATGTAAACTTTTAATTCACCATGCAAAAATGCATTCTTAACATCTAGTTGCTTTAACTCCCATCTGTTCATAGCTGCAAGAGCTAGGATCAATCTAACTGTAATGTGTCTTACAATAGGACTAAAAGTTTCTTCATAGTCCAAACCCTTCTCTTGACTGTATCCCTGAGCAACTAATCTTGCTTTGAACCTTGAAACTGATCCATCAGGATTTTTCTTTATTTTCTAGATCCATTTACAGCCAACAATATTTTTATTTTGAGGAAAAGGAACCAAATCCCATGTACCTTGATTCTTTAATACTGTGATCTCTTCAAGCATTGCTTCATCCTATTTTTGTTTACCAGTAGCTTTCTTAAAAGTTAAAACAGCTTGATTCAATCAAATCTGTAGACTGCATAGCAAAAGAAAATCCACTAAAATAGGCAAACTGATCAAAGTTTTCTTGCTGAACAATACAAGAAAATGCACAATAGTCTTCGAAAGTTTTCTTCTTAACAATGCCATTCTTTGCTCTAGTCAGCATGGAGTGTTGATTATAGGCCTGACTTGGATCTTCAACAAATGATAATTCATATGGAAGAGAAGAATGATCTCCACCATTCAAAAACTCATTTCCAGCTACAAGACTTTCACCTGTATTGACATTTACAGTGCTAGTATGTTCAGAAACATAGTGCTCGCGTTCAGTATCACTTGCTGCAAAATGAAATTCACTATTATCAATTGTAGTATCATTTCCAACTGTATTATCCACCGTACCATCACTATTAACATGAGCACCATAAAATTCAGTATTAACAACATTGGCACCTCTATCTGACCTCATATTTTGAGCACTGTCAACATTGGCACCTTTATCTGACCTCATATTTTGAGCACTGTCAATATTGGCACCTCTATCTGACCTCATATTTTGAGCACTGTCAACATTGGCACCTCTATCTGACTTATCTGAACTCATTAAACTACCCCTCTCAACAGTCACAAACTGAGGACCAAGTTGTGAATGTTGTGGAATAATATGTCTGGAAGAAGAAAAAGTGGGAGAAGAACAAGATTGAGAACCCGAAGCAAGCAGATGATAAGGAAAGATGGTTTCATCATAAACTACACGCCTAGATATCCAAAGCTTATTCAAAGCAATACTATATATAGCAGAAAACCCCCTTATACCCTAAAGCATAACCAAATAACACACACTGAACAGACCTTGGCTCAAGCTTTGATGCGGGAAGCGTGAACACGATAGAAGACGGCTCCGTCAAGCGTCGAAAGCCATATGAGGATAAGCTAGAATCCACTAACCATTACGGCAGAGCCGCAAGAAATAGAGAGAAACTTCTCTAATATTAGGGTTTTATTGATATCAGAGTTGTCCCAAATACATAGAATGATGATGCTTATATAGGCATCCAAACCTAATACAATCACAATCCTAATCTAACAATAATTCTTAAGAATCTTAATTAAAAAAAGGAAACAAATAACCTTGAATAACACAAAAATATTATCAACCTAAAATACTAAAACACAAATCAGATAATTAAGACTAAATCTTTAGGCTTCAAATCTCGTCCTACATCAGTCTCCTCCATTTGGAAAGAACTCGACCTCGAGTTCCTCTTGAATGCAGCTCGATCGTAGAAACAAAACTTGATAAGCCATCAGCACCATCGTCTTAAATAACCAACGTCCCATCTTTTTTTAGATAGAATTGATGAGGTTAGCCAAGGGCAAACCCCTCAGTATGTTCCTCTTCAATTTTGGATAGATACTCCTAGACCAGCGTCATGGATGGTGAATTGATAAAGTCAACCCAGGGCAAACCCCTCGATATATTCCTCTTCAATTTTGGATAGATATCTTACGACCAGCGTCGTTGAGGTTGGCGGTGGGTGAACTACTCCCATGGACCATTGTCTGCTAAGAAGCGGGCGAACCCCGCTCTGATACCAAATGATGCGGGAAGCGTGAACACGATAGAAGACGGCTCCGTCAAGCGTCGAAAGCCATATGGGGATAAGCTAGAATCCACTAGCCATTACGGCAGAGCCGCAAGAAATAGAGAGAAACTTCTCTAATATTAGGGTTTTATTGATATCAGAGTTGTCCCAAATACATAGAATGATGATGCTTATATAGGCATCCAAACCTAATACAATCACAATCCTAATCTAACAATAATTCTTAAGAATCCTAATTAAAAAAGGAAACAAATAACCTTGAATAACACAAAAATATTATCAACCTAAAATACTAAAACACAAATCAGATAATTAAGACTAAATCTTTAGGCTTCAAATCTCGTCCTACATCAAGCTTATTCTTGACATAAGGTCTAAGATATGGATAACATGCTGAACCAAAAATTCTCATGGAGTGTAAATCTGGGTGAGAACCAAAGAACCTGAAATATGGAGATTCCATACTTAATGATCTGCAAGGCATACGATTAATGAGAAATGCAGCATGAGCAATTGAATGAAACCAAAAAGGTTGAGGAAGTTTGGCTGCAGCAGTGTTATACAGGTTTCCACTATATGCCGATTCTTTTGCTCTGCTATACCATTCTGTTGTGGCGTATAAGGACAGATAATATGGTGAAGAATGCCTTCAGACTCAAGAAAGGCAGTAAACGCTTTACTCATATATTCTCCTCCACCATCAGTCTGTAAGCATCCAATAGAAAAATGGAACTGGGTATGAACAAATGCATAAAATTTCACAAATGTAGCAAATGTATCCGATTTATTGATCAAAGGGAATATCCACACAAACTTTGTGAAGTCATCTATGAAATTACATAGAATCTATATCCTTCAATAGACAAACACGGAGCTGGCCCCCACACATCAGAGTCTGAAAGGGAGCAGTACATTGTGACTTTGAAGCACTAAAAGGTAACCTATGCATCTTTCCTGACAAACAGGAAATGAACAAATGACCTGAAGAATCTGTTGGAGAAGAGATCTTAGAGAAACTGAGCATCCTTGAAACAACTTCAGAAGAGGGATGACCGAGTGGTTGATGCCAAAGAGTGGATTTCACAGCTGAACCAACAAAGGCTGTTGCAGATTTGGAAACTTGTGGAGACTTGAAAAGAAACAATCCATCATCACTGCTCTTTCCTTGATATAGAATTGCTCTTGACATTTTGTCCTGCACACATATATCGGTGTCATCCATGACAATAAAACACTTATAGTCTTTACACAACTTGTTAAAAGACAATAAACTGACTGCCAGACTAGGAACATGAACATTGTTTAGTCAAAAAGTATGAAAAGCAGGAGTAATACTAGCAGAACCAATGTGTTTAATATTTAAACCTTCTCCATTTCCAATGGTGATAGAGTTGGAAGATTCATAAGAAAGAGCAATCTGATGAAGAAATTGATTTTCCTTGATCGAAAGTGTTTACAATCTGTACTCATATATACACTCTATCCTTGACCTTCTAGATAAGGATTACAACTAATACAAGGAATACAATTGATATTGGTATTAAATATAGATGATTCTGTTATGGAATGATGATGGAGAGAGTCTAGGAGAATCATGCTGGATGGATATGAGGATTGTGAGGCTTGATTGTAGACAGAGATTTGCGTCAACAGTTTGCCAACTAGTAGAGTTCATTCTTGATATGGGGAGAAATCAATGGTAGAGAATTAGTGACTTTAGTATTGCCTAATAAAAATGGAAGGTTACCATAGTGAGAAACCGGCATAGAATTACTGTTTCCCATGTAGACATTGTGAGGTCCGCCATAAGTCTGTGGATTTTGGATTGGCATGGCGGTCATGTGGTGGGTGGCACCCATATCCGAATACCAACTCTGATCGCCAAGAGTATGAGAACCAGCAAAAGGAGGAGCAGAAGATGGGCCAGAAAAGCGATGGGGGCAGTGATGAGGCCCATGCTGACGGATCCAGAGAAGGTAATTGATTTCGTTTAATTTGATGAACTGGGAGGTGTTTTGGTGCGGTACTGGTGGAGCTGTGTTTGCCATAAGAGTGGGAATGAAGAGAAGGAAGACTCGAGAGGGGAGAAGAGAAGACAGGTAGATCCTAGACCTAAGCGTTATGGTGGTTTTCTGCTTCTTCTTCTTCTTCTTTGTTGGAATGTGGGAATGAAACTGTGGACAAAGCAAACTGGGAACAGTAGAAATTCAGACGGGAAATGGATGTCGAGCAAGGACGAAGTAAAAACAACCCGGTGTAAATTGAAAGGAAATTGAATCAAGGAAGCTGGGTTTTGGATTGCAATGGGAGAGACAACCAGAAGAGGAAGAAGGATGAGAGAAATGACAGGATCGAATAGGGATGAACCTAAACTACTGATACCATGAAGAAATTGATTTTTCTTGATCGAAAGTGTTTACAATCTGTACTCATATATACACTCTATCCTTGACCTTCTAGATAAGAATTACAACTAATACAAGGAATACAATTGATATTGGTATTAAATATAGATGATTCTGTTATGGAATGATGATGGAGAGAGTCTAGGAGAATCATGCTGGATGGATATGAGGATTGTGAGGCTTGATTGTAGACAGAGATTTGCGTAAACAGTTTGCAACTAGTAGAGTTCATTCTTGATATGGGGAGAAATCAATGGTAGAGAATTAGTGACTTTAACATCTGAAGGTTTCTCAAATCATAAGTCATGTGATGAGTGGCCCCTGTATCACTTATCCATACATTGTTGTTATCTGGTCCAGAAGATGAAGCACCAAAATTACGAGCTGTCATTGCTGTAATAGCAGCAGGAGGCTCAGCACCCTGATAGGCATAGTTGCTTCTGTGAGAATAATCAAGAGCAGCATGGCCCTTCATACCACAGATTTGACGCACCACAATTGTTTTTGATGGATTTGAATCATCCCTAGAGTAGCAAATTCGAGCAGTATGACCTCTCTTTGAACACAACTGACATTCAGGTGATACTCTGTACTCAGCTGAAGAGTGTCTGAAATTTTGTGATGCAGGATTGTTGAAACAGACACTAGCAATATGACCCTTCCTGTGACAAAAGTTGCACTCAAGATTTGAATAGCAAGCATGAGCAAGATGTCCTCTCTTGCCACAAATAGTACACTCCATAGCACCCTTAAGAAGATTACTACCAGAGTTGGAGGTAGATCCTTTACTCCAAGTTGAATGCTTATCAGCAGAAGCATTCCAAGTGCCTTTGCCTTTATCTCCAGTGTGCCAATTTGAGCCAGCTCTAAATTGTTTGAACTATTTCCTCGTGCTGCAATAGCAGACATACTACCATGAACTGTAAATTGAGCATCAATATCACGTTCAGCTGCAAGTAACTGAGCACGAAGATCCTTGAAAGAAATTGCACTGTCTCTAGCACGAATAACTGTCTTGATCATAGAATACTCTTCAGGCAATCCATTTAAGGTAATGACAATCACATCTTCATCTAGCATTGACACTCCCACAGAACTGAGTTGATCCCTAGCATGTTTAATGCGAAGAAGATACTTGTCAATAGTATCACTTCCTTTCTTAATAGTCTGGAGATCAGTCTTTAGTTGCATAATACTAGCCCTTGATTCAGAAGAAAACTTCTCTTGAATAGAAAGCCATGCTTCCCTAGATGATTTACTTCCCACAATGATATCCATGATATCATAATCTAGAGTGGCCATCAATAGACCTAGCAGAGCTTTATCTATTATTTTCCAGTGCTTATAAGCTGCAGTTACTTCACTTTTCACTGAGCCTTCAGTAGAAAGAACATAACGTGGAGGACAAGCTTACGTGGAAATCACAAGTGTTATTCAACCCAAAGAGATTTATAAAACATAAGAATTATCAGTGGCGAAAATAGTTTTCCTAACACTCTCCCCCATCCCTTACTAGAACTAGTCACATATCAGTCACCATTTGTCACATCCCGATCTCTGAATTATTTTACGGTTGGTCACTTTAGTTTTTTACCATTTGTATTAATTGTTTTACGGTAAGGGGTCATAGAGTTGACTTTTCGTAAGATCGATAATTTGGGAAAACTTTCTTCATGAAAGTCGTAGATGACGTCGATACGAGTTCGTGAACACGTAACACGCTCAAATCGAAGTTCGTATAAAGAAGTTATGGTCAAAACGAATGTTACTATACGGTAAAAAGTCTATATATAGGGGTTTATCCGAAGGGAAATAATAAAAAGGTAGAAAATCAGAAATTTTACTGTAGCAAGTTACTTCGTCATCGGATTTCTCCTCCCAAATTTTAAATTTGGGATTTTTATATTTTTACTCGATTGACCTAGTTAGACTAGGAATTGGTCTTCGAATTGAACTACAAAGTTGTTCGGAATGTGGAGAGGGGCATTCTGTTAAAATTTGGAAGCGATCGACGGTGGCCGAAATTTGGCTGCCAGCCGGCCGTCGCCGGTGGCGAAGATGACGGTGACGCTGCCACTTTTAGGTAGTTTTTCATGCTAATTAAATAGTATAAAATGAGAGAAGCATATGGTTTAAATTTGGTAATTTTCGAAGGAGTTTTGGATATGTTTTGGAATTATCTAAGATTGGAGAATTTAACGGAATTAAAGACTGGTTATCGCCGTTCGGAAATTAGTACGTTAAACAAGAGAAAGTGATCTAAGGACTCATGAGCTAATTTGATGTCCGGTTTGATAATTGATTAAGTTTAAGAGGTTGGACAAGGATAGAGTATCAAACGTTCAGATAAGTTATTGCCTATATTAATTAAATTATTGTGTTGGCATCCCAAATTGAGTAATAATCATTGAAATAAGAGGAGACACTACTTCGATGACCTTTTGGAGTTCGTCAGGCTAAGGCCTAAAGTTGTGAATGAAGTTTCGATTTTAATGGCATGTATGCACTAACGTTTTTATTTAAATATAAGCAACATGAATTTATTCATTATATTGAGTCGGAGGGCCAGGAAGGTAGGTTGTTCCCCTTTGTAAGCCTTTTGTTTATGTTGGCAGGAATTTGAGTTATTTTTATTTTATTGGGAAATTTCTGGATTTATGGTCATTATTATGAAGACGGTCGGGGAACCGTACGTGATGCATGTTTTTTAACAGGGAAGAGTCTTATATGGCTTTTCGGATTTTGTTTTGTTTTTCTTCACCATGAAGGGTCGTTAATATATATTATAAATGATCTTCCACCTAATTAAGGTGGCACGGGGTGGACCCTCACTTAAGGAAGTGACGCAGGATGGATTAGGTTGATGACCCCCCATCTAATTAAGGTGGCGCTGGTTGGACCCCCACTTAAGAAAGTGTCGTGCGGTGGATTAGATTGATGACCCTCCCACCCAATTAAGGTGGAGCGGGTGGACACCCCACTTAAGGAAGTGGCGCGGGTGTATTTAGAAGTCTTAGGAGACTTTGAACCTAGCTTGGAAGGCTTATTGTCATGGTAAAACTTTTCTCTATTTTTAATAATGATTTTTAAGCCAATGAGATTGTCAAGATATATTTTGTTTTCTAAATGTTTTTTTTCAGAAAATGCTATGATGCATGAATTTGAGGTTTTCAATGCACAAGATTCTGGGAAATTATAAGTTATGTTATCGTTCAAGTAAATTAGTTATTTTGTCCACTCACTCTAACATACGTTTTTTTAAATGCTTTTCAATGGGTTCTTCGCTTTCAAATGCCTAGAATTACAGGATAGCTGAGGGAAGGTAGTGCGTACAAGAAACAAGACATAGTCAATTAATCCAATGTCATTAGTATGTTTATTTAGGTATTGCTCCCTTATAGATTGCTCTAATTCTTCCAGTATAGTTTAGTTGAATTTGATTGGTGAAACGTACATAAGATTTGTGCTCTAATGCTATGTACAGTTGCAACCACCAATTGGCTTTCATAATAAACCACTTGCTGGTTTATATCTTTAATACCAAGAGACTCCAAGTAATTGAACTCCTCTGCTTTAGACTTGATGATTTTGGAGTCAAAAGTCAACCTGTAGTCATCATCATATTCGTCTTAGGTTGTCTCTGCGTTAAAATATCAATCACCACATATTGGTGATTTAATTATGCCTCATACATAGGCATATTCATGTTATAAACATCATTGAGGACCATTTGTTCGGCTTGACATGTGTCCATATATACAGTATCATGCACGAATGGAATGACTTCACCTCTGGAACAGTTTTGTTGGATGCTGACTTCGTCTCTTTGCTCCTCATGAGTTCACCACAAATTGGCAATCAATTTTTTCAGACATGATCAAGGAAAAGATTTCGCCACTCGATTGATCAAAAACCGATTCAACCTCTTTGGCGAGAGTATCTTCGTCAGCTTTAGGTTCTACTTCTTGGGATTGTAAAACCTCTTAGTTAGTATTGCAAACATCATTGTTTGCTTCATCTTGCAGCTTTGTTGACTTCTCATTGGCTTCTTTAATTTCTTGGTTATGCTGATCTATGGAAGCATTTATCCGGTCCGCGGTTGCATTGATCTTCTCAATTTGCTCAATGATAGCCTTCAATTTTCACTTCAACTCGTCGTCCATGATCAACTCACTACATCTAGTTGACTGGTAATCATTCGAAACGGGAAATCGTTTCTTCTACGATCCTGACACATTATGTCCTACCGGGCGTGCCAAATGTTCGGCGTGAAAATGTATTTTCTTCGAACAACCAAGTTTGAGGGCGTGCCCGTACCTATGGGTCAGGTACAACCTTTATCTTGATGCTTGTTCGCCTTCAGACTTCTCTTCAAACTATTGTAGTACGGGCGCTGGTCAGGCCGGCACTTAGGTTCTTTACAGACATAGCTGAAGAGCATCTAGGATTTTTCTCCTCTTCTCGCGAAGTGGATGTTCCTACTCAGACCGGTGTGGTTGAGCAAAGCTAAAAATCAGGAGTGCAATGCGTTTGCGAAAGGATCTCTGACAAACTGTGGATATTTGCTAGAATTCTCACTCCAACAATGGTTTTTGCGGGTATTCACCTACGGATAGGGCTTTATGAAGCGGTGGTGGACTGTTCGCTCACGGATGAGGCTTGGTGAGTAGAAGCGGGTAGTGCTCACGGATGAGGCTTTGGTGAGGTAGCAGCGGATATTGCCGACGGGTCGGGCTTTGGTGAGTAGCAGTGGAGAATGCCTACGGATAGGGCTTTGGTGGACAAAAAGACTCTAGGAATCTTTCTGGTAGAGGTGCTTCAGAGAGGCTTGTTTTGCAGTGTGCAAAAGTTGTGTTGAATCGTTGAGATGTTATCTTTGTCTCTGTATATTGACCCCTTTATATAGTGAACACTAAAGTTTGTTCTTTCTTGTGGATCAAGGCATATCAAATCTTCTTCGGATCTTTGAAGGATTCCTTAAGAAACCGCAAATCCTTGCCAAACATTACTTCAAATGGAAATAGAATCTTTACAATTACTTAGACCGCAAGAATCGGTCCAATGGGCTCGAGGAGTCAGCATTCGCCAAGAAATATTATTTTGGCCCAAACATAGCCCCCAGGTCTTGAAGGAGAAGCCATGCTTCTTGACTGAAAAGACCTATAGTCCTCATGCATCATTCATACCGGCGAAAGTCACTCACTGACTCAACTAACAAACACTAATTTCAAATGTAGGTCTTGACTCTAGAAGCTTCGACATTAATGAACAGTAGCTAGGTAGCCCATATAGCAGCACAATTAATCACTAACATAATAATCATGTAATCAACTTGAATACCTTGCCTTCGAAGATGATGAAACACGTTCTGACGAAAACATGCCTTAAGCTCACGTTGACCAACTAAATGCAGATAAAAAACCCCCTATGCTTAATTAAACATGGTAGCAAGACCACAAACATTGGTCTTGATGATAATTGATGGCCATGAACCAAGAAAACTTAGCCCCAAAGTAGGCACACTTGTACTTCCCTCTAGATGAATAAGAAGAGCTTTAACCAACCACTTACTGGTTGTTTAATAATTTGACGTTTTCCTAACACCGAGATTAGCCCATTGACAGTCATATTCACATCAAAACCAATGTTCCAGGCCACCCTAAATTCTGGATTTCTCAAGAACCAAGGAACCTAGAAGACCCGAATACTTCTACCATCACTCCCCGACATCTCAATCCCCGCATCAACATATCCTTTCCCCACACCACAGCTTTCTAAATACTTGAGAGAATTGTTATACAATATTGATTAAACTAGCAAATATTTTAAATTAATTAATGGGGTCGGAAAAAGCGCACTTCGACACACACGTTAGCACGTAGTATATATATATATACACACACGGCCGTCCATTTTCTATACCAAATTCCACAAACATACGACAAAAGAGAGAGTGGTGGGTGTGGTGGTTTTTTTATTGTTTTTAATTAAATTGTATGAGAGAAAATTACATTTTTAATAATAATAATAATATTCATAATAATTATAAAGAAAAGGAAATTGAATCATTCTAAACCTAAATAGAACTAAAAAAGCATGGTCAAAGAAACGAGAAAAGATCACCATCATACCTGGATCCAATTTTGACATAAAACACGCATTCTCCAACACCACTACATTCACTGGACATGAGAATGTCGCGTGCAAAGGCGTTTCCTCAGACAACCGGCAGCTCGGACACGTAGGGTTGTTCACAATATATTTGTGGCACAACACCATCATTCATAGAAAAAACCCCTTTGAACATCTCCAATGAAAATGATTCATCTTCCGTGACACCTTCAACTTTCTCAAGTGCTTCCAATGATCAAATACATACGTGGGCAGTTGACGACTCTCCTTCATAGCTAACCACACTATGCACTCTTAACATAAAAATTCCCATTGACATGATAAGTTGTATAAGTAAGAGGAATCGACATAATAGCTTCCATCTCTTAGGAAGAACATATCTGAACAAGCCGCTCGGTATCCCAAACTCCTAACACCGAGATTAGCCCATTGACAGTCATATTCACATCAAAACCAATCTTCCAGGCCACCCAAAATTCTGGATTTCTCAAGAACCAAGAACCTAGAAGACACTACCAGAACAACCACTTTAGCCGACGAAATTTTTTCGTCGGCTAAACCCTAAATTTCGTCGGCTAAAGTCTTAGCCGACGACACGTCGTCGGCTAAGAAGTCGTCGGGCAAAATCCGTCGGCCAACACTATAGCCGACGAAATTACTGTTCATCGTCGGCTAAAGTCATTTATTTAGCCGACGAATAAATTTTTCGTCGCTTAATTTCTGGACTTTAGCCGACGAAATTTATTAAAATTCGTCGGCTATAGCTATTATTTTTATTTATTTATTTAACTTTAGCCGACGAATTTTAATAAATTTCGTCGGCTATAGTTATTATTATTATTATTTTTTAATTTTAGCCGACGAATTTTATTAAATTTCGTCGGCTATAGCTATTATTTTTATTTATTTATTTAACTTTAGCCGACGAATTTTATTAAAATTCGTCGGCTAAAGTTATTATTATTTTTATTTATTTAACTTTAGCCGACGAATTTTATTAAAATTCGTCGGCTAAAGTTATTATTTTTTTTATGTAATTATTATTTTTTTATGTAATTATTATGTTTTTAAAACTTTAGCCGACGAATTTTAGGGTAATTCGTCGGCTATAGTTTTTTTTTTAATTTTTTCATATTTTTTCTTTTTTAATTTATTGTATTTTTAATTAAAATTTTTACTTCTTTTTTGTTTTTACACCGAAAAAGGAGTAAGGAGGAGAGGAGGAGGAGAAGGTTAGGAGAGGGAGAGGAGGAGGAGAAGAGGAGAGGAAGGAGGCCGGAGGAGAAGAGGAGAGGAAGGAGGAGGAGAAAAGGAGAGGAAGGAGGAGGAGAAGGTTAGGAGAGGGAGAGGAGGAGGAGAAGAGGAGAGGAAGGAGGAGGAGAAGGTTAGGAGAGGGAGAGGAGGAGGAGAAGAGAGGAAGGAGGAGGAGAAGGTTAGGAGAGGGAGGAGGAGGAGAAGAGGAGAGGAAGGAGGAGGAGAAGGTTAGGAGAGGGAGGAGGAGGAGGAGGAGAAGAAGGTTAGGAGAGGGAGGATGAAGAGGAGGAGGAGGAGGAGGGAAGAGGGAGAGGAGGAGGAGAAGAAGGTTAGGAGAGGGAGGATGAAGATGAAGATGAAGAGGAGGAGGAGGAGAAAAATGAAAGATATAGAAAATTTTGAACTTTAGCCGACGAAATTTCGTCGGCTAAAGTTTAAAATTTTAGTCGAAAAATTTTAAAATTTTAAAAATCCCCGCCAAAAAAATTTGAATTTTTAATTAACTTTAGCCGACGAAATTAGGGTAATTCGTCGGCTATAGTTATTTATTTTTTTATTTATTAATTTAACCTTAGCCGACGAAATACCCTAATTTCGTCGGCTATAGTTATTTATTTATTTTATTTATTTAACCTTAGCCGACGAAATACCCTAATTTCGTCGGCTATAGTATTTATTTTATTTATTTATTTAACTTTAGCCGACGAATTACCCTAATTTCGTCGGCTAAAGCCCTAAACCCTATACGTAGAAGCTTCAAACGAAAAAAAGTCGTGAAATAAGATATGACCGGAATGGTGAAATACGTCTATGGTTGAAAAATCACGTAATTCCGGTAAAGTCTCGGTACCGATAATTGCGGTTAACTCAATTTTCCATTCTTTCTCCCTAGAGGTAGCCCTATCTCCGGTAGTTATTTTTCATAAAATTTTTATACCACTGGTTGTGTCTCATCGATTTGAAACTATTAGCAGTTGAAGGTCCGGGCAAAATACGTAATTTAGACGGTCAAATGACCGTTTCCATGCGTTAAGGGGTTTGACTTACGACATTGACCGTAAGGATCGAGTCCTTAACGTTGTCGGATTAAGTTAAATTTTTTCCTATATACATATTTCAACATAATGATCATATCGGACGGTCGGAATTTTGTTTCTCAACTTTGATCATCGGAATCACAACATGCGTACTAATGTTGTATAACTTGTTTACTAAGCTTTAAGTAAATGTTTCGTTTCTAAAACAAACTGTATGTAGAAACTTCAAACGCAAAAAAGTCATGAAATAAGATATGACCGGAATGGTGAAATACGCCTATGGTTGAAAAATCACGTAATTCCGGTAAGGTCTCGGTGCCGATAGTTGCAATCAATACAATATAGAGGTTTGACTTACGAGATTGACCGTCTAGATGAAGTCCTTAAATTTATCGGATAAAGTTGAATTTTTTTACCAGAGATATATTTGAACATATTGATGACATCTGACGGTCTTATTTTCTTTTGTGAATTTTGATGACCGGAATCACAACATGCCTACTATTTACCATTATTTATCTATATGAGGAGGCCTATCATGGAGGGGTAAATGTCTCAAAATTTTTAGATGGACAGTTGCGTCTCATTATGGTGAGTGTTTGTTGTGTTGAAGGTTCGACCAAAATACCTCATATAGGTGTAGATATGGACATTTTCGTGTGTTAAGCGTTTAGAAAAACTTCATCTTGAAGCCTTAAACGAACTCGGATGGCCAAAAAAGCCTGTATGTCATGGCATTAGCCATGAGTTTTACTCGTAGGGCCGTTCTGCTTCCAGATTGGTATCACAATAGTCAATCGGACACCGAAATATCCGTAGTGCAATTTTATAACTAAAAGTTACTTTAGCCGACGAAATACCCTAATTTCATCGGCTAAACTTTTCAAATTTCGTCGGCTAAAGTTCACATACTATAGCCGACGAAATTAGCATTTTAGCCGACGAAATTTTTTTTTGTCGGCTAAAATTTAACTATAGCCGACGAAAAAATTAGTTTAGCCGACGAAAAAAAATTTTGTCGGCCTGTTTTTAGATATTTCGTCGGCTATAGTCTTTTTTCTGGTAGTGAGACCCGAATACTTCTACCATCACTCACCAGACATCTCAATCCCGGCATTAACATATCCTTTCCCTACACCACAGCTTTCTAATTACTTGAGAAAATTGTTATACAATATTGATTAAACTAGCAAATATTTTAAATTAATTAATGGGGTCGGAAAAAACGCACTTCGACATGCACGTTAGCACGTAGTATATATATATATACACACACGGCCGTCCATTTTCTATACCAAATTCCACAAACATACGACAAAAGAGAGAGTGGTGGGTGTGGTGGTTTTTTATTGTTTTTAATTAAATTGTATGAGAGAAAATTACATTTTTAATAATAATAATATTCATAATAATTATAAAGAAAAGGAAATTGAATCATTCTAAACCTAAATAATTATGTTGATCAATATCGATTGTTCAAGGTTTATATTCAATTCTATCATTTTTTTCAAAATAGTAATTTTTGAGGTGCATATGAATATTGTTATGTAGATAGGTTTGATTTTGAATGTAAGTTGGGTTTGGTTCGGGTTTACGATTTAGGGTTAGGATTTCAGGTTTAGGGATTAAGGTTTAGGGGCTGTGCTATTTTATCTGAATTTTAGGGATTTGTTATACAATATTAATTGAACTAACAAAAAATTCATATTAATTAATCGGACCAGAAAAACACACTTCAACACGTGCGCTAGTCCATGCGCGAAGGCTAGTGTGTGTGTATAGAGGGAGGATGTGAGGCGGACGTCCGCACTTCTCCTTAAACTGTGGACATCCCTGTTTTTGCTCCTATCAACCGCCGACGTTGGCTCTCCTCCACCTGAGATGACATCAGCGACGTCCCAACAACATCTCCGACATCCCAGCAGCAACCTCCACCCCAAAACTTCATACAAGGTCTGTCTCGCCGGCAAACTGAAATTCGACGGACTCACCGGGAAGAAAAAGTGATCGAGGATGCCTCTCGTGTCCTCTCGTGTAGAGGAGAGCCGTCGCCGGCACTTAATCGAAACAAAAACATGGACGTCTGCAGTTAAGGAGTGCGGACGTTCACCATATATATGTGTGTGTGTGTGTTTAGCGTGAAAATGGATTTTCTTCGAACAACCAGTCTTGAGGCGTGCAGTACCTATGGGTCAGGTACAACCTTGATCTTAATGCTTATTCATCTTCTGTCTTCTTCTTAAACAACTGTCATATGGGCGCTAGTCAAGCCGGCACTTAGGTTCTTCTTAGAACTAGCTGAAGAGCAACTAGGATTTTTCTCCTCTTCTTGCGAAGTGGACGTTTCCTACTCAGACCGGTGTGGTTGAGCAGAGCTAAAAAATCAGGATTGCGGGGCGTTCACTAAAGGATCCTCTGACAAACTATGGATATTTGCTAAGGTTATTCACCCTAACAATGGTTTGCGGATATTCGCCAATCAGGTTTGTCCTCTATGAAGTGGTGGTGGATTGTTTGTTCACTGATGAGGCTTGGTGAGTAGAAGCGGGTAATGCTCACGGATGAGGCTTCGGTGAGTAGCAACGGGAATGCCTACGGATAGGGCTTTGGTGGTACAAAAAAACTCGAGGAATCTTTCTCGTAGCGGTGCTCCGGAGAGTCTTGTTTTGCAGTGTGCAAAAGTTGTATTGAGATGTTGATTGATAGATGTGTCTCTTCTTGTACCCTGACCTCTTTATATAGTGAACACTAGGGTTTGTTCTTATTTACGGATCAAGGCATATCAAATCTTCTTTGGATCTTTAGAGGATTCTTTAAGCAACCGCAAATCCTTGCCAACATGACTTCAAATGGAAAGAGAATTTTTACAATTACTTAGACCGCAAGAATCGGTCCAATGAGCTTGAGGAGTCAGCATTCGCCACGAAATATTATTTTGGCCCAAACATAGCCCCTAGGTCTTGAAGGAGAAGCCATGCATCTTGACTGAAAAGACCTATAGTTCTCATGCATCGTTCACACCGCCCAACTGACAAACACCAAACTCATGTGTAAGTCTTGACTCGTGAAGCTTCAATCACAAAGAGTAGTAGCTAGGCAACCCATATAGTAGCACAATTAATCTCTAACATGATAATCTTGTAACAACTTGAATACATGGACTGATCTGATATGAAAATAGTCTTAAGCCTCTGCTGAACACTTCAACGTAAAGAAGCCCCCCATGCTTCATTAAACATGGTAACAAGACCACAAGCATTATTCTTGATGATAATTAATGAACCAAGAAAATTTTAGCCTCAAGGTAGGTAATTCTGCTGATGTATAATAAATTCATATCAACCACTTACTGGTTGTTTTATAATCAAGCATTGTTCTTCGATACCATAGCCTCCAAACTCAATCAATCATTTTATGAAAAATCCTCCAAGAAAACCATGAAAACCAACTCCATAAAATAAGTTAAAAGCTGATGAAAATTTCTTGCTCAAGAGGATGACTTTGGAAACGATTTACTCCATGCTCAGATGATGATTCTGATCGGTTCTTGGCTTGAGAATGTAGTACAATATATGTACTTGAAGGATTGATAAAACGAACTGTCAAAGAAACCCAGGAAGATGACACAAATGATCTCCCAAAACAACCCCAAGAAAACAATTTTCTAGAAATTCAGTTTTTTCTTATTATTTGGTCGACTTGAAGAGCTTGTACATTGAGCTTCTCACGGAATTTTTGGATGCTTCTTGATTCTAAAATTCTCTACAACATCTCAACTTGATTTATAAATAAAAACCCCAGTGATAGGTACATGTTAAGATGAAGAAACAAGGCCACCAAAACTCATTGCAGTTCAGTTTTTCTAGAATGACTACTTCAAGATGCCGACTTGGAGACCTCATAACTCACTCCTCAATGCAGTGAATAGCATGATTCTTTTTCCTACTTGTAGTCCAATATACTGGCTTTAAATTGGTGTATGGCGAACAAGATTCTAACCCATGAAAGGAGGCGCGAATGGACCATGAAAATGCCTAAAAGTAAGCCAAATCTAGAATTTCTGTTTGTAGGGGCTGATTTGGTTGGTGATTTCCATAGGCTTTTCTTGTGATTTCTGGGTAATGGAGCAGCCAAACATGTTCCTTAGCATCAGTAGTGCATGTCCAATGCCTTAGATTCTTGATGTGAACCTCCAAGAAGCTTGGAACTGTCTTGACAAAGTACCTTAAAATACCAAGTTTTCTTGAGTCTTGACAACTTTTTGCAGCTACTAATGTTTTCAAAATAATAAGCCATAAGTGTTGGCCTTGAATTATAATGATCAACCTCAAGAATAGATTGACTAAATAAAGTGCAAAACCACAAATTGGTTTAGATAAACCGTAGGGATTAGCTTTGGAGAACCACATGGATTGGTTCAAAAATAAAATGAATACTGAAACTCAAAAAGTTTCAAAAATTTGCTCCAAGAATTGGCACAGAATATGTATAGTGTAGCCCCCAGTTTAATTGGATGTAGGGAATGTAGTGAGAGTAAGCAGATTAAACTGATCTTGCATACCTCAAACATAGGCTTTTCTGGTAGAACATGATGTAGAGAGTTGAGCTGCATATGTAGAGTTGAAACTTACTTCTTTGCATGCTTGCGATAATGTGGCTCCATAAATGAGAATTACAAGCCTCCTTATGGTGATCAGACACAAATAGACTTGTATTGTTGCTTTGAACGTTTTACCAAAAACGTAGCATTCTTGTACTGTGTCAACTCTGTCTACATTCCTTTAAAAGATATTAGAGCGTCCCCCATACTTCCGGCTAATGTCAAATTCTATACCTTGTGTCAAACTCATTGTGTTCGAGCAACAACTCCAAAAGTTGTTGTTAAGGGTATGACTAAATCAAGGCAATCTAGTTCACAGCTTGCAGCCCCCAGTATAAACTTGGCTAAAAGATCGAAAAAGTTGCTGGTCTTCGGCTTCATTGCGGTAACAAATGCTATAGGACTAGTTATAAATTGATTTTTACTCCATGCAAGAAACCCTTAAGAAAGCTGCAGACTCCCTTCCACCATCTTGCTGTGAATGTAACATTAAACACACCATGACTTCTTTGAAAATCTTTGAACCTTTTGGTATATATACAACAACATGCATTTGTTGCTGCTAGATGGACATCTGCTTTGCATAGAAGTTAATTCTCCTATGATCATAAACTTGGCTAGTAATCTGGTCTAATATCATTTTTTTCTCAAACTGTAGTCATGCATGCAATTATACAATGTTTGCAAGTCTCCACAAATGTATGACACATGAGATATGCCAAGAAATATGGTACTAGTGTCTCTCTCATCTATATTCATGCATCATTACTCAACAAACTCGATTGAACGTATGTCATACCTTCACTGTAATTTGGCTTCGATGCTCAGTTCTGCTTCACTGTTTTGTAATGTTGTAGGACACCATTATGCAGAAGGCTCTTTTCTTAAATCCACTTTCCGGACTTATGCCACAGTAATTGGCATAGCAATAGAAATTTTGTCCTCCTGGCAGCTCCTTCTAGTAATCATCTCATCTCAAGTGGGATCATTCTTATGGATATATCAATCCATACACACCACTCAGAACCACCATGTACCAGGTTACACTAATCGACTTACAATATTCAGCGAAGGGTAGCTCTGCATGATCCCATTATGTTAAAGTGTGCTAATAATCTCCTCTAATTTATAGCCACAAGTCTTCGCTCAATAAAGGAGCTGTTGTCCCTCTTCATCTCTTCTGGTGTAAGAAACTTAATCATAGCATTGTAAGCACAAAGATAGTATTGTTAAAACCACTAAGATTGGTCTTATATGCTCTCCAGTATGGAAAAAGACTTGAATAAGCCCTGAACCTCTGCCTTCATGTAGCGAAAAGAAGCTGGAGATGTTCATGAACACATACTGAATTCTGAAGAGCTTGACAGCCTGCACGTATATTTTTGCTTGTGTGCTTCCGGTATTAATCAAGATAGTCTTGGGGACCATTCTCCTTCTATGAAACCTTAAAGCTTGCACAAGACATTCTGCCAGAAAGTAACACTTTTCATATAATCGTAGAGCAACAGCTAGCCCCCCAGTATATGAACACCTCGGTAATACTTCAGGTCAATCACAACCCTAAATATGATAAAATATAAGCCACTATAATTGACTATAAGAAACACATTGTTGTTTCAAAAGGAATCCTGATTCCACAGTTTTGGTATCCGAATTGAGCAAATGGATGATGTCAAAACTTAAGTCTTAAGCCTCCCAAGTATGTAAGCATGAATAGAGAACATTCTACTGTGCATTCACCAAGCTATTAGTGTATCCAAGTCCGTTCACCGTAGTCACAAACACAAGACACAGATTCTCGAGCATTCTGACCTTTCAGTACTCAAACTGCCATAACTCCTTGCTGGAATATCGAAATCATGAACCATAAATTATGTTAGAAACTAGACATCCATACCTTTCTACCAATATGCAGCTTGCTCACTGATTCGCTCGGTATCTTCCCAAGTATATCTGCAAAGTTACAGCACATAAGCTGCCACTGAAATTGGTTGAACTGCAACTGTTTAGTTTTGACGTTCTTAGTGAGGCGAAGGAGGATAGTGAATCTTGAGTATCAAGCTCCCTAAGCAAATAAGAACATATATTGAAGACATAAGTATACATTCGCCAGCCAAACAAGACCTTTAATGCCTATTCGCCATGCATATATATATGCTGCCAATTTTTCGTTCATTCTGATCTTCCTGTCTTCAAACTGTAATAACTTTTTATTAGAATGTTAGAATCACAAACCGTAAACTCCGTAAGAAACTAGACATCCAGGGCTTTCCACACATATGCATTTCGCAGACTAGTTCTTAGTAAATCATCACCAGCGATTCAACGAAGTTGTTGCACAGTAGTATAGGCTGCTGAAAACGTGCCTTCTGACCTTTTGGGACTCAAGCTACTATAACTCCTTCTTGCATCGTTGAAATTGCAAGCCGCAAATTGCGTTGGAAAGTAGACATCCTGGGCTTTTCGTGTATATGAAGCTTTTCTTCTAACTCTTCCTGGATCTTTCCCGTTTATTCTGTGAAGTTGCAACACAGAATCTGCTGCTGCACATTTGCTGAACTGCACTCTTGCTTCAAATCTTTTGTACTCTGCTAGCAGAATGGAGGTAACTATGAAACATATATATTTTTTCTTGTATCTAAGACCTCAGAAATATATCTCTAATAATATAGGATATAATTCAAACCTCTGTCAGGTAAGAACATTGTCTTGCATTTCAGCAAAACACAGAATCTCTTTTTGTGTTTTCTATTTTTCAATGCAAGAATTGAAACAAACTAAAAATGGCTAGAAGCAAGGTAAAGAGGGAAACTCATCATGAATTAGTTACCCTTTGTAAATCTACGGGAGTGGCCACCAATGCTTCACTCCAAGCCTTGACATCTTGATATTTGTAGTACAGTGTTCTCTCTTACGAACATTCCCGAACATTGAGCAGAGATGCTTCTTGTCACAAACTTGAAAATTCAGAAAGGTCTGCTCAAAGGATATGTTGTTTAGCCCCTCATGGATCTTTGTTGTAGCTTGACATAGCATGATCATCAATTGCACCTTTACAGATGACTCAGTGTGAAAATTTGTCTTGTCACCTACTACCATGTCATGATGCATGTTATGTACAGTTATAGCCATTAATTAGCTTTCATAAGAAACCACTTGCTGGCTTATATCTTCGAAAACAAGAGAATCATACAAGTCGAACTCCTGCACACGTGACTTGTTGATATTGGAGCCAAAAATCAATCTATAATCACCATCGTATTCATCGTAGATTGTCTCCATATCAAAATAACAATCACCACATATTGGTGACTTAACTTTTGCCTCAGCCAATGACATAATCCTGCTATAAACATCATTGAGGACCATCTGTAAGGCTTGACCTGTGTCATCACAAATAAACTTCTTCTCCACATATTTTGGAGCGCAGCAGCTACAAGTCAATAGATCAACTTCTTCGTTATTGGAGCAGTAGTTGGATATAGTCTTCATCATTGTGCTCCACATGAGATTCACCACAAATTGGCAAATCGATTTTGTCTAACTCGACTAGAGAAGAGATTTCGCCACTAGATTGATCAAAAACCGATTCAACCTCTTTGGCGAGAGTAACTTCGTCAGCTTTAGGTTCTACTTCTTGAGATTGTAAAACTTCTTGGTTAATGTTGCAAACATCATGGTTTGCTTTATCCTGCAGCTATGTTGTCTTCTCATTGGCTGCTTTAATTTCTTGGTTATGTTGATCCATGGAAGCATTTATCTGATCCACGGTTGCATTGATTTTATCAATTTGCTCAATGATAGCCTTCAATTTCTGCTTCAACTCGTCGTCTATGATCACCTCACTACAGCCAGTTGACTGGTAATCATCCGAAACGCAAAATCGTTTCTTCTACAATCCTGACACGTTATGTCCCACTAGGCGTGTCAAATGTTCGGCTTGAAAATGGAATTTCTTCGAATAACCAGTCTTGAGACGTGTCAGTACCTATGGGTCAGGTGCAACCTTGATCTTGATGTTTATTCGCCTTCTGTCTTCTTCTCAAACAACTGTCGTACGGGTGCTAGTCGGGCCGACACTTAGGTTCTTCTTAGACCTAGCTGAAGAGCAACTAGGATTTTTCTCCTCCTCTTGCGAAGTGGACATTTCCTACTCAGACCGGTGTGGTTGAGCAGAGCTAAAAAAATCAGGATTACGGGGCGTTAGCCAAAAGATCCTCTGACAAACTGTGGATATTTGCTAAGGTTATTTACCCTAACAATGGTTTGCGGATATTCACCAATCAGGTTGGTCATTATGAAGCGGTGGTGGACTGTTTGCTCACGGATGAGGCTTGGTGAGTAGAAGCGGGTAATGCTCACGGATGAGGCTTTGGTGAGTAGCAACGGGGAATGCTTACGGATAGGGCTTTGGTGGTACAAAAAAACTCAAGAAATCTTTATGGTAGAGGTGCTCCGGAGAGGGTTGTTTTATAGTTTGCAAAAGTTGTATTGAGATGTTGATTGATAAATGTGTCTCTTCTTGTACCCTGACTCATTTATATAGTGAACACTAGGGTTTGTTCTTACTTATGGACCAAGGCATATCAAATCTTCTTCAGATCTTTGGAGGATTCCTTAAGCAACTGTAAATCCTTGTCAAACATGACTTCAAGTGGAAAGAGAATTTTTACAATTACTTAGACCGCAAGAATCGGTCCAATGGGCTCAAGGAGTCAGCATTCGTCAAGAAATATTATTTTGACCAAAACGATATATATATATATGTATATATATAATACGGCATATATATATATGTATATATATAATACGGCCGTCCATTTTCAATACCAAATTCCACAAACATAGGACAAAAGAGAGAGTGGTGGGGTGTGAGATAGGGAAAGAAAGAGTGAGAAAAGAGGCCCGGAAACAGAAAGCTGTGGGTTTGTGCTTGGATAGGTGGAGATGTTTGTAGACAAGGTAGAGGAGCTAGAGCCTAGAGGTTGATGAAGGAAAGCCATATATATCTGGCTTCTATGAGTATGTTTGTTTTCAGAGCTTGAAGAAGTGAGGAGTTTGGAATTTGGATAAACCAGTTTCTTGGGGTTGGTCAAAGTGGAAATGATTAGGGCATCTTGAACTATTGTCTGATTACCAAATATAACTCACATGAATCTTTTTTTAATGGGCCAATTTCTTTTATAGTATTTGTCCTATTGTCAATTACAATTAGTTACTTAAGTTTAAAAGATAATATTTTAATATTTAAAATTATGTTTAATTAAACTTTTTAGTACTTCTTTTAACTTTTACCTTAAATATGACTTAGTTAAAAAGATACATACAAAAATATTTGTTTTGTAGGTTAAATAACCTTGAGATGCGGTTTTGGCTCTATACACTATAAAGGAATAATTTGAATTGTGTTTCAATATGTTATTCATCCCTCAAGGGGTATTTATAGTGATACAAGAGTTAGAGAGCTATTCTAAACATACAAGGAAAATGATACTCATAATTACAATGTTTCATACTAATATTAGTAATCCTAATTTGACAGCTATTCTACACTCCCCCTCAAGTTGGGCGCGTGGATGTCAATCATGCCCAACTTGTCAATTGAGCTGTCAAACAATTTTTTTTGATACTCCTTTAGTAAGAACATCTGCTAACTGGTTGTTTTGTTTTTGTTGTTTGGTGATGGTAATGATGTTGGTCGATCCATAGACTTGATGTCGGAGGATGATAGCTGTATAGGCAGCTGTATGGATTCTGGACCTATTATTTCCTGGTTGGTGCGATCTACCCGTAAGTCTCCGTCTCATGCTTTGAAGAAGCAAAAATCATCTGGTATTTCTCCAAAGTCTGTGCCAACTTGGTCTGACAGTGCTGACACTTTACATGGGTGTTTGGGTGATGTTTCCTGTAGAAGGGTTTCGAATAGATTATCTAGTAATTCCGGAAGACCTTCTAATGCTGTGAGGGAAGGGAAGCCTGCTACAGATGGCGACATTCACCTGGAGCAAGCAGAGAATGAGGAGGAGGTGTTCGACGAAGGCGCAAGGAGCTCCCCTCCCATAAGTCCGAAGTGCTTGTGTCTGTCTTCTGTTGTTGAATAGATGAAGCATGCTGGGGCTGCATCAGTGGTGAAGCAGAGAAGTTGTTGCTGTTGAGAAGTTTTGTCTGCTGCGAAGCCATTACTGCTTAACTGGTGCTGATGATGCTGGGACAGAGGCAACTGCAACTTTTGCAATTGCTGGTTTTGTTGATGGGCCAGCTGCTGCATGGACTTCACGTAAGTGAAGCTCTTCATAGGCTCAAGCATGTTGTCCCCTTTTCTCTTAGATCTCCATCATCTGGAAGCACTAGCACAGCTCAGGGGCAACAGCATTTTCTTCATCTGGTGCTTTTGGAAAAGCTGTATTAGACCGAACAGAGTCATCCACCTCGAATAATTCTGATGATGAGGCCCACCAATACTGGCGCCACCAGCTTCCTGATGATATCACCCCTGACTTTAAGGTCATGGGGGAAGATGTGCCACCAGGTCTTGGAAACATCTCTTTGGCGGGTCTGTCCTTGCATGATGATGCTCAAGTAACACAGTTTCCTGCTTCTACGGGCAGTGGATACTTATTCAATGAGCCACATATTAATGATAATAGCTTTTCTGACAAGTTAAGAGTTGCTACATCTCCCTATGGGGATGATCTTTCCTCGCCCAGCTTCATGCATATGTCAAGCATACCTTGGGATAAGCAGATTCTGAATAGTAATCAGCTTGTTAGCAATGCTCATGAGGGATCTCTTTATGATGGTATTTCTAGACATGGATTCATGAATGATATATTGGGTGAGCAAGCAGTTCTTGATGATAGCGAAATTAAACCTGCCGATTTTTTGGGTTCACAGTTCCCCGGGTTTTCCGCTCAGAGCCTTGCAGAAGTTTACTTTGCCAATAATTGCGACTTAAACCTGACTATTGAGATGTTGACTCAGTTGGAGCTTCAAGTTGATGGTGGTTTTAATGAGAATATGAATCCAAAGACCTTGTCAGCTCCTGATCTTAGTTCGATAGACTTTCCTGCACTAAGTGCACTTACTCCAACAGATGGTCAGCATGTTCATCCAAAATATTTTGGAGATGATGATTTCCAGCAAAGTGTCCATCCTTATCGATCTTCTGACAAGGACAACATACTTATGTTTAAGTCAAGCTCATCCTTTCCATCTAGAGGTTCAATAGATTTTGCTTCAGCTGTCAGGAAATTGGCAACTCAGGATTTGGGTGGATGGAAGTATGAGAGGAATGGTTCTGCTGATGCTGCTATTGGCTCAAGTAGAGCTTCCCATCTTGTAAATAGCACTTATTACAAAAGTGGGCTTGATGGAGAGAATAATTGTTGTTGCTGTTGTTGTTGGTGGTGGTTGTGGTGCTGCTGCTGCAATTTCTGATGCGCTTCTCCCCCTCACGTGCAACCTAACTTTTTAGGTTTGACACGTGAAATTGATTCAGTCCAATTCCCACATCGGAAATCGGTACATTCATGCGGTCCAATTCCCATTTTGGAAATTGGGGTATGCGATCCAAGACCCACTGTAGGCACTTGGTATGGTATGGGCCAATCAGAATTTTTCTGACGGCAATTTGATTCGATGAACCCAAATTTGAGCTCATTATGATGGGAGACTTCTCCCGTTACGTTGGGAGAAGTAATTGAAGAGAAACCTGGTATGTCTTTGTTTATATGTGGAACCTAATATTTCTCCTTTACCGGGTTACAATTCAAGAAATAACACCAAGTGTGGTCAATTATTAAATATGCATCGTTTATTATGCTTGAAGTACTGTTTACAGGGTCAAAGGCCAGTCAGATTTGAGAAGCCACTCTGGGTCCTTTGTCAGGGCCCAGTTCATTGTAAGGTTGAGGCAAAGCAAGGGAGTTCATTCCCACATTGGAAAAAGACAAAGTGCTGCCTTTAATGCTACTATAAATACCGGTGAGGACCTCTCGGTAAGGGGACGGACAATTCCTTAACTACTCTTGAGTTATCTGCTTATCTGACAGTGTCTGACTTAAGCATCGGAGTGGCTTCCCTCGGTAAACCCGGGGATGCCCCTTGACGTGTTTGTTCTTTACACAGGAAAACTCGGAGTACAGGGAAGTTCGCTATTTCTGGAACCGTGCAACCCGCTAAAGGGGCCACGAGTTTACCCGGAAACAATTGGTGCTCTCGTTGAGAGTTGAACTCAAGACCTCCCAATACGTATTTCGAAGGACGGTGGAAATGGCAGGAGAACAAGATCCAACTAGAAGGCTTAATTTCTCAGGGGATGATAACCCAGGGACCTCCGGGACCCAGTTTGGCCAAACAGATTTGGCAGCAGCATTCGAGCTCTTGAAAAAGGACTTTCTCGCTCAAAAGGAGCAATCTACTCGAGAACATGCCGAGTTAATAACGGTAAGGGAGCAGTTAGCGACTATCCAGGCCGAGCATGGGCTTCTTCAAGCAACCTTAACTCAAAGATCGAATGCCATGGGGACGTCAGCCAGACTTGCTGATATCATCACCCCAGAAGGGAATCCTCCGGGTTGTGGAAACCCGCGAACTTTTGACAGTGCATACATACCACCCGCTATTCTCCCAACCACTGCCCACCCTAACCCAAATCCACAAATGATCCATCTCTCCAATCCTTTGTTTAATCACAATCTTACAGGACCTCCTCCACCCCCAGAGCCGTTGTTAAATCAACCACTTCCCCCAGCAGATGCCCAGACCCAGCTGCTGTTACAATTGACACAAACTGTGACCCAACTTGAGCAGCGCCTAAACTCGGGAACGGGACCACAACAATACCAACCCTTTATTACCCGTGCAAGCCCATTCTCCGCACGGGTTCAAGCAGACAAAAAGCCACCAGAAGCAAAGCCATTTAAGATTAAGAGATATGCCGGAATGGGGTGCCCGTATGCACACCTTGAGTTGTTCCAGTCTCAGTTGGATTCAACCCGGTTCACAGACGCCCAAGCATGCCATGCTTTCCAGGAAACACTCAGTGAGGAGGCATTGAGTTGGTTCCTCAAGTTACCGGCTTTGTCAATAGAGACCTATGGTCAGTTGACACAGAGGTTCCTGTCCCGGTTTATCCTGCTGTCAAGTGCCAACCGAAGCACCACTTCGTTATTCAAAGTCCAGCAAAGGGATGATGAAAGCTTGAAAATTTTTGTAACCCGTTGGCTGTCCACGACTTCCAAGTGTGGGCACTTGGACGAGTCAGTAGCATCAGAGGCGTTCTTACAGGCGCTCAAACCAACCCGCTTTGTGGTGGAGCTCAGGAAGCAGCGGTTCAGGTGCTACGACGATCTAATTAATGAAGTAACTCGGCAAGCTCAAGCCGAGTACGACACCTTCGGGGAACGCCGGACGAACACCGGGTTCACAAGCCAGCGAACTGATGGATGGAAAAAGGAAGGGCAGCATAAGAGTGGCCAGGGATACTACGGCAAAAGTTCAAACAGACCAAGGGAGAAACCAAGAGAGGCTCCATACACAAGACATCCAACCCGGGAGGAAAAGAACACTTACATCCCTCGATATGAAGTGTTGACCAACTTGACTGCCTCCTATGAAGAAATTTGGAACCGCCATAGGAATGAAGTTCCCCCGGCTCCAAAAAGAAAGTTTCCCAAAAGGACAGGGCCGGACAACGGGCAACATTGTGCCTATCACAACGAGTCTGGCAACACAACTGACCGGTGCTTTTCTCTTCGGAACACCATTGAGTACATGATCCAGAACGGCAAGTTACAGCAGTATAAGTCAACCCGCCACAGGTGTCAACCTGATTGAAGTATATGGGGAGATAATGACGATTCACGGGGGTGGCACCCAAGGGGTGTCCGGTCACCGGGCCAAAAGACTCTGCCCAAGAGGCCCGGAGTTTGAGATAATGCAGCTTCGTCAGGAATGCCGCAAGGAGCTGGTTCCTTGGGATACCGTGTCATTTTCTCAGTCTGAAGACACGCTGAAAGTGCATCACAATGATCCTTTCATTATCACTCTTCAGATTGACCACTGGAGAACTCGGAGGGTTCTAATAGACACGGGAGCCGCTGTCAGCGTCATGTTCAGCAGTTGCTATAAGGGGTTTAAAAGAGGACGAGATAAGCTCTATAGGAACCACGAGCCATTGATCAGTTTTTCAGGTGGGACGACTCAACCGTTGGGGTCTGATCAGCTAACGGTTACAGTTGGAACCGGGCACCAGTCCACAAGAATTGTAGTTCCCTTCATAATTGTGGACTGCCCATCCTCCTACAATGCCATACTCGGGAGAGATGCACTCTGGGGCTTACAAAGTTTTATAGCGGGTCACATGCTGCTTATGAAGGTGCCTACACCCGGGGGTTGGGTTACAATTCGCGGAGACCAAGAAGCCGCTGTCAGATGCAACGCGATAGCAACTCAGTCCCAGCACGAGATGTTTTCGGCCGGTTTTTCCTTGTCTCCATTTGACAAACCCGATGACCCCAGGGATGACCCGGATTCTTTGCCCATCAGCAAGACGGCACAAAAGAAAAGCCAGAAGTATCCTGCCAAGTTCCCCCGGCCAGCCCCAATTGAAGCAACAGAATGGATTCAGATTTCAGAAGAATACCCGGAGAGGAAGATTTGCATTGGCACAGGCCTTGACCCCGAGGTCAGAACCCGAATGGTTGAGCTGCTAACCCGGAAACAGAAGGTGTTCGCATGGTCATATGCAGACATGCCCGGGATTTCTCCAGACGTTATGACACATTCCCTCAATATTATCCCGGGTGTTAAACCGGTAAGACAGAAGCGTCGTGCATTTTGCGCAGAGAAGTACAAGGCCATTCAAGCAGAAGTTAAACGTCTTAAAGACATCGGGTTCATTGGAGATGCAACATACCCGGATTGGTTGGCCAATGTGGTGATGGTCAAGAAGGCAAACGGAAAGTGGAGGATGTGCGTCGACTACACAGATCTGAATAAGGCTTGCCCGAAGGATAGTTTTCCCCTTCCAAAGATTGATCAACTGGTGGATTCAACCGCGGGCCACCCCCAGTTGAGCTTTATAGATGCATACTCGGGATTTAACCAAGTTCCGATGAATCCCGCGGATCAACAGCACACATCTTTTACAACAGACAAGGGGATGTATTATTACAGAGTGATGCCTTTTGGACTCCGGAATGCAGGAGCCACGCTCCAGCGCCTCGTAGTGGGCATGTTTGCAAACCAACTCGGGGATACTATGGAGGTTTATATAGATGATATGCTGGTCAAAAGCCGGGAAACAAGCAAACACCCGGACGACTTGGAGACCGTCATCGACATTGCCTTGAGCAAGGGGATGAGGTTAAACCCGGAGAAGTGTGTGTTCGGTGTTTCGGGAGGAAAGTTTCTCGGGTTTATGGTCAGCGCTCGGGGAATTGAGGCAAACCCCGACAAAATTCAAGCCGTCTTGGCCATGCAACCGCCAAAAACCAGGAATGAAGTTCAGCAACTTACTGGCAGGCTGGTAGCCTTATCCCGGTTTATATCCAGGTTAACAGATAAATGTGCCCCCTTCTTCAAAATTCTCAAGAGTCAACACCGCGAGCGGATTACATGGCAGGAAGAGCACAATCAAGCTTTTGAAAAATTGAAGGAATACTTGGCGTCAGTCCCTTCTTTATCCAGACCAAACCCTGGGGAAATACTCTATCTATACCTGGCGGTGTCTCAAACGGCTGTCAGTTGTGCCTTGATAAGAAAGCCAGACTCTGAAGAACTGCCGGTCTACTATACTGGGAAAGGATTCAATGATCCTGAAACTCGTTATCCAGATATTGAAAAACTGGCCCTGGCCTTGGTTGTAGCAGCAAGGAAGTTAAGACCCTATTTTCAAGCATATTCCATCCATGTACTCACCAACCAACCGCTACGGCAGGTTCTGCAAAACCCGGCGACTTCGGGAAGACTGGTCAAATGGGCAATTGAGTTGGGGGAGCATGATTTGCACTTTAAACCGCGAACGACAATAAAAGGGCAGGCAGCAGCAGACTTCATTGCCGAGTTAATCCCAGCAGATTCAACAGTTGCTGAAACTCTTCCTACACAAGCTGAACCGGAGAGTTGGCAGATATTTGTAGATGGATCAGTCAATCAGAAGCAATGTGGAGCAGGCATTACATTGGTAGACCCGGAGGGTAATATGTTTGACTATGCCTTACGCTTTAACTTCAAAGCATCAAACAACACGGCTGAGTACGAAGCCCTAATCAAAGGGCTCCAACTCGCTAAAGATATGGGCGCCCGGCATCTCCGCATACTAAGTGATTCACAGCTGGTAGTGCAGCAGGTTAACGGCGGATTTCAGGCAAAGGAAGCACATCTTTCGTCCTATCAAAAGTTAGCGGCTTTCTTGCTGGAGAAATTCGACACCTTTGAGGTTACTCAGATACCGAGGCAGCAGAATGTGAGAGCGGATACCCTGGCTAGGATTGCAACAGGGGACGATTCCAATACCGAGTTTAAAAGCTTACTGGTCGAGACATTGGAGAAACCAAGCATCTCACTCTCCTTTTCTGAGATTTTCGCGGTAGAGGCAAACCCGCCACCATCTTGGATGGATGAGTTCATCAACTTCATCCAACATGGAACCCTACCTGAGGACCCGGTAGCGGCCAAACGACTACGGGTTCGAGCGGCGCGGTATAGTATCCGTGATGGGAAACTGTACAGACGAGGACAAACTTTTCCTGATTTGAAGTGTATTACACCCGAGGAAGGAGACCGGGTTTTGCAGTCGCTTCATAGCGGGGTATGTGGAAATCACTTTGGAGCCCGTAACCTGGCTTTCAAAACCCTAAGAATGGGATATTACTGGCCTTCTTTGGAACACGATGCCAGAATCGTCGTAGATTCCTGCCTTCAATGTCACCGATTTGCAAGCTTTCCCCGTGCCCCATCAGTCCCACTATCAGTAATAATTTCTCCATATCCATTTTGCATGTGGGGGATTGATTTCATCGGGCCTCTACCCACAGCTCCGGGACAGCTCAAACATGTCATTGTCTCAGTGGACTATAATTCCAAGTGGATAGAAGCTCAACCCCTGGCACGGATCACGACCGCAAATGTTAAGAAATTCCTTTGGAACAATGTCTTTTGCCGGTTTGGAATCCCGGAGACGTTTATCACAGATAACGGGACGCAGTTTGACAACGATGAGTTCCGGGAATTCTTACACTCCAATGGGACAAAGGTCCTATATGCCTCCCCTGCACACCCGCAGACTAATGGACAAACTGAAGCCGTTAACAAGCTCATCAAGCAAGTTCTGAAGAAGAAGCTGGAGGACGCAAAGGGTTTATGGGCTGAAAAACTTCCAGAGGTTTTGTGGGCACTAAGGACAACTCCAACAGAAGCCAATGGGGAGAGCCCATTTCTTATGACCTTTGGCTCTGAAGCAGTGATCCCGGTAGAGATGGAAGTCCCGAGTGACCGGGTACAACTGTTTGACAGGGAAACCAACAATGAAGGCATCCGCCTTAACCTGGACCTCCTGGAGGAACGCCGGGAGCGTGCACATCTCCGAAATATCAACAAGAAGCAAAAGGTGGCTAAACACTACAATTCCCGGGTTATCAAGCGCCCACTCAAACTCGGGGATTGGGTAATGAAGGAAGTTATCCCTAAGCCAACGGGGTTTAAAGCTCCATGGGAGGGTCCATATGAAATCGTTGAAGTCGTGGGCCCGGCAACGTTTTACATCCGGGGTACAGATGGAGTTACGCTTCCACGACCATGGAACGCCCAACATCTGCATCTTTTCCCCAAATAGGTACCGAGTTATCTATGAATGTCCAATTTTATTGTTTATGATGTTGTATATAAAGCCTTTCAGGCCCACAATGCATGAATACCCCTACCGGGTTATGTTTTATTAAAGAGTTTGTTGAAGTGAATGCAGCCTTTAGCGGCCCTACTTGTATGCCTTAATCGCCAAGCTCCGATAATCTCCGATAATCTCCATGACATGAAATATTGCAAGCCTTTCACGGCCTTATTTCATGGTCAAAACTCGCCAAGCTCCGATAATCTCCGATAATCTCCATGACATGAAATATTGCAAGCCTTTCACGGCCTTATTTCATGGTCAAAACTCGCCAAGCTCCGATAATCTCCGATAATCTCCATGACATGAAATATTGCAAGCCTTTCACGGCCTTATTTCATGGTCAAAACTCGCCAAGCTCCGATAATCTCCGATAATCTCCATGACATGAAATATTGCAAGCCTTTCACGGCCTTATTTCATGGTCAAAACTCGCCAAGCTCCGATAATCTCCGATAATCTCCATGTCATGAAATATTGCAAGCCTTTCACGGCCTTATTTCATGGTCAAAACTCGCCAAGCTCCGATAATCTCCGATAATCTCCATGTCATGAAATATTGCAAGCCTTTCACGGCCTTATTTCATGGTCAAAACTCGCCAAGCTCCGATAATCTCCGATAATCTCCATGACATGAAATATTGCAAGCCTTTCACGGCCTTATTTCATGGTCAAAACTCGGCAAGCTCCGATAGATCTCTAATAATCTCTGGTAATCTCCATAACTTGAAATATTGCAAACCTATCACGGCCTTGTTTCAGTCTTTGAAAGTCTTAACGGACCCATACAGCCCTAGCGGCACTATTTTTACTTACATGCTAAACCGGCATTATATGTGTAAATTATCACATTTGCATATTTTGCATCAGATTACCGTGTTATTTGGCAAAGAAGCCCTTGGAAGTCCTAACGGACCCGTAAAGCCTTACTGGCCCTATTTTCACTTTATAATGTTAACATGCCAACCCGGCACTATGTGTGAATTGTCAACACTTGCAGGTTATGCATCGGGTTGAAAGTCCTTATGAACCCATAAAGCCCTAGCGGGACTATTTTTATTTCCCATAAACCGGCATTATATGTGAATTTTCTCAACACTTGCAGGTTATGCATCGGGTTGGAATTCCTAACGGATCCTTAAAGCCCTAGCGGCCTTTAAAGCCTTAGCGGCACTATCTTTATTCACATGGCAAACCGGCGTTATATGTACATTTTTGTACTTATCAGGTTACCGTGTTTTGGCACAGGAAGGATTGCGAGAAGGAAAAATTTTATTACTTCAAAAATATCAATTACAAAAGGTAGCAAACCGCTACAGGTAGACTAATCTGTTACAGAAATGAAAAACATCCTAAGGCTCCGGTGCCGACCCCCTACCCCCGCCAGTGCTAGAACCGCCACGACCTCCCCGGGGCTGTATGATGAACTGACCCCTACGCAGAGGTGGCCGGTTCCTAGGACCACCCACAATCCCACCACGGGAAGCACCTCTCCCGGCTGCTGAAGAACGAACCGGGGGACTCCGAGCCGGGTTCGCAGCCACGGCAGGAGTCGACCGGGAGGTGCCTGCAGCCTCGTCGGGTCTGACATGACCTTGATGACCGTCATAACCCGCCTTGTCCAGCCAGCCTTGGCGAATCCCAGCGCTCACTATTTCGGCACGAGCCTCGGCCCTGGCCGACCGCAGCTTCAGGTCAAACTCTGGGCTCGCCAGAAACTCGGAGACCGCTAAGTCCTTGGCCCGGGAAACTGCCTGGAGCAAATCTCCTTTTTGTTGCTCCAGGGAGGTAACCTGTTGCTGCAGCCCCTGGTTTTGCTCGGTCAGCTGGGCTATCGCGGCGTCTTGAGCACACCGATCCTCCCGGTGACCCTCGATAACATTCTCCAGTTCCGAGTTCTTGGCCACCAGGTCTGCTATGTGTTCTTCCGCCTTGGCCAACTTCGCACTCGACGCGATCGCTGATGCGCTTGCGAATTCCCAGACCCGAGCCAGGTTTTCTTCACTCGCCGTCACCTGGTCCCGGGCGGCCCGGAGATCATCCCTGAGGACTCTCTCTCGCTCGGGGATGCCTTCGGTTATGAGCCGATCAGTCGCCAAGTACGACAACCTGACAGCCTACACAAATAAAACAACGGGTTAGTGCAAGGAACCAAAAACAAAAAGAGAACGAGTTAAAGCAGAAGACTAACTTACCCGCATCAGCTTCTCCTGCGCCCTCCGGGCTACAGTCAACGGGTCCTCATGCTCCAGGACATAGGAGTCAGCGGCGCAATTCTTCAAATCCGCTACCATCCTTTGGATGGCAGCGTCCGCCATTCCTGCGCTCGCCAACTCCTCCATTATTTCAGTAGTGTCCCGCTGCTGCTTTCTCTCCCTCCTCTCCTTCCTCTCCTTCCTTCTTTTCCTCCTCTCGGACCTCCCCGAGCTGGATGCCTCCCGGGTACGCTTGCGAGAAGGCACGGGCTCCACTTCAAGAACCTCGTCACTCCCCTCACTCCCCTCCGGGTTCTCACTACCTATTTCCCTTTCTAACCCTCCAACCTCTTCACCCCCTTCGTCATCCTCCTCGGTAAATTCCTCCTCGCCCGGGAACACAGACGAGGGAACCGCGCTCACCATCGGTTCTTCAGTCTCATCGGCAAACTGTTCTTCAAATACCGGGTTATCGTCCGCCTCCGAGGGATTCCCTTCAACCTCCTCTCCTTCCGGGTAGACTTCTGGCCCGAGAATCTCAGCCAAGTACGCGGGAACCTCGTTGTAGTAAGAGACGTCAACGTGGAACTGCCGAGTTTCCCCTTGCTCGGCGTCTGGGCGCAGAAAAGCCGCCTTCGATGTCAGGTCGATATCGTACGCCAGCCCCTCCGTGCCTTGCGCCCGGATCCCGGCCCATACAGCCTTGTCCTCAAAACCGTCGTATATTCCCGGGTTCTTTCGCTTCGTGAACTCCATCGGGAGAAGAGCTGCAACAAAAGATATAACCCATTAGACCGGAGCATGTAAACAACAAAAATTGTAAAGGAAATGAGACAAACCTGGAAGCTCCATCAACCGGCAACGGCTGTACACATACAGCCTGCAAAGCCGGTACGAGCTCCGGTCATCTTGACCTCTGAAGGCCCATAGCATCCTCCGGATCCTCTTCTCCATCACCGGCTCCAGAGGAATGTCGGGAACATCTGCAACACGTACAATATAATTATAAACCGGGAAAGAAAAAAGAAAGAAGAATCCGGAGAAAGAAGGACTTACTCATCAGTGGCTGGAAGTCACACGGTACTTGAAACGCGTGTCCCGGGTCTTGAAAGTTTCTTATCAAGAAACTTTTTTCCCTCCAGGTCCGGCTCACGGAGGTCGGCAGGTCCTCGATGATCTTCTTGAAGACCCCTTTGGACTTCAGTTGGATGGTCCCACTGAAACCCGCCTTCCGGGAGTACTCGGCCCGGTACATGGCGTGTAACTCGTGGTAGCTCGGCATCTGCTGCTTCAACACCTTGTACATCACGCACAACCCTAGCAGCTGCCTCCACATATTCGGGCCAACTTGCCCGATGGTGAAGTTGCTCGCAGCCAGGAGATACTGCACCTCCACCTTTAGCGGGAGTGACAGACCGCAACGTAGCTGGTACTCGTGGCATAGCGTCCACCCATCCCCGGGAGCGAAGAACTGATCCTCGGGTTCTAAAGTCCGAATTTCAACAGACTCGGGAATCTTCCAATTGCTCCTTAGCTCCACAATCTCCTCCGCGGTCAGCGAGTACCCGGGAGGGTCGAGAGCGGTCCCATCAGTGAAGGTAACTGAGGCAAACTCGGGGACATGAGCATCCATTGCGGGGTTTGTCATCTGCAAAACAAGAAACACGGGGACATCGTCAAAAACCCAGATAACCCCGGCGACCACAACGATAAACGCACACACTAACGCAGCAACCCAGTTTGGATCCCAGAAAACAGTACACAATATCGATCCAAAACACTCAAAAACATCGGAACAGAAAACAGTACCTTACTTGTGAGGGTTTAAAAGGATTTTGAGGTCGATTTAAGTTTGGAAATCCAACAAGCACAGCGACAACAGAGGACGAGAGCAAAAGCACGAAAAAGTTTTCGATTTCGAAGGTACGACAAAACTGTCACCCTCAACCCCTATTTATACAGTTAAGAGACGTACACTGAAGGGACGTTTCGGTTTGTGGTGCTGCTGCTGCAATTTCTGATGCGCTTCTCCCCCTCACGTGCAACCTAACTTTTTAGGTTTGACACGTGAAATTGATTCAGTCCAATTCCCACATCGGAAATCGGTACATTCATGCGGTCCAATTCCCATTTTGGAAATTGGGGTATGCGATCCAAGACCCACTGTAGGCACTTGGTATGGTATGGGCCAATCAGAATTTTTCTGACGGCAATTTGATTCGATGAACCCAAATTTGAGCTCATTATGATGGGAGACTTCTCCCGTTACGTTGGGAGAAGTAATTGAAGAGAAACCTGGTATGTCTTTGTTTATATGTGGAACCTAATATTTCTCCTTTACCGGGTTACAATTCAAGAAATAACACCAAGTGTGGTCAATTATTAAATATGCATCGTTTATTATGCTTGAAGTACTGTTTACAGGGTCAAAGGCCAGTCAGATTTGAGAAGCCACTCTGGGTCCTTTGTCAGGGCCCAGTTCATTGTAAGGTTGAGGCAAAGCAAGGGAGTTCATTCCCACATTGGAAAAAGACAAAGTGCTGCCTTTAATGCTACTATAAATACCGGTGAGGACCTCCCGGTAAGGGGACGGACAATTCCTTAACTACTCTTGAGTTTTCTGCTTATCTGACAGTGTCTGACTTAAGCATCGGAGTGGCTTCCCTCGGTAAACCCGGGGATGCCCCTTGACGTGTTTGTTCTTTACACAGGAAAACTCGGAGTACAGGGAAGTTCGCTATTTCTGGAACCGTGCAACCCGCTAAAGGGGCCACGAGTTTACCCGGAAACAGTCTTCCCACTAATTGTGGTGTGATGTGTTTGTGTCTTCCCACTAACTGTGGTGTGATGTGTTTGTGTCTTCCCACTAACTGTGGTGTGATGTGTTTGCCTTTTGTGGTGTTTTGCGTTTAGGTTTTGGGATTCGGTATTTGGAAAATATGATGATTTGGGGTTTTGGTGGTGACTTGGGATTTTTGGTATGGTAAACAGCGGAATACGAATACGAAATTTGAGTTTTGACTTTTGGTGAGGGTTCATGATTTGTTTGTGGATTTGGGCGGATTCAGGATTTGTTTGTGGATTTGGGTGGATTCATGATTTGTTTGTGGATTTGGGTGGATATGAGGGATTAGATGAATACGAAGGGTACGGAGATGGAGCGGGGTAGCCTGCTGGTGGAGGCGGTGCATACCATAAGGACCTTGAGGTGGAGGGTAAAAGAATGAGGCTTGTGGAGGTGGTGGATATACTGAAGATGGAGGGTATGGTGCAGGAGGGTATGAAGCTGTCGGAGGGGCACCGTACGGGGATGGTGGATATCCCCCTGGTGCTGGATTTGGTATGGTATTTGATTCAGTAACAATGCATCGGATTTGTGGTTTTCAGATGCAGGATTGAACCTGGCTCTGATACCAACTAGAAAAGAATAATTTGATTTGTGTTTCAATATGTTATTCATCCCTCAAGGGGTATTTATAGTGATACAAGAGTTAGAGAGCTATTCTAAACATACAAGGAAAAGGATACCCATAATTACAAGGTTTCCTACTAATATTAGTAATCCTAATTTGACAGCTATTCTACATATACCTCCATGGTTGGTTTGTATGCTATCATGTTTCAGCCATTTCCAATGATAAAATGTCATATACCATCATTTTTTGATCTTCATACATTCATATTGCCAAATGTGAAAAGTTTATTGAACATTACATTACATGTATCACATGATAGTCTAACACACAAAAAAACAATAAAAAATTTACAATGATTAGAAGAACAAGTAAAAGAAACACAACTAATAAAAAGTTTAGCATGATTATTCTTACATTATAATTGTACTAGTTTAATTGCTGGTTTTTTCTTATCAAATATTTCAGGCCTATAAGTAGACATGAAAGTTTTGATAAGAAGAGGAAACAACAACCATACAAATAATAGGATCGGAGCACTAGTTAACAAAATACTTAGCATAACAATCCATGCTTCTCCGCCAAACATAAGTATGAGCGCACAAGAAAACGCGATCACCATACTAACAATAGCGAAAAACAGGGTGATTAAGCCGATCATTATCTTTGTGGGTAAAGATCTGAGGAAATCATTTTCTGCATAACGTGATGTGAGTATTCCCAAGAATGTAATTACTGAACTTGTGGAAGAAACAAGTGATATAGCATCTGAAACTATATAAACCTTGAACACCTTGTGATCTAGAAAAAAGGGAAAACCTGCGTTACCATCATTTCCACCGGGAACTGTGAATGCTGCAGCAAACATCATTGTAATAATCAGAGCGCCTACAACTGTACAGGAAGTAGCCGTCTTTTTTATAGAATCTTCTGCATCTTCCAACAGCTTCTTATGATTCTTGGTAAATAGTTCACGTGCTGTCATATCATTTAAACGGTCTCGATGTTCATGCATTTCAGGAGGTACAACTTTCTCCACCTCCTACATTAGATAAACAGAGATGAGCGACCTCAAATAGTTTTAAGTAACTACATGAATATGCACATACATGCCACCTAGTTATGGTCTGATGATTTGAACTGATAATATTGAGTAAAATTTCATTCTTATTTAATCCTTCAAAAAGAAACTCCCACAATTTTGTATAAAAACACAAACTAGAAAAGAAAATAATGTCGTGGATTGTATTATGAGTGTGCATTTTATCCCCCCATATATTTTCATCCCGAAAAGAAAAACTCAAAATTGGGGAAATCAAAGTCAAATTGGACACGATAAACATGAGAAAGAAACTTAGTATCATTTGTGTGTAAGGGTAGTATCTTTCATCGAAATAAAGGGTAGTCTCTCTAGAAAGAGAGATTTTGAGATTGACTCATGACAGATTAGTTGAAGCATTGGTATTGTTTATATGATAATAAAAAAACAAAAAGAGAAAGAACAAGCAGAATAACTAGGTAGAGCTCCATTGTCTAATTAGACTCTTCTTCATGCGGCGCTTAGCCATAACAGTATGATAGTGTCAAGATTCATCGGTTACACAAGTGAAAAGCCCATTCAGATCTACACATATTCAGATACGAATTGATGAACAATTGATGTGATTTATTGGTGAAAGTTTTGGAGCTCTAACGACTGCTACCTATTTTTGATTAAAATCAGCTTTTATTTGTCGGAAATCGTTCTGTGATGGTAACTAGGTTTTCAGTTCCTCTACTCATTCTCTTTCTTAAATTCGGATGGCAATCATGGCATATCAGCATATGCTGTGGATGAGCGACGCCAGTCGTGCAAGGGATTGAGCTGTCTGACCGGAGACACACGTGTGGAGGCTGGGCTGAGGTTTGGGGTGAACTTCGTACAGACACGCTCGGGCTGGGTTGTGCATGATTGAGATGTGATTCCACCGGAATCAGAGGGACAACCGCCAGGCTGGGTAGTGCCGAGATGATGGTGCTGCCGGGTGCAACGTACAAGGAGTCATATTCTGGGTTTCTTTTCTCCTGCCTTTCCAAACACAAGAAAGGAAAAGTGGGAGGAATTTCAATTTCCATCAGGAAAGGAAAATCCAAAGAATTGCTTTCCTTTCCGGTCAATTCTGTGAACAAAAGGAGGGCTAAGTTTTAGATTTACGCTTCTACAGGTCCCATTTTCTTCATTTGGTCTTATTCGTTTTAGCCTTTTCATTTGCTCGAGCAGATGAAATGCTTGCATATCTAAATGGTATTGGAGTTTATGAGTTGGATTCTGAGATTTTCTAAAGAGTTAGTATTATACATCCAAATTTACCACCCATTTTAAATTATACATATTTTCAAGATTCTTTTAAAATACATTTATATTTATTAATTAGGTTGGTGTGTATGATAAATAATAAACCATTTTTTCTCTAAATATTACAAATTTTGCCACGGAAAGAACATTTATAACTTGCTAATTTACCTCTCTACTACCATTATGTATAATTCCTAACTTTAATATTCTTATTAATATAACTCTAAACCATATATCCTAAATCCTATACAGCATTCCTTATAACTGATACCCTAAACCTTAAACTCTGGACCATAACAGGAACTCACTAAATACCTTTTAATGTCATTTCACAAAGCATACTTTATATTTCATATCTGATACCACTACAAAAAAGACAATTGGGCGACGAAGAGAGCCGAAACAGGGCGATGAAAGAAAATTTCGTCGCATAAGAAGAGCTTTAGGCGACGAAAATATGTGTCGTCGCCTAAGGTAAACTTTAAAGTGACAAAAACTGAAATCGTCACCCAAGGTCATTCCTTCATCGCCTAAGGTCCAGTTTTGGGCGACGACAAGAAGTTTCGTCGCCTAAAGCCTAACTGTCGTCGCCTAAGAGCGTCATTCTTAGGCGACGACAAATATGTCGTCGTCTAAGATCCGAAAACTTTAGGCGACGACGTTCTTTCGTTGCTTAAGAGTGACCCTCTTAGGCGACAATTTTTTTTGAAATTTAGGTGACGAATTTTTCCGTTTCGTCACCTAAGAATCCTTATATTCTCAGATTTTGACAGCAGCTAACTCGGGAAAAAAAAGGAAGAAAATTTCAGGTGTTGTCGAAATCTGTCCATACTCAGTTTGTGGAGCTATATATAGGTACGTGTGTATGTGTGTATATATATATATATTGTTTTTGAGTTTTATTTGAGTTGAATTGATAGATTTTGGATTTTATTTGAGTTGATGAATTGATAGATTTTGAGTGTATGATTTAGTTGATCGATTAATATTTTGAGTATGTTGATTGATTCTGAATTAGTGTTCGATGTAGTTTCATTAATTGGTTGATATATTTTTACATTTTGATTAATTAATGTTATATTGAATATATATATATATATATGATGATGTTGTTATTAATTAATTTATAATATTGTGTTGATGATAATTTTGTGATATGATGGATGTATATATATATATATATATATATTGTTGATATATAATATTGTTATTATGTAATTATTTAGTATGTATATATATGTTAATTAATTAGTTTATATATGTAAGAATATTGTTATGTAATTAATTAATAATTAAGTATATATATGCATGTGTTAATTAATTAATTTGTTACTAATAATTTGTTGCATGTAGTATATTATTATATATATAAATGAATTTGATTGAGATTTTATGTATATATGAAATTTAATTAATTAATTGTTATATATATATATATAGATATTTATATTTTGTTATATTTTCAGGATATGGATAAAAGTTGGATTTCGCTTCTAAGATGGGACAGAAGATATGCTAAAGGAGTTTTAAGTTTTGTGCAATATGGGTTGGACAATGCTGGCGACAGTACACTTTTCTATTGCACGTGCAAGAGATATCAGTGTCGCAGCGAGATGCATCGATTTCTGATGGAGACAGTATGAGAGCACCTGAAGAATAACGGATTCTGAGATAGTTACACATGTTGGATATATCACGGTGAAACATCATCAGGGGGTCTACATGATCATGGACAGTTTTATGAGAGGGGCAGATCATCAAACGATCTAACAACGGCCTTCATCAACGACATGTTTTCTCATGAGTGCGGTATATGCGCTCAAGGACAGTATATTCCTGAGGCGTCGGCGCAGGCCGTCCCTAGAGTTGTCAACACTGTTGGTATTGACATGTACAACAAACTGCTTGCTTTCCAACAGACCCCTATGTACCCCGGTTCTAAGAAGACCGTTCTTGAGTATGTGATGGAGGTGATGCAGATCAAAGTTGAGGAAAAATCGACCGTGAAGGCTGTTGATAGGTATCTACAATACGCTGCTTCGTCGCTGCCCGACGGTCATTGTCATCCCACCACTCATCATAAAGTCCGTTGTATCTTGAAAGATCTCGGACTTTCCTACATCAAGATCCATGCATGCAGATATAACTGCATTCTGTTCTAGGGTAAAGATGCAGACGGGAATGACCTTGAAGGCCTTCATCGTTGTCCGGTATGTGGGATCGATAGGAATAAGCGGACTTCTGCAGGCAATAGGAAACCTGTGAAGGTACTTCGGTATTTCCTGTTGAGAGATAGGCTGAAGTGGTTGTACATGTCTTCACACACAGCCAAAGCTATGAGATGGCACGCTGAGAGAGAGTTGCATGACGAAGACACCATGGTACACCCTGCTGACGGGGAGGCTTGGAAGCATATAGACAGGGAGTTTCCTCATTTTACGTCAGAGGTCCGAAATGTGAGGCTCGGGTTGTCATCCGACGGGTTCAACTCTTTTGGCAACATGAGTCTTCAATATAGTATATGACCAGTGATTTTGGTACCTTACAACCTTCCTCCATTGATGTGCATGAAGAAGGAATACAACATGTTGACCTTGCTGATTTCGGGGCCTGGTTATCCAGGGAAGGCAATACGGGCTACAGTTTATCTCATGATCACGGTGAATGGCGTCCAATTTGTACATGAAGAGAGAGACACCAAACAGAGAACACAGAATTCAGGGATGATGGCTCTTGGTGATGGGAACGGTCCCGACTATTACGGTATTCTCCATTCAGTGATGGGACTCATGTATGGGGAACGCATGACAGTGCACTTATTCAAGTGTAGGTGGTTTGATAATAGCCCGCAGAGCATGAAGACCGATCAGTAGGGAATATTATCGGTGAACACTGCTACAAGCGCTTACGAAGATGACCCGTTTGTTTTTGCCACATCGGTCAAACACGTGTTTTATCTTGATGACCTTCATAGGGGTGGCGCGTGAAAAATAGTCAACCTTGTGCATCCTCGAAACATTTACCGGGCGGCTACACTTGGAGTGACCATAGACGAGGACAAAGATGATGCGTATCAGGAGCCCAGCGCAATACGTATTCCTGACGTCTCTACTGTTCGCCAAAATAATTTTTCAGTGGGTCGCTCAGTGCGAACTCGTGAAGAGTCAACCCTTATTGATGTTGATCCAAATGAAGAAAGAGACGAAAACTCTGACGATGAATTAAGGCATAGATTACCAGAGGGTCCCCTACCTCTTCTTTGTATTTTTTTGTTCTTTATATATTCTACATTCATCTTTAAGGCGACGAAATTATTATGTCGTCGCCAAAGGTTTCTCTTAGACGACGAAATACTTATGTCGTCGCCTAACAAGGTCTTGGCATCTCTCTTAGGCGACAACATCAGTATTTCATCGCATAAGAGATACCTTCTTAGGCGACGAAATACTTATGTCGTCGCCTAAGAGGTCGGGTATAATCAAAATCTCTAACTCTCTCCCTCTCCGATCCGCCTCCCTTTCCCTTGAGTTGCCTTAGCTCTCACTCCCTCTCCCTCTCCTCCGCCTCTCTCTCCCTTTCCTCTGCCGCTGCTGCTGCCCCTGCCGCAGTACCGCCGCGCCCCCCTCAGCCTTCCTTCTCCTAGCTTTGAATTCGAAGGTTTGTGCATTTTTTTGATAATTTTGTTGAAAATTAGTGGAATAATTGTGAATTTGTGAAAATTGTGATAATGTTGTGGAAAATTTGTGAAAATTGTGATAATGTTGTGGAATAATTGGGATAATGTTGTGGAAAAATGTGATAATTGTGTATTATTTTTTGTAAATTGTGATAATGTTGCGGAAAATTGTGGTAATGTTGTGGAAAAATTGTGGTAAATTAGTGAAAAATTAAGTGTAAGTTTGTGATAAACTAAATGGAAATTTTGTGGAATATTTGTGAAAAAATTGTGAAATATTTGTGAAAAAAAATTGTGGAATATTTGTGGTAATTTTGTGGTTAATATTTGGTAAATAATGATAATTGTGGGGTAAATTAAAATTATATTTGTGGTATATTTGTGGAATATTGATTGAAATTTTTATTTTAAACAGGATGTTGAGGGGGTTTCGGTCAAGCAAGAAGGGTTCGAGGGACCAAGCGTCCGGTTCGTCTGAGAGAACCGCAAGCAACCCTCCACAAGAGATGTTTCAGGGCACTATGTCTGCCAGACGTGCGACTCTTCTAAAGGGGCAGAGGCGGCCGAGCGTTTCCACCTCTTCAGGACAGCCGGACGATTTCCCGTCTGCACTCTGTAGGCCTTCGATTTCACGAGGGCACTCCATCTGATGTAGAGGTGCCCACTCCTTCTGCTGTTTCGGGTAATGGGTCATGGGCGCCACATGGACCGGTCACTATATGGCTTCCGTTAACGGTACCGGCCATACCGATCTTTGATGCGGAGTGGAATATATTATCGATCCTCCCAGACCGGACTGTTCAAGAGGCGTACTTTTACACGCCTTTTGATGGACCTCTTCATCCCATCAGGTGCAAGGAATCGACGTCGACATCGGTAGAATCCGTCAACTCACCGCATCACCCTTAGGTGAATAAATTTACAAGGCTTTTTGAATTATTATATTTAATGAAGGATTTTAATATTAAATTTGGTTTATTATGTCATAGGTGTCATCGGGGACAAACCGACGAAAAATAAGAGAGACATCGTCATCAGCAAGGCCCTGGAGAAGCTAGTCAAAAAATCATGGAATATCTTAATCCGGGTTGGTCCGAATGGCAAACTGGAATCAGTTAGCGTGGGTAACATGTATGTCCGCGCCGCGGGATCCATGATTATGGCTAAATGCCCTATGTTGTGGGGAGAATAGAAAGACGTCCCGGATTCCGTGAAGACCCAGCTCGATAACGATATGTTGGTGAGTTTTAAAAACGTCTCAATAATAATATTATGTGATGAAGTTGTTGACTTTTTGAGAAAATAGACTAACAAACGGTTAAATGTAGTTATATTTTGAGTTTTTCGAGGGGTCCAAGGAGTTGATGAGGCCATGACTGAAAGAAAAACATTCTTAAAGTTACGTACGTTGGGAAAAATATTGTCGTGCATTATATGTTAAATATATATTTAGTATTTGATGTCGTATATGTAGGTTTAGGGAGTGGAAGCATAAACTGAGGGACCACTGAAAAGCGCACGGGAACGGCCGGTTAATACCCCTCTTGAGTTCCAATACAGGGAGCACGAGTGGCGTTGGATTCTGACGGTCGAATACAACAACCCTCATAAAAAGGTAGATAAAAAATAAATGACTTAATTAGTTATCGAGGCCGTACTTAATTATTAAAAAAATTACGTATTAAATAAATATTTTACTAACGGTTAATTTTTTTCTTTCAAGGCCGTCTCTCAGAAGAACGCTGCAAACCGGCCACGCAACACGACCAACCATCATGTCGGTTCAAAACCGTTTGCTTACATCATGGAGGAGGTGATGAGGGACAATCCGGAGGTTAACCCGTTCATGGGAACGTTCCATAAGACATTTCCTAATTTCGAGGAGGATTTTGTAAGTTATCTCACGCTTTTAATTTTTAATTTTACTTATATGTATTATTTAATGTTAATTAATAATTTGTTTCTAATATTTTCAATTAGGAGAGGATGAGGTTGGCGGAGTTCGATGTGATGCGTGATTACGTGTCGGAGACATGGCCGGAAACGCAGGAGGAGGATATGTCTGAAGCCATATCTCGGATCGACCGATCAGATCCACTCATCGGGGCGAGGATCATGGACACGGTTTTCTCACACCGTACAAACAACTTCTACTGCCGGGGTATGGGCAGCGTTGGAAACCAAAAGCTGAAGCAAATCAAAGGAGGAAAGAAGGGAGCCTCAAGCAACAACGTGCAACTACAGTCAGAAGTTGAGAGGCTGCAACAGAGACTACAATGCTAGGAGCGACAGGAGGCTGCCAAGAGAGCCTGCACATCAGCCCTAAATGCCTATGATGACGCCAAGAGTGCCTATGAAGACCTCCAGGAGCAGTATAATGAAGCGCGTAATGTAGCTCAGGAAAACCATCAGATGCAGTTGGGGCAGTGGTTTCAGGACTGTCTATATGCTCAGTCAATAGGACAAATTCCTCCTCCCATACCGATGCGTCCTATTCAGCCTTTGCCGCCGGAACGTCCTCAGCTACGGAAACCACAAGAATCGGATTTCATGATCGATTTAGATAATATTGAATTTACTTTGGACTAAATTTATATATTTGTACGTTTATAAACAATTTAGATAATTTGTTGTTTTGTTCTTGAAATTTTTTGTGTTATTTATATTTTATAAAAATTTACAAAACTAAATAAAAAATTAAGAAAATACTTCAGGTGACGAAATAAGGTATTTTTCGTCGCCTAAGAGATGACGACTTTTGCACCATTTCGCCGTCTTAATATCACTTAGGCCACGAAATATACCACTTTCGTCGCCTAAGAGAATTTTTAAATTCTTTTTTAATAATATAAGGCGACGAATATTCACGTATTGTCGCCGAAGGTATAACTCTTAGACGACGACGGCTGTTTAGGCAATGAAATGTGTGTCGTCGCCTTAACTTAACTCTAAAGCGACGACACAGGTGTCGTCGCCTAAGGTCTGACTCTTAGGCGGCGACAGGGATTTCTTTCGTCACCTAAGATCTTGGGCGACGGACTTCTTGCGACGACACCTTAGGCGACAACGCTTCGTCCCCTAAGATCTTGGGCGACGAAATATTTTAACAGGACGGCAAAATTGCTTCATCGCCCAAACACTTTGTTTTGGTAGTGTACATACTGCCACATGATTCTCCTGTATCATTTAAAAATTTCCACCAAAGCTTAGATTTATGTTTATGATTGATGTAGCTATTTAAATTTGAAAAAAGTTAGGAGCTAGATTTGAGGACTGTCTTCTCATTTTATCGGTTGGGTCAAATTTTCTCAAAAAAACAAATGAAAATTGGAAAGACAAAAAAGTAATGGAAAAAAAAGTGTCAATCTATAAGGCATGTTCAATAATGTGAATTTTTTTGAGGTAAAAGGGGACAATCCTAATGATCATTGATCATCACGACCATGACGGTCAAAACAAGAGGGTTTGAAAATCACTCAAGTCAACAAGCCAAACTTGAATTCAAAATACAAGTAGAAATTGAAAAAGAACCTCGAAACTACGTCTAAAAAGATGGACATACCAACTAGAAAACAACATAACCTGACTGACTCTAGAACCAACTCTCCTTCTCTGACTAGAGGCTAAGACCCATTGATGTACCTTTCGTCAATTTGATCAATCAAGAATAGTTTTAAGATTCAATCAAGGATATTTCCTAGTAACATTAGGACATCACTCCTCCCCAGTCCCGGATTCGAGGCATTTCTCTCCTTCATAGTTCACCGATAAGCTAGGCTCTATGGAATCTGAAGCGGTTCCCTCCGGTAGGGTTTTTTGTTCTTGCTACCTCTCGGGCGGCCTGGACCTCTCTGCTTCTTCATTGCCTTCTTTAGAGACTTGTCGGTTCTCCTAATCATCAGTTCACCTCCCTTAGCAATGATCATCCCCATCTCATCCGGAATCAGAGGTGAATGCATCAAAGCAAGGGCATGACGGGCTCGTTTGCCTTCAGTGGGTTTCTCTTCCTCTCTTTCTCGGTGGATACCAGTAACTTTGGGTGGAGAGGGAAATTTGGGGACCTCTTAGATTTGCACAGATCTCTTCTCCTTAGAGAAGAGAGCAGCCACAGTCGGTGAGGCATGCACCTTTTGGGTTTGTGAGGAATTAGCTCGAAACACCATTAGTGGAACCACCGCAGGTGAAGGAGACGTTGCTACCAGACCTGTATTCTCTTCAACCCTGATGGGACACTCTACACCACCATGATTAATCATAGTACAATTACGACAATGTCTTAATAATCTTTCATGCCTGTAGAAAACATGGATTACGTCCACTGGAAAAACCTTAAGTCACTAATCAAGACGAACCTGTTGATTTAGAGGAAGAGAGATGTGAACCCTAGCTATCCCCTGTTGAAAACCTATGCTTTCCACCTGCAGTACATGGCCGATAGTCTCGGCCACCACTCTCACCGTTGCTGGCATGTTCAGAGCCGCTGGTAAACCCTGAATTTCAACCCAGATCCACACAAAATCAAGAGGCACGACCGTAATGTCAGAAAAACCATCATAGTCATTTAGGAGAATCATGGTTCTCTGGTAAGCCCAGGGTCCTCCTCTCTTCACACGATTAAGATCTCGTTCATTGGCAAAGATAAATAAAAACATGTTTCCCCTTGCCTGCACTTCAACCGGAACTTAAAGCCTCCACATGGATCTGACAGCCCTTCTAAAGTTATCGAACATGACTGTTCTTGCTGTGTTTAGGCGGCTAACCAGGTAAAACCTAGGAGCGATGAAACCTCTTTTAAGGCACCGGAGGTTACCAAAATCCACCAATTCCTCTTCACTACGCAGAGAAAGCTTCGATATGAGGCTTGATGTGACGGAAGCAGTTGAGGCTGCAGTCGTCTTCATCAACATGAAGATCGTTGTCATGGAATGGTGGAGAAGATGTCGCACAGCGTAAAAAACCCTAACCCTAGAGAAGAGAGATTTTAGAGCCGCAGTATGTTTTAAACTATTTTTCAATAATGTGAATTAGGTGTAGATTAAAATGAAATATGAGTATGAGTTTATTTTAAATTAGGTGTAGATTTTTATCTAATTTTCTCGATTTTTAAGATCTAATGGATTTGCATTTGCTTATGTTGACATTTAGTGCTTATTGCTTCATGCTGTTCCAGAAGAAGGATAAGTCAAGAAGAGGAGTTGATCGATGAAGATAAGGTAAACAAAGACAAGTTTTGATAAAATAAAAAAAAATCAATAATTTGGTCTGGATTATTTGAAAAAGATATATATATTTTTTACTATTCAAAAAGACATCTACTAATACAAGATATATCTCAGTTACTTGTCTATCTATCAATAATAATAATAGAGTATGTAATGGTTATTTCAATCCTTCACTCTACCCAATTTTATGAAAGTTTTGATTAGAACAACAACCAACAATTGTTATGCACTATTGCACTTTTAATTATTGAAAAGGAAAAAAGAAACCAGGCCAAAGTGAACTTTGTAGCCAATCAAGTAATTAAACAATAATATGGTAGCATTTAAGACCAGTGTTCTAGGAAAAAGTTTAGATTGAGAATTAATATATGTACGATGTGTGTTACTAACCTCAAACCATTGGAGTTCTCTTTGCATTTGTAAACCTGCATCTTGAATATGATCAAATTGTGGAAGCGATGATAAGTTTGCGGCATAGTGTAGCAAAGTATAGTCCCCGTTCACAAGAGAAATTCCAATCTCATGTCTCTCTTCTTCCTTAATCCTGTAGATAAGACTATAAACCTCCCTCTGACGAGATTCTATGGCAAAATGAAATATGCCTTTGACTCTTTTATCTTCAAGTAGTTCACGCAAAAGTCCTGGATTTTCTTCAAAAATATGTGTGACGAACTCAAAATGCCCTCGTTGTATAGCTTTAAAGATTGGAATCTTTATTGTATAGGAAGTCAAATCTCTCGTCTCTTTAGCCATCAATCGCAGAATTTCAAAGATCTTTCTGTGTGTTCGTTTCATTTCATATAAACTGTGGATCCCTACGTTGTCATTAAAAACACGATCAACAATGTCTTGTATCATATATGAAAATCTAAACATAAGAAATGTGGATGTGTGCTATACCGCAAAGTTTACAGAGACCTTCGACGAGTCTTCCAAAAAAAGTGATAACTACATTGTCAATTAAAATGTGAATGGTATAAGTTATACGAAAAATATCTTGTATCATATTCAAAAATCTAAACATAGAAAAGTGGATGTGTGTCATACCGTAAATTTTACAGAGACCTTTGACGAGTCTTGTTACAAAATTGATAATCGCAGTGTCAATTAAAATGTGTATGGTATAAGTTATAAGAAAAACATCATATACTGGAGAAAATTACTATGAATGATGAATTAAATATATAGATGTAAAAAAATTCAAATAGGTGAGGGCTAACGATGACATAAGTCGTATCTTGTAAGTGGGAGGTCCAGAATTCTTTTTACAACATACTCGTTGTAGCATTTAAGCTGTTTAACCGATAAAAAAGTACATATTAAAAAAGTTTTTCATAGATGATATGTAGAAGAAAAGAAATCCCTTCATCAGAAGATCCACATAGACATATATACACACACGTGAACGTACCTGAGAAAATGAGATTGCTTTTATTTTGATGGCCATCTTCTGGTGGGGTAACATTTATATAAATATCAGGAGGGTTCGCTAGAACTTCGATAGCGTTCGCTTGAGCAACTTCGATAGCGTTCGCTTGAGCAACTTCGATAGCGTTCGCTTGAGCAACTTCGATGTATATACCTATTACATACAAAAGCATAGAAGCACAACTAAAATTATAATAAGAATACGATTACCAACATTTTCTAGTTGCCTTGACTAGGTATAGCTAGGATGTCAGCATTACTTAAATCTAATATACAAATCACCGCATGCGGTTGAATTGGTAATTAAGAAAATGAATATTTACATAAAAGATGATAGATATATGAAGTTGGATATACTTACGGTTATAAATCCATCTTTGCCAGCTCGTCAGTTGGCTTCCGCTCAAGAAAGCATAACTCATACGAGACAATTTCAACATTGGAGAAGTTTTATCCTTCCCATGCACAATCACAGCCAGGTGTGGGTGACAGTGAAGCAAGTCCCACGCCATATCTAAAATAGAGTATCAAAATTTGATTAGCTGAACACAGCCATCGGTTAAAGTAAATGTAATTGAATAAGAGATCTTCCTCGTTTCATCGATCTTCTGTGTATATTATAAATGCAAACGAGCCGACTTACCAAACTGTTTGCGATCAAAGCAATAGCAAAGAAATGCACTGCCATTGGTTCCGTCGAGAACCGATCGTGGAGTGAGTTTATAGAGATAGCGAGCCAATTCCCATCTGTTAAAACGAAGAGCCTGTACAACTGGAATTTCATCATCATCTTCGGGACCCGTCGATGGAATGCCAAACACACTCGTATTCTTTTCACCTATGTATTTAGCTAATTCGCGAACATCTTCATCCTTGGAAAATCCGATAGTTTTACCTAAAGCTGTAAAACCTTGATAGTCTGTTTCTTCCAAAGCCTCTGGTCTCATAAGTGGAATCAACTCTTTGAAAATATGCATGTCCCCTTGAACGACTACTTGGTGAAGAGCATTGTGACCGAGGTAATTTTTCACCTCAAACCCCTCTGGTCTCATCAAGTGTACCAATTCCTTCACAACATCCACCTTCCTCCATTTGATTGCACAGTTCAGAGGCGTGTCTCCATTGTGCTCTTTTATTTCTAAACCTTCTTTTCTCATTAATGGTACTAACTCCTTCACAATGTCTATATCTTCATTCATGACTGCCAAATGAAGAGCACTCAATAATGATAGATCTGTTAGTTCTAAAGCTTCTTGTCTCATCATAGGCGCCAACTCTTTCACAATGTCCAAATTAGAAACGCCATCGTCATCGTCATCGTCATCGTCATCGCCATCGCCATCGCCATCGTCATCGTCATCGTCATCGCAACCGTAATTTACTGCGAAGTGAAGAGCTGTATAACCGTAACCGTCTTGGATCTCCAAAAAACCGAGTGAGCTCTCGTATTGTTCAACCATGAATTTGGCCCTTTCCATGAGCAATTCTTCAGTTATAACAGAACCATATCTTGTGAAATCTTCAGCCAAATTCCTTTCTCTCATCTTCTGCCACGTCGACAGCAATCCTTTGATAACATCCAGATGCCCAAACGCGGCTGCCACGTGTAGAGCAGTCCATCCGTGTTCGTTTCTTGATTTTGCTGCCGCTGTTAGAGCACCACATGGATCATCACCGTGTTTTTCAAGAAACTCATTTACCTTATCCGGAGAATGAGTTCTCACATAGGTGGTAAACGGCTCAAAATCTTGCTTATTATTCTCACCTACAAGAGAATTAAATTTGTATTATTAGTTGGATGATCATATATATAGGTGATCTAATATAATTGCTTATCCCACCTACGTACGGACCATTCAAACTAGTTTTACCCTGGATAATAATTTACTGAACATGGACTAAAATAGATGTAATAATAACAAGAGAAACAAAAATAAGAGTGCAAATGAACGATCCTAGACTCAGTCTTTTTGTAAGAGATTAGTTACCTTCTGCATTTCTCACCAACTCTTTGACCATACGCATATCCCCCTTATTGACTGCTAGGTGAAGAGCTGTGTGACCGTCATGGTTTTTTATTTGCAAGTCTTCTTGTCTCATCCGCGGCACCAGTTCTTTAACAACATCGAGCTTCCCAGCGCTGACTGCATTATGAAGAGCTGTGTCACCATCCTTGTTTTGTACTTCCCCCATCTCCTTCACCGGCAACTCTTTTACAACGTGCACATGCCCATACAATGCTGCTACATGAAGAGCAGTGTGACCAGAATCGGTCTTTGTTGTTTTCCAATCTTCTGGTGTCAGCAAACGCTTCAAATCCACCACTATATGTGCGTACCCTTTCCCGGCTGCTTCATGAAGAGCTGTCGTTCCGTTGTTTCGATACACTGTTGTAGTACGGAGATTAACTTCTCCAAGACACTTCTTTGCCTTATCCCACTTACCTCTGCCAACATATTTCAGGAAAGATCCATAGCGCAGACGGTGATCATAAAGATCCATATTAAGTCCTGCATGAAAGTTGTTTTGTCAAACTTGTTCATATCCCTAGTCATTTCTGCACAAACATATTTCTTTCCAATTGTTTTCGAACATCGCTAGACAACTGCTGGCTAGTAACTTTGTAACTAAATAATGAAGAGGCGCAAATAACTGGTTCAAATTATAAAACAAATTACTCATGATAACTACTGTCGTCGACCAAGGACATACCTTGAAACATCTGTTCCAAAGCCTCCCAGGCAGTTTTGGCCGATCCAGTTTTGCTTATATAAGAAAACATCTCCGGCCCGCATGAATTTTGGATTGCGTATAAAGCTTTGGCATTCCTTTTGGTCCAGGCCTTGTAACCTGCTTGATCATCTTCTAGTTTTGGAGGTTCCGTCACTCCTTCTACGACATCCCATAGATCTTTAGACAACAAATAAGTTTGCACCCGTAATCTCCACCTTCCATAGTTACTGCGGTCAAGAACTTCCTGAATCAGTGCATTATATCCAACTGGAGTACCTGCCATCCTTGCTATCATTCTGAAAACATGTCCGACCAAAATGGTCAATATATGCCGAGCTAGCATAAATATGTGAAAATATGAAACGTAGAATCAAGAAAGTAATTTGAATGGATTGAATTGCACTCACTTGAGAAACGCTGCTGCTTATTGTAAATTACAATCTCTGCATTGACGGTAGGCATTAGGCGCGCAAAACTTACAGATTTATAGATGTTGATGACCCGAGTACAATGACGTTGGAGTAACTGTAGGAAGAGCCTTCTGAGAAACTAAAGCAAGTTTCGGTATGAAAAAGAACCACAGACAAAGGCTTTGAACAATATGTTGCTTGGTTATTGGTTAAAGGATGAGTACACCATTAACCAAGTATCGAATTCAAAGCCAAAGATGAAGGAGGAGGACGAAGGAACATGAGGAAGAAGATTTCTGATGAGAATAACAAGGATGAGGTCATGAGTACCAAAGACAATGGCTTTCATAAACCAAAAACATGAACTGAAAACAGATCAAATTGAACATGGTGTGTGTGAGCCACAAAATGGCAGTGACTCACTGACTTCTTTACTAGTACTAACCATGATCATGATTACTATGTGGATAACAACTTAGTTTTCCCCACCGCCTTGGTTGATAATTATCATCACATTTTGAATAATGATCAGTGTATGGTTTCTCATGACCAATGGTATGTGGAACAACTTGTAATTCAATTTATCTGCAACGAAGTCAAATAGCTCGCTTTTGTTTTCACTCTAGTAACTTGATGTTTGTAATGTGGTGTACTTGAACTGCAGCATTTACAGTTTCTCAAATTGAATCTCAACTGAAAAGGAAGTCTTCTTCTGCCAATTGAAGATCACATATTACAACTACAGTAATCCAGATTATTGTTTTCTGCCAAGTTTTCTGTTATAACGGACGGAAGAAAGAACACACAGATTTACGTGGTTCACTAACGATATGTTAGCTACGTCCACGACCAGATGAGAACAGTTTTATTATGTTGAGGAAACACAACCACCGAGTGCTTAATACAATTAGGTTTTGGTCGTTTATATACTAAACCCTAAACCCTATATACTAAACCCAATAGGAAACCATATCCCAGTATAACAGGGACTCTAAACCCTATATACTAAACCCAATAGGAAACCATAACCCAGCATAACAGGGACTCGTGGGCCTTGGGGGCGTTGCCCTTTGATGACACTGGTTGAACAATCTTGCTCGCGTGACTGTTGCTCGCGAGACTCTCGCTCGCGCGGCAGTTTCGGTCGCGGGAGAAATATCCTTCGCGCGACTTTCGCTCGCGGGAATAATTCCGCTCGCGCCCCCGAACCCCCAATCCAGGGCGCGTTGCCCCTGGACCCCAACTCGCTGACCGGACAGCGAGATCTCAGAATAGCTGGTACCTCCAGATGGCTGATTCAAGACATACATTAACAAATCTCCACCTTGACTTGAATCCTCCCCGAATGGCTGGTTCCTCCAGATGGCTGATTCAAGGCATATATTAACAAATCTCCACCTTGACTTGAATCCTCTCACAGATAACAGATGTACCAGATGCATCACCCCGAATAGCTGGTACCCCCAGATGGATGGTTCAAGGCATATATTAACAAATCTCCACCTTGACTTGAATCCTCTCACAGATAACAGATGTACCAGATGCATCACAGTAATGCCAGATGTACAAATAACTTCTCTACCAGATAACAGATATACCAGATGTACACCTCTGCCTCAGATGTTATAACAGATGTACCAGATGCACCACAATAGTGCCAGATGTACCAGATGACTCCTCTGCCTCAGATGTTACACGGATGTACCAGATGCACTCCAATAGTGCCAGATGTACCAGATGACTCCTCTGTCTCAGATGTAACACGGATGTACCAGATGCACTCAAATAGTGCCAGATGTACCAGATGACTCCTTTGCCTCACAGATGTACCAGATGCACCACAATAGTGCCAGATGTACCAGATGCACCATAACAGTGCCAGATGTACCAGATGCACCACAATAGTGCCAGATGTACCAGATGACTCCACTGCCTCAGATGTACTAACAGATGTACCAGACGCACCACAACAGTGCCAGATGTACCAGATGCACCATAATAGTGCCAGATGTACCAGATGCACCACAACAGTGCCAGATGTACCAGATGCACCATAATAGTGTCAGATGTACCAGATGCACCACAACAGTGCCAGATGTACCAGATGCACCATAATAGTGCCAGATGTACCAGATGCACCATAGTAGTGCCAGATGTACCAGATGCACTCCTCTGCCTCGGAAGTAACACGGATGTACCAGATGCACTCCAATAGTGGCAGATGTACCAGATGACTCTAATGCCTCAGATGTAGCACTGATGTACCAGATGCACCACAAGGGTGCCAGATGTACCAGATGACTCTACTGCCTCAGATGTAGCACGGATGTACCAGATGCACCACAAGAGTGCCAGATGTACCAGATGACTCCTTTGCCTCAGATGTTACCCCCAAAGGGCAACTAACAGCTTGCATCTGCAAACAAGGCCAAATCCTCTTCAGAATTGGTGTCAACTTCTGCTACAACAGCAGTACCTGATGCTTTCTCATGTTCCTTCTTCTTCTTTGGACATTCGTTTTTCCAATGTCCCTTTTCTTTACAGTAGTTACAGACATCATTAGATTTGGAACTCTTTGAAACTGGTTTCTTGAATTTCTTCATCCCCGAGCTTCCCTGTCCTATACTTCCACTGGCTACCAACCCAGCAGCCTGACTGTCTGAACTTGTACCGGTGGCCTTATGACGCATCTCTCTAGTATGAAGAGATGATCTAACCTCCTCCAGAGTCACAGTATCTCTCCCACCAATAAAAGAATCCACAAAATTCTCATACGACAAAGGTAGAGATACCAGCAGAATTAGAGCAGCATCTTCATCATCAACTTTAACATCAATATTACGCAATTCTAATAGAATTGTGTTTAACTGATCTAAGTGATCTCTTAGAGTCATGCCAGATTCCATTCGCAGACTGAACAAACGTCGCTTTAGAAGCAACTTGTTGGTTAAAGACTTCGTCATGTATAGACTTTCAAGCTTCAACCACAGACCAGCCGCAGTTTCCTCCTCTGCGACCTCGGTGATTATGTCATCTGCAAGACACAACAAAATTGTCGAGTGTGCCTTCTCCTCCAGACTGGCCATCTCAGCGATTTCTGGATCCCCCGGTTTCTTCACCAGCGGCGCCCACATCCCTTGTTGTTTTAACAAGGCTCGCATCTTGATCTGCCATAAACTGAAACTGTTTCTCCCCATGAATTTATCGATCTTCACGGTCAAACCAGACATCTTTCTTCCCAGAATTCGAACCCCTCCTGTGCTCTGATACCAGTTTGTTATAACAGACGGAAGAAAGAACATACAGATTTACGTGGTTCACTAACGATATGTTAGCTACGTCCACGACCAGATGAGAACAGTTTTATTATGTTGAGGAAACACAACCACCGAGTGCTTAATACAATTAGGTTTTGGTCGTTTATATACTAAACCTTAAACCCTATATACTAAACCCAATAGGAAACCATATCCCAGTATAACAGGGACTCTAAACCCTATATACTAAACCCAATAGGAAACCATAACCCAGCATAACAGGGACTCGTGGGCCTTGGGGGCGTTGCCCTTCGATGACACTGGTTGAACAATCTTGCTCGCTTGACTGTTGCTCGCGAGACTCTCGCTCGCGCGACTGTCGTTCGCGGGGCAGTTTCGGTCGCGGGAGAAATATCCTTCGCGCGACTTTCGCTCGCGGGAATAATTCCGCTCGCGCCCCCGAACCCCCAATCCAGGGCGCGTTGCCCCTGGACCCCAACTCGCTGACCGGACAGCGAGATCTCAGAATAGCTGGTACCTCCAGATGGCTGATTCAAGACATACATTAACAAATCTCCACCTTGACTTGAATTCTCCCCGAATGGCTGGTTCCTCCAGATGGCTGATTCAAGGCATATATTAACATTTTCTATTAAGTATCAGGTGGTCAAGGGATCACATGAATTAGAAAGCAACATTGTGAGAGATACATGTTACTGCAAAATGATCAACATACACTGATTGATCACTTGAAGTGTATCTGTTACCACATATTTAATTTCTTACTCTGCGAGGACAGAAAAACTGTACTCCTACACCATACGGTAAATCTATGTGAGAAGACATAGCACATGATTCTTACAGGGACAATTCTGTTAGTCCTTTGGAATTCTACGATCTTATGCCCAATCAACCCATATGCTGAGTACAAAGTACCAATGAGGGCTGAGATATACTTGAGTAATTCAAAAGTTTTCCCATTGCTTCTTATGCTGTCTTGAGTTAGGGGAGTTACAACGCAAGGGTGAGAGAGGCTGTCTTCCTGATTCTTGGTCACTGAAATCAATCTTCCCCTGAATTGGGCTGCTGCTCATCATCTTAAAGCTAGATTTTTGCTTGTTTGACTGCAAAGGGGAGAAAGCACATTAGATCCTACAACAGTTTACATGGAATGCCAAGGAATCAAACACTTCAGAAATTAACTATTAGAGCACAGTAGTATGCTTTCTTCTCCCTTTCTCTCACCTTTGCTGATACACTATCAGTATGCTTTCCACCGGAATCACAACTGTTTCTTTCCTTACGGTACTGCTTCAGCAATCTTTTATTAGCTTCATCTAACACTGTTCTCTTCAAAAAGAAATTTGACCTGCATGCATCATAATAAATATGGGCAACCATTACACTTGATCAAGTCTGACATGGAAGTGAAAGAGTCACTGTTTGAAAAACGTTCTGCACTTCTCACCTCCTCTTCAGCAGAAAGAAGATTGATCCTTAGATGTTCTTTATCCTTTTGAAGATTTTTCAACTCAGCAACTACTGATATAACTCTTTGGGATGAAGGACTCAAGCTGCCACATCAACATAAAGAGTTTTTTTAAGCATCTTGACTTCAGAATATAGAAAAAAAAAACACCGTGGTAATAGAAACAATACACAGTGGTAAATTAAATCACCTATTCCACATATTTAGCAAGCTTTGACATGCCTCATTTCCACTATTGGCCTCTAAATATGCACATGCCGCCCCAGGTTCATCAGTGGTCAAGGTTGCTAAAACAGACTCCACTAGTTTGTCTTCAACAGGTGAGCCTTCAACAGATGAATCAACCTATAACATAGCAACATGCATCAGCCTTCAAATGCATAATTGCAGCCTTGATGCATACACGATGATGGATTCATGGTTCATGCATTTAACTTTTCCAATGATTCAGCACTAGAAAATCTTTAGATTACATGCTTTACATTATATTCGAACTTTTCCTTCCTCAATACATGGTATGAAACAAAATCAACAATCTTGTCCATCCACTCAGATATATTCCATCGAAGCAATGAAAACCAATTACCAATTACTGATTACTAACCCTTAAAGTAAACCTTGCATAGTGAACTTCTGCAATAGCAACAACAGAACACCAGAACTTCTAGTCCATGGTGTGAAAACTCATACAACTCTGAAATAGTCGACATTTTTATCAATTTTATCGTATTTGGTATGACCTGATGAAATAAGTTGATGGGGTTGACACTACTGCCTTACACACTCTCTTTCCCATCAAGATAAACCAAGTTTACATATAATGTATTGTAAATAATTATTCCAAGTGAGTGAAAAATGCGCCCATAAATACTGCTCCTGTTCTTAATCTGATCTAATCTAGACATGGAAAATTATGCTTAGAAAAGTTGGCCACCAATGCCTATTGCTAAAGAATGTTGGTCACTTTGATAAGTTACTGTGAATCTGTGATACAAATTAAGTATTGATTTTTGACCTGTAGGACCATTATACCTCTTCTAGAAATCAACAACAGAATGAAAGACATGATACAACTAAGTAAGCCGATGATCATGAGGATGATCAGACAGAACAAGAAAAGAGCACCAGGGGTCCTTATAACTTTAACTTTTATTGGACTTATAACTTTAACCTCTCGATCTGAGTTTGGCAAAAGTAGCAATTCTTAAGTCATTTCAACAACCACAAAGGATAATGTCCCATGTGGGTTTGGTCTAGTGGTCGGAGCTAGGTCCACCATGTTGGGCGAATGTCACAGTGATACTCCTGGTAGTAAGGAGGTCACTGGTTCGATCATCCGCATGATAAAGAATCTCATAGAAAGAGCTCTAACCTTAACCCCTCAGCGGCTCGGAGTGGTAGCTCACTCGACTACCATTTTAGCAATCAAAAACAACCACAAAGGATAATGCATCAAACTCTAGAAACACACAATTATGAACCAAACAAAACAGCAGTCCCTATAACAGTGCAAGACGAATGACCCACAGCACAATTCTCAAACAATCAAATAAATATAATTAGCAAGAATTACCGAACTCGTTCTTGAAGAACTTCAACTCTTCCCTCAACTCTCCAAGCTCATCCTCCAACTCCTCGACACGAAACTCAGCCTCCTTGGCCCTCTGGTCAGCCTCGTTCCCGAAATCCATCAACGCCTCCCGGTCATGATCATAAAACGCACACTCCTTCTCCAACTTATTACACTGGCTGACCAAATGCGCACACTCCGCCGCAACCCTCTGATTCTCCTCCACAAACTTCCTCAACGCCCGAGCATTCATACACGCCTCCGCCTGCAAAATCGGAAGCGAAACCGAAATCACGAACCCTAGTTCGCTCCAGAGTTTCATCCTTCTCCTTCAATTTGGCGAGACTGTACTGGTCGCGAAGGCGTCGCCGGGCTTCTTCGGACTTCAACTCCAGCGTCTGGGCGGCCCAGGGTGTGGTCGACGGACTCCTTGATGTAGCCGTCGAGTTCTTGGGGCAGATCCATTCGGTTCTTGATCTCGGAAACCCTAGATTGAAATTGAGGGAAGACTAAGAGGAATTGAGAGCCCCAGGGTTCGATCGGTGGGGGCGGAGGAGGGGATTTGAGAGTGAGATTGGAAACCTAGAATGGGGGAAGAAGAAGAATTGGGGATTGAAGTTTTTCGCTCTTTTTTTCAGACTCGCCCAAATGTTTTAAAAGAGAATTTAATTTTGCTGGGTTGTATTTCAAAATTTGAAACCATAGCCGTTATACAGAAAACGAGAAGTGCTCGTTTACTTTTTTATTACTCTCTGTTTTTCTTATTTTTTTCCTGAGTAATCTATTTACTCGTCAACGACCAAAAAAAATCATCTATTTACTCGAAGATTATTTGGTGTACTCTTAAATTCTATAATGGTATTGTCTAGCTGCAGATTTAGTTTGTTTCGAAATCAACCATGGAGTTCCTGTCTTGCTCTTGTTGTAGCCATCTCAAGCCAATATGGGACTTTTGGAGCAGGTGCACTTGGTTAGAGCTCGAGTCCATGGCTCAAAAATTGCTCGAATCAGCTAAGTTTGGCTAAAAAAAATTAAGGGCATATTCACATCTCGATCACTTTTCAATTTTTGATCGCATATTCACATCTCGACCTTCTAGTTTATAGATATATATATATATATATATATATATGAGTAGATCATCTTTACAAATTTCCATACAAATTAAAAATCGTTAAAACATTCATAAATGTGATTCACTGATTATAAACTTGAACGGTTCATGTTTGACATATTTGGATCATCCATTGATTTGATCTATTTTGATGTCTTAACGATCACCAATTTAACTGAAAATTTGTAGAAGTGATCTACTTATATAGACCTACAAACTAAACGGTTGAGATGAAAAAATGTGATTGAAAAGTGGATGTAATAAACCATTAAGGAGAAAGTCTTCAACTAGTTCTCAACAAGAAGGTCTTCAATTGATCCCCTCTTATAGATTTAATGTTAGTTTTAGATAATTAAGTACTGGTTTTTTCCTCTCAGAGGCTGCTATCATGACAAAGGTAGCTTTCCAGTGCTGGTGCTATAAGGATGATTGAATCATCTCCCTCATTTCCATCTCCTTCAGGAAATGAAAACCTAGGGCGCTGAAGGATTTGTGGGCGTCCTCCTCTTCTAGAGTTGAGAACAACTATTAACCATTGTTCTGCTGTCCCACTGCTGTCCCATCACCACTTCCGTGCATTTAACTCAGCATGCAATCAACCACCTACTAACAACATTTAACAATTTAACTAACCATCTCGAAAGTCGAAGCAACTACAAGTAACTCACTTCCGACCTGTTCTTAATCGGTTAGACCATTTAATTGACGTTTTGCACCATAACTTCTAACCAAACGTCCTTAATCTCCGTTCTCAAAATATAGAATTCTCCCAATACATTCTTGAAATATATGAATGTAACAATTTGTCCACACACCGCTGCACACAACAATTATGCCTTACCAGCATGTGCTACCCAGATTTCAATTTACCACTTCCCCACAAAGGAGGGTACGCGTGATCATGTGGGGTATACCCACGTACATCTTCAGCTGTCGAAACAGTGCCGTTTGCATGACTGGTTCCTACACCACAATAATGCAAAGTCAGTCAAGACTCGTATTACTATCTCCGGCACCCCGAGCACTCTTGATCCATGACCCGGTGGCTTGTTGCCACTTCCAACATGTTCCTTTAAATTTCGAAACCGCTTACTTTTAATTACACTAGTAACGCTCGCTCGATCTGAAAATCGAACTCTAACACAGCCAACCTGGAGACCCCTCCACAGGTGTACTAATTGAAATACTTTGACCACAGGTGGGTATCTCACCTCATGGTTGACATGAGCCCCAAGATCTGGTGACACGATTCAATTTCTGCCTCCACGATAAATGACCCAAAGACCATTGTCACTAACAATTCAAATCACGCTTGGACTCACTAACAATTCAAATCTTTCTAGTACCCCACTCATGGGTGGCTGGAGCGAAGAGAATCTGGTCGTAGCTGACGACAACAATGTCAGCACCATGGTGACCCAAACCATCAGTTTCAGTGGCTGTCCCTTCAAGCATCAAGTGACCAAACTAGTCTTTACTTCCTTAACATTTTTCATTAGTGTCACATCATAGACTCGTCACCAAGAACACGTTCATTGGTCCCAAAATGACTACACTCAATTTCCTTAAGTCATTCCACTTTCATATGTCTGTTGGTTTCTCTGAAACCACACTAATGGCGAACCTCAACAACGTCGTGGCAATCGTCAAAACGAAATATTCATCCTCACTGAATAATCGCGCTAAGCGACTTCAGCTCCTTTTTCCATGGCAGGATGCAACCTCTTTCATTAACTCGTATGACTCTTCACTGCTTAGAGTCTCATAACACGAACACCCAGGCCTTGCCTTAGGTTTCTACAGCATCCCTGTCAACAACCATGATAGCCTTCCAGGTGTGAATTAACTGTTTCACCACCGAGTACTCACACATAATGCCCAACCTTAAACAACGTGAGTTTCCAGCTCGAACCCCAACTCAAATCTCAATTAATCCATGGGGATCTCATAAAAGTAAATACGTAACGAGCTTACCTTGTTCCTTACAGGAGTTCACTGTGAGGTCGGTGTACTGAGGCATAGTCTTGAAGATTCGATCGTTTATAGGACCACTCGGTCCATATCTCAATCAGGAAGTACTAACTCATATCCTCAATAAACACTAAGCGTCCAAAGCATAAAATGCCGATGGATCCGCCGCGGTCGGACCATCACTCTATAGACACTAAGTGATACTAAGTATATGAGGTAGTAACAGGAAACGATAACCTAATGCTCTGATACCATTGACAGGACCCACCCCGGGTTAAATTTTTAACCTGGATTTGATCCATGAAATTGTATCAGTACGTATGAAAGTAAACTAAACCAACAGGCCATTAGCAAACAAGTAATCAAATAGGCAAATGTATTAACACAGCAATATTTTTGTCCGCACTATCATATCAAAGAAAAATTAAACCCATTTTTTTAGTGTCAACTGTCAAGTAACCTTTAGTTTGAGAGTGTTGAACAGATATGTAGTTGAACAAACAAATAGAAGGAAGAGGGAAAAGAATGCAACCATGTAATTAATTCAAGAAATAATGTAAGGTATTTGGGTTTGAAGAGAGAATGATGAGAGAAAGAACCTTGGTTTCTGGTCGTAAGGTTTTGTCTTAGATTTGAGGAAACAACAAAACTGAGAACCTCCATCGTTTTCCTGCACTGTGTTCTTCAACAACTACCAGAACAACCACTTTAGCCGACGAAATTTTTTCATCGGCTAAACCTTAAATTTCGTCGGCTAAGAAGTCGTCGGGCAAAATCCGTCGGCTAAAGTCTTAGCCGACGAAATTACTGTTCATCGTCGGTTAAAGTCATTTATTTAGCCGACGAATAAATTTTTCCTCGCTTAATTTCTAGACTTTAGCCGACGAAATTTATTAAAATTCGTCGGCTATAGCTATTATTTTTATTTATTTATTTAACTTTAGCCGACGAATTTTAGGGTATTTCGTCGGCTATAGTTATTATTTTTTTTTTAATTTTAGCCGACGAATTTTATTAAATTTCGTCGGCTATAGCTATTATTTTTATTTATTTATTTAACTTTAGCCGACGAATTTTATTAAAATTCGTCGGCTAAAGTTATTATTTTTTTTATGTAATTATTATTTTTTTATGTAAATATTATTTTTTTTAAACTTTAGCCGACGAATTTTATTAAATTTCGTCGGCTATAGTTTTTTTTTAATTTTTTCATATTTTTTTCTTTTTTAATTTATTGTATTTTTGATTAAAATTTTTACTTCTTTTTTGTTTTTACACCGAAAAAGGAGTAAGGAGGAGGAGGAGGAGGAGAAGGTTAGGAGAGGGAGAGGAGGAGGAGAAGAGGAGAGGAAGGAGGAGGAGAATTTAGAGAAGTAGGAGGAGCAGGGATTTGAAGGAGGAGGAGGAGGAGGAGGAGGAGGAGAAGGTTAGGAGAGGGAGGAGGAGGAATGAAGATGAAGAGGAGGAGGAGGAGGAGGAAGGAAGATGAAGAGGAGGAGGAGGGAAGATGAAGAGGAGGAGGAGGGAAGATGAAGAGGAGGAGGAGGAGGGAAGATGAAAGATATAGAAAATTTTGAACTTTAGCCGACGAAATTTAGGAGAGGGAGGATGAAGAGGAGGAGGAGGGAAGATGAAGAGGAGGAGGAGGAGAAAAATGAAAGATATAGAAAATTTTGAACTTTAGCCGACGAAATTTCGTCGGCTAAAGTTTAAAATTTTAGTCGAAAAATTTTAAAATTTTAAAAATCCCCACCAAAAAATTTGAATTTTTAATTAACTTTAGCCGACGAGATTAGGGTAATTCGTCGGCTAAAGTTATTTATTTTTTTTATTTATTAATTTAACATTAGCTGACGAGGCCGTTGTTAAACAACCTGCAATTTAAAACCCTATCGTGTAGTATTAGTAAGTAGGCTATCGTTCTAGCCGGGGACACTAGGGAAGGACTTATATTCTGCAAAACAAATCGTTAGTACTTTCAAAAGATTACAAGTATAAACATATATACAAAATATTATCGGGGATTTATGGAATGGTTTGAAACATATAAAGAAAATAAAGACACTTATTTACAAAACATGGTCAATCAATACTCAAGCATAAAACAACGAAGCACCGTGAAGAAAGACATGTCACAAATTTCGCAAGTTTAAGAAGTTGTATTTACGTTTTCACAACTTGTAATTAATTCCAACTATTTAGACTTCTCATGTAAACTTAGTGCCTACAATCGCCTGACACTAAATTTGTATATGTGTCATCCTGTTCAATGCCTACAATCGCCTGACATTGAGACAAAATACACTGATCGAACGAGAGTCATTGGAAACATGGTCCTAGGTATGGTGTCACTCATCCTATTCATCATGCAAATCTCTCACCCTAGCAACCCTTGGTAGTGACTAAGAATCAAGACCTACAATCGCCTGATCTCAACCCTTAGACACTACGGCATATGAAACTCCCCCCTAATAGCTAACTTGTCATGATTCAAGCTAACCTAGAGTTCGATTACGTGTACAGGTGAGGATTAATCAATTCAAGTTATTACTTACATGAACACAAACAACTTAATCTAAATCGTTATCCTAACATGCAATTCTACACGTTACAATCATAAACACAATCACATGAAAATCACCAAGAAGAACAAGCAAACATGTTTATAACGTAAAACCAAAAACCAAAACAAACATATATATAAAGAACCAACTGTTTTTACACAGAAAATACATACACAAACCATGGAATTATTCATCCTTAACCTACCTATATAGATCGGCAAAGGGTGAAAAGATGATCGACGGAAGATGGGCAGTTGGCAGCGAGGGTTGGCGGCGGCGGCTTGGTGTTTTTCTGTGTAAGGAGGGTTTTTGGTAGAGTTTGGCTATACTATGTTTTGAGCAATTGAAAGACACTAAACTAAGAGCTATACATGTCTATTTATACAGAAAATTTCGAACAAAACCCTAGGGAATTCGGGAGCTTCAAGGAGACACAACCTTTGTTGGACTTGGAATCCTTCTTGGACTTGGTTTCCTCCTTTCATCTATGGACAAGGATTTCGACTTGGACCTTGGATTTCTGATTTATTGGACTCCTCTACATGTTATTGGATCCATGTAGGCCTCTTACATAAGTTCTTGGGCTCATAGGCAGCCGAAATCATGGACAAACTCGGCAAGGATAGACTTTCCCGATTTGACCGGAAAAACTCCATACTTAGTTGTTTCGGCTGCCATGATGCATTCTTCAAATCTTCCTCTTCAATGCAGCTTCCCATGACTTCATTAAGCTCTTCTTAAGTTCTTTGATATGCTTGGGAAGAATTTTGGTGAAGAAACATCCTCCCAAACTCGTGTGACAACTTAGGCAGAAACTGCCCAGTTTTGCAGCTTGACCTCCGTCCATTGTTTTGATCATAACTCCTTCATCTGAACTCCAAATGCTGCGATTCAAGAAGATCTGAAAACTAGACTTCCGTAGATTCCTCCTGGATCTTTAGATATGATTTTCCGAAGTTGATGTAGGGTTTCTGTAAATTTCTGCTCGGATCAAAATCTTATGTTTCGGAGTTTCTTCTTTTCCATGGCCTCTCTTGTTGTCTTCCATGAATCCAATCTTCATGATTTTTGTTCTCATATGCTCATTTACATGTCATCTACACATTAAACCAAATTCATCAAAAATGACAATGTAAAGGTATAACGAATCATAAGAGAAAATAACCAAGTCTTTGTTCCAAATCGAATTTTCAACACTTAAGCACAAATTTCTGTATAAATACATGTTTTAGCCATTGCTCTACAGAAAAACCCTTTTGACTCAAAATAAGTAAAAACAACAATACTAAGGAATAAACAAGGTACAAATGAGGGTAAAAACATATTAAAAACATAGCGTAAAACGCACTTATCATTAGCCGACGAAATACCCTAATTTCGTCGGCTATAGTTATTTATTTTTTTTATTTATTAATTTAACCTTAGCCGACGAAATACCCTAATTTCGTCGGTTATAGTTATTTATTTTATTTATTTATTAATTTAACCTTAGCCGACGAATTACCCTAATTTCGTCGGCTATAGTTATTTATTTTATTTATTTATTTAACTTTAGCCGACGAATTACCCTAATTTCGTCGGCTAAAACCCTAAACCCTATACGTAGAAGCTTCAAACAAAAAAAAGTCGTGAAATAAGATATGACCGGAATGGTGAAATACGTCTATAATTGAAAAATCACGTAATTCCGGTAAAGTCTCGGTACCGATAATTGCGGTTAACTCAATTTTCCATTCTTTCTCCCTAGAGGTAGCCCTATCTCCGGTAGTTATTTTTCATAAAATTTTTATACCACTGGTTGCGTCTCATCGATTTGAAACTATTTGCAGTTGAAGGTCCGGGCAAAATACGTAATTTAGACGGTCAAATGACAGTTTCCGTGCATTTAGGGGTTTGACTTACGTGATTGACCGTAAGGATCGAGCCCTTAACGTTGTCAGATTAAGTTAAATTTTTCCTATATACATATTTCAACATAATGATCATATCTGACGGTCGGAATATTGTTTCTCAACTTTGATCATCGGAATCACAACATGCGTACTAATGTTGTATAACTTGTTTACTAAGCTTTAAGTAAATGTTTCGTTTCTAAAACAAACTGTACGTAGAAACTTCAAACGCAAAAAAGTCGTGAAATAAGATATGACCGAAATGGTGAAATACGCCTACGGTTGAAAAATCACGTAATTCCGGTAAAGTCTCAGTGCCGATAGTTGCAGTCAATACAATATAGAGGTTTGACTTACGAGATTGACCGTCTAGATGAAGTCCTTAAATTTATCAGATAAAGTTGAATTTTTTACCAGAGATATATTTCAACATATTGATGATATCTGACGGTCGTATTTTTGTTTGTGAATTTTGATGACCGGAATCACAACATGCCTACTATTTACCATTATTTATCTATATGGGGAGGCCTATCATGGAGGGGTAAATGTCTCAAAATTTTTAGATGGACAGTTGCGTCTCATTATGGTGAGTGTTTGTTGTGTTGAAGGTTCGGCCAAAATACCTCATATAGGTGTAGATATGGACATTTTTGTGTGTTAAGCGTTTAGAAAAACTTCATTTTGAAGCCTTAAACGAACTCGGATGGCCAAAAATGCCTATATGTCATGGCCTAAGCCATGAGTTTTACTCGTAGGCTGTTCTGCTTCCAGATTGGTATCACAATAGTCAATCCGACACCGAAATATCCGTAGTGCAATTTTGTAACTAAAAGTTACTTTAGCCGATGAAATACCCTAATTTCGTCGGCTAAAGTTCACATACTATAGCCGACGAAAAAAGCACTTTAGCCGACGATTTTTTTTTGTCGGCTAAAATTTAACTATAGCCGACGAAAAAATTAGTTTAGCCGACGCAATTTTTTTTCGTCGGCTAAAATTTCACTTTAGCCGACGAAATTTTAACTTAGCCGACGATAAAAAAATTCGTCGGCTAAAGTGGACTTTAGCCGACGAAAAAAAATTTCGTCGGCCTGTTTTTAGATATTTCGTCGGCTATAGTCTTTTTTCTGGTAGTGAACCCTCCTTCAGAAGTAGGTTATTGTTTTGAAGAAACTTGACCACCTACACTCGATTAGGGCTGCTGGGTAACTGGGCTTGTGGGCCACATGAGATTCCGGTTGTGGTCTTGTATTTGGGCTTTGCGTTTATTAGAATCTGTACCACTGCACGTAATTGAAGATGTGACGATACGATCATATATATAATTATACCAAGTATTAATATTTTCTACACATATATGAAATTTATTTCCATAATCAGTATCCCACATTGTTCTAATATTTTATTTCATTTAATGAAATTTTTGATATGTTTTCTAAAAAATCATATCATGATCACTACCAGAATCAGCAAATTTTTGTCGGCCTGTTCATCATATTCGTCGGCTAAGAAGTCGTCGGCTAAGAAGTCATCGGCAAAGGCTCGTCGGCTATGACTTTAGCCGACGAAATAAAAGCCATCGTCGGCTATAGTGGCACACTTAGCCGACGACTTATTTTCCAATTATTCGTCGGTTAAAGTAAGAGTTTGGCTGACAAAATACATTGTCGTCGGTTTAAACCTAAGACTTTGGCCGACGAATATAAATATTTCGTCGGCCAACTTAAAAAACTTTAGCGGACGAAATGTAGTATAAATCGTCGGCTAAATATTTTAAAAAATTAAAAATTAAAATAATAAAGCCGACGAAATATAGTACATTTCGTCGGCTTAAATACAACTATTGCCGACGAAATTTACCATATTTCGTCGGCTAAACGTTGAAAAATAAAAAATAAAAATACTATAACCGATGAATTATGGTAAATTTCGTCGGCTATAGTATTTTTTATACTAAAAAAACTACAAAATTTCTAAATTACCATCCAAGCAAGCTGCAAATTACACAAACAATTTGTTATAACCAACAACAAACACCATCAAAAGTAGTCTAAACGTTTTATATTAAATTATTAATTTATAAATTGTTCATAAATCTATAAAACTAAATAAAATCTATATCATCTACATCTATATCCGCGCCAAGAGGAGGTTGCGACGGTTGAGGTAAGGGAATAGGCGTAGGCATGGGCGGAGGCGGAAGTCCCTGAAGCTGAAGCTGGGCAGCTGAAAAATCTTGCAAGTACGAAATTTCGTCGGCTAAAGTTTAAAATTTTCTATATCTTTCATTTTTCTCCTCCTCCTCATCTTCCCTCCTCCTCCTCATCTTCCCTCCTCCTCCTCTTCATCCTCCCTCTCCTAACCTTCTCCTCCTCCTCCTCCTCCCTCCTCCTCTTCATCCTCCCTCTCCTAACCTTCTCCTCCTCCTCTCCCTCTCCTAACCTTCTCCTTCTCCTCCTCCTCCTTACTCTTTTTCGGTGTAAAAACGAAAAAGAAGTAAAAATTTTAATCAAAAATACAATAAATTAAAAAATATGAAAAAATTAAAAAAAAAAACTATAGCCGACGAAATACCCTAAAATTCGTCGGATAAAGTTTTAAAAAAATAATAATTATATAAAAAAAATAATAACTTTAGCCGACGAATTTTAATAAAATTCGTCGGCCAAAATTAAAAAAAAAGAAAAAAATACTATAGCCGACGAATTACCCTTAAATTCGTCGGCTAAAGTTTAAAAAATAATAATAATTACATAAAAAAATAAATAATAACTTTAGCCGACGAATTTTAATAAAATTCGTCGGCTAAAGTTAAATAAATAAATAAAAATAATAGCTATAGCCGACGAAATTTAATAAAATTCGTCGGCTAAAAAAATAATAATAATAATAACTATAGCCGACGAAATACCCTAAAATTCGTCGGCTAAAGTTAAATAAATAAATAAAAATAATAGCTATAGCCGACGAATTTTAATAAATTTCGTCGGCTAAAGTCCAGAAATTAAGCGACGAAAAATTTATTCGTCGGCTAAATAAATGACTTTAGCCGACGATGAACAGTAATTTCGTCGGCTATAGTGTTGGCCGACGGATTTTGCCCGACGACTTCTTAGCCTTTAGCCGACGAAATTTAAGGTTTAGTCGACGAAAAAATTTCGTCGGCTAAAGTGGTTGTTCTGGTAGTGAAAGAAGGAAGAAAGGAAAAAAATAAAAGAAGAATAACTAAACGTGTGTTGTGCCGTGGTGATTTGTCTTTGTTATTCTTTACATTTGTTATATTTACGGTTTGTTGAAGAAGATAGAAACAAGATGGTAAATTTGGATCTCAACGACTATATGTCTCACTATGATTCTAATGGTAATGGATTAATGACTAAAAAAATCGAGGTAAAATTGGTGTTGCTTTACATGTTTCTGACTTTACTGAAAGTGACACGTGAGTTATTGATTCTGGTGCCTCAGATCACTTGACTTATGAAGAGTCATTCTTTGTCACATTATCCTCTTCGTTTATAAAACAAGTTTGAAGTTTCTAATGTCATTGGTGAGTTTTTTCTGGTTATAGGTATTTGGTCTGTTCATGTTACACATTTCATCGTTCATCATAATGTCCTATATATATTTTTTCTTTGTCTCACCATCTCTTGTATGTGTCTCAATTATCCTCACAAAATAAGTGTTCTGTCACCTTATATCTTATGTATGTTGTTTTTTGAAATCTGTGGATTCTGGCGATAATTGGAAAGGGAGATCTGAGAGGGTGTTTCACTTGGATTGCATGTACAGTGGAAATATATCAACACTACAAGGACCAATTGCTTTGAAAGTGAGTTCTGATCGGTTGAATGAAGTTTGTTTGTGGCATCGGCGTATGGGTCATCCATCATTAGATATTATGAAAAAGTCCATGCCTTTTCTGTTTTATGGGATAAGTGATTCTAGCCTACACTGTGAAACTTGTGCCCTTGCTAAGAGTCATTGATCTAGTTATCCTTTGAGTTCTCATTCAAGTTCACGACCTTTTGAGTTAATTCATTTGGATTTATGGAGACCTTCCAAAAATTCTACACTATTAGATATGAATTACTTTGTTCTGTTCATTGATGACTTCAGAAGATTAACTTGGGTCGTTTTGCTTAAGAAGAAAGATGTTTGCACAGTTTTCTCTGCCTTTACAGCTTTGTATAGGTTTGTCTGTACCCAATATGATGCTTGTTTTAAGATATTTCAATCTGATAATAAATGGAAATTTGTTAACTATTTGTTTCGTGATTATTTCCAATCTCATGGGATTATTCATCAAACAACTTGTCCTCAAACACCAAAACATAATGGAGTCTCTGAAAGAAAATTCGTCACATTAGACATAGCTAGTGCCCTCCTCCTTGGTGCCAATATATATGACCAAGTATCTTTGGGGGAGGCCGTGTTGTGTGCCTTTCATCTCATTAATTGTCTTCCATCATCTTCTCCTAAAGATCGTATTTCGTTCTAGGTGTTATTTAGTTATGTCTCAATTCCATCTCTTAATGCACTTCATGCCCGTATTTTTGGTTGTGTAGCCTATATCTATCTTTATAAAAACCAAAGATCCAAGTTAGATGTTAGAGCTCTCAAGTGTGTATTTGTTGAGTATGAGACTCAACAGAAAGGAGTGTTATCATTCTCTTTCCCAACGTTTTTATGCCACCAAAGATATTACTTTCAATAAGGATACATGTTATTTTGCGCCCTCTGCTACTCCTATCAGGGGAGAGTGTTTACTTTGAGGATCAGTATAACCCTGTGACCGAAAAAAAAATTGAAATTACTCATTTATCTCAGAGACTATCTGTTGAACCACTGCAACAAACGATTCTTGAAGCCCTTGACCAGTTGATTGCGTCTGTTTGACCGATACAAAAGGACTTCGATCAGCCGAAGGGAGAGCAACCCATCGACAGTACATCATCGAAGGGCAATATTTTACAAGGTGGACAACCTACTACTGCTAGTCCAATCTCTCCTTCTGCATCAGTGGTCTGTCCTGTTCAAGAATCGCTTGAGGTATGTATTGATTCTCTTCCTCCTTCATCTAGTAGTGTTGATAATCATTTTGTGTCTAGTGTTGTTGCTCCTTTATGTGGCTCGACATAAGGTCAAACTAAAATTTTAGCAGATCGATTAACCCGTGGTCAACCCCTAAAAATGTATGAACCAAGTTTAAGTGCTAAGGCTAGATATCATGTTGCTAATTATATGTCGACCCATAGGTTATCTAAATCTTATGTAGCCTTTGTGAATCAATTATCTTCTGTGTCTCTTCCTAGTAAAGTGCAGGATGCCATAAAGGATGTGAAGTGGATGAAAACAATGATAATTGAGATGGATGCTCTTGAGAAAAATTGTACGTTGGAGTTAGTGTTATTGCCACCGAGAAAAAAAAACTGTTGGTTGTAGGTGGGTGTACATAGTGAAACATAATCTTGATGGTTCGGTAGATAGGTAAACTAAAAGACAAGGTTAGTAGCTAAAGGCTACACTCAAAAGTACGGGGTGGATTATGACGAGACCTTTGCACCAGTGGCCAAAATTAATACAATATGTATACTTCCTTCGTTATCTGCTAATCCTGGTTGTCCTTTGTAGCAATTTGACGTCAAGAATGTTTTCTTCCATGGTGATTTTCATGATGAAGTCTATATGGTTATGGTACTTCAACTGGGGGCCGATGGTGTACAAATTAAAAAAGTCTCTCTATGATCTAAAACAATCACCAAGAGCGTGGGTCGGGTCATTCTCCATGTTTATGAAGACGATTGGATATCGTCAGAGTAACTCAGATCACACGTTGTTCATTAAGCATCGTTGTGGTAAGGTGACAGCTTTAATTATTTATGTTGATGATATTGTTGTGACAGGTAATGACCAATGTTCTAAAAAAACGCTAGGTCGTAGTCAGACGGACAACCGTGATAGTCAGGCGATTAATCGATTTTAGACGGAGATTAATCAGTTGTATGACAAAGATTAATCGGTTTCAACGAAAACGATGAAACACCGTCTAGCGCCTAGATAGAGGATTAATCGGTCTAGACAGGGATTTTTGCAATATTGGTGATGACAGTCAGGAAATTCAGAAGTTACAAGATCAGTTGTCTTCTGAATTTGAGATGAAATATTTGGGTAGTTTGAAGTATTTTTTAGGAATCGAAGTTGCTCGTGCTAAGAGTTGTATTGTGTTGAGCCAGAGGGGATATGTTTTAGACTTGCTTACAGAAACATGTATACTTGAATGTAAACCTGCTGATACTCCAATTGAACAGAATCATCGGTTGGCAAAATATTTGGATCAAGTGCATGCAAATAAGGAGTAGTATCACAGGTTAGTTGACCGACTGATTTATTTGTCTCACACCACACCATATCTAGCCTATGCAGTTAGTGTTGTAAGTCAATTTATGCATAATCCCAGTGAGACTCGTATGGAAGTTGTATTTCGTATTTTGCTATATTTGAAGTCTGCTTCATGAAAATGATTAATTTTTTCAAAACACAGACACTTGGACGTTTCTAGGTACACAGACTGTGCAGGTAATATGACAGATCGCAGGTCTACTTCTGGCTACTTTACTTTCGTATGTAGTAATTTGGTTACTTAGAAAAGTAAGAAGCAAAACATGGTAGCTCGCTCTAGTGTTGAAGCAGAGTATCGTGGAATGACTCTTGGAGTATGTGAGATGTTGTGGTTGAGACATTTGTTGAGAGATTTGGGATTCAAGCAAAAGAAAGCGATGTTCTTGTATTGTGATAATAAAGCTGGTGTTAAAATTGCTTATAACCCAGTTCAGCATGACCGAACGAAACATGTGGAGCAGCTAGCAGATTATTGCTAGAGTTGAATCGGCAGATTATTGCATTCTCATACGTCCATACTGAGGAGCAGCTAGCAGACATTCTTATGAAAGCAATCTCTAGTAAGACATTTTATGACTCACTAGACAAGTTGGATAGTTGTGATCTGTATGCACCAACTTGAGGGGAAGTGTTGGCGTAAGTCAATCCATGTACTATTAGGGTTATGTATTATTAGAAATATTTAATATAATTAGTTTCCTATTAGGATTAATGTAATCTTGTATATATATAACATTCTTAAAGGATGCTAATATATCACAGAATTCATAATATATTTAGTTCTTCTTGACTGAAACTAGCTAGCTTGTCGGGTTGTAGCAACAAACTTTGTACATTTAGTCAAATAAAGTTCTATGATATATATATATATATATATATATATATATATATATATATTGAGTTACTAGCTACATTAAGAATCCATATAAATACAGGATTCACATGCATGCATGGAACTAGCCAAGCCAAGCTGCCTTAGTTCGCAACTGTCTCATTTTTAATACTATCATCAGCTTGCTTTGTACTAGCTTCTTTGATTTTGTCTTCCTTCTTTAGTTTATTGGCCTTTTCAATGACAGCGTCTACCTCTCTCTCGACTTCCTCAGCCTGCAAGTTTTTCACGAAACAACGATTACACATATGAAAAAGACAGATATATTTGATAACTTCGTTTGTTTTCCTCGACAAAATAACAAGCAAGAAAAACATGGATATATCACATCATGAATTTAGGGGATTTGTTGAAGGGGTCAGGTGCAAAATGTAGAATTGCTTGAAGAAAAACAAAGAGCTAGATGTTTGAAACGTGCACATTTTGATTTGAAATCGATGGTGTCGCAGGTAGGAAGCATGAAGCCGCCTCATTAGAAAGTGTCAAATTAATCCATTAAGATTCTTCTCTTGTTATCTATTGGAGTAAAGGAATTGCAAAACAACTAACAAGTAGTTCATTTTCTAACCTAATGTTCTTAATTTATTGTGTTCTTCATAACCTCGAGATAGAGACGTACGTTTAATTAAGCAGCCATCATTCAACCTAAGCACATATATATGTATAGTTTAATATCACCGAGCTTAATTAATACATGTGACCCTCAAGGTTTAGTCATGGATAATATATCTTAAAAATTAGTTAGTGCTGTTGGGTAATGGGTATGTCAATTTCCACATACAAGTTAAGAAAGTAACCGAGGTATTAAGTAAGATTATTATTAGTTAGAGCTAGAAATTGTCACCTTCTCAATAATATCATCCGCCAGGGCCGCAGCCTTGCCCGTTTTGTCAGCTAATTCCTCCACAAGCTCGGCAGCATGTCGAAGTTTGCCTTCGGGGAGATGGTTGCCGATCTCGTCCGCGACCTCCTCCACCTTCTCGGAGACATTCTCCACAAGCTCCGCCACTTCTTCCGCGGCATCCAGCGTCGTCTCCACTTGTTCTGCACATATATAAACACATTCAATATATTAACACATAACCTAATTTATAATCACCAATTAAATAATTAATCATGCTAATTAGTAATTAGGGTTGAGGGTAATACTGAATAGTATAGCTTACCTTTTAACTTGAGTAATGGGTACCATTTGTTCTTCGTGAAGGGTATAATTACTGAGAAAAGCACACCCAAAAGCCACATTTTCCTGCAGATTTAAATACAAGTTAATCACGTATACCTACCATTAATCAATCACATTTAAACAACAGGGCATTCATGAACAGCTAGATGAACTTAATTACCAAGAACCACCGGAAGGATCAGAAGGAAGAGGAGCGCTGCCGGGGTCAACGCTGTTGACCACCATCAACAGAATCTTGCTGCCAATCTGAACTCTCTGGAGGCTCGTACGGGATGATCGCAAGCTCTGGTTTCCGAGAGAATGACATGAATCACTCTGGTTTAATCTGAGGTGGTGATGAACTAGTGAGGATCTAGAATTGCTGGGAGTAAGAGCTGTCTTTGTTGTGATTGTTCTGAGCGACACGGCCATGGCGCGAAAGTACGTTCTAGGTTTGAGTTGCAGAGAAGGAAATGAAGTAGCTAGGTTACGTTTTGGAGAAGACGACAATGAGGAAACAAATTAAGGTGTGTTTGGAATGAATGTATGAATCTGTTTGAAGAGACAAGGTTTGGTTGACACGCTATGATTTGATGAGGATTAGGCGTGAAGTTAATGACTTATATATAGGTTTACAGAGTCAATGGTCATCTATTTCTTCTCGGCTTTTGCGTTTTTGAACTTAGCTGGATAACCTGGATTGCTGGTGGGAACTTTCTTCTGTAGTTATCGCTGGCGAGGGTGCGTATAGAAAAATAGTTCCATTTTAGTAGCATGGAAATAAAATAAAACTGAGATACTGCATGGTTCTGAATAAATAAAATTCAAACCGTGTTAAAATATAATTCCAGTAGGGCATTGGACCAGATCGATGTCATGAAGACTAGCAGCTGTAGTCATTTTTTATGAATATTTCTTTAGTAATTTACTTAAGAAAAATTATTATTTTTAAATTATTTTAAAATAAATATTTTTTAATATTTATATTTGTCTTATAATGGGTTGGAAGGATTGGTCGCCGGCAGGCGGCGGCACTTTGGAAAGAGGGGCGGGGGAACTTCACTGTCCCCTTGCAAGCTTTGTTCTTGCTTGGGTTTCTGGGCTTGGACTCAAGTGTGGGCTGTTAGAGACCTGGGCATTCAAACAAAGGTGGAAAAGTGCATGGTTGAAGAAAATGGAAAAATTATTTTGAATAAATAGAAAACTAGCTTTTAGAGGGCTCATTTTCATTAATTCATGCTTGCATATGAACACGTTCAAAACTTCAAATTTCCCAGGATCATTCCGATCATATGATAAAACTGCCATAACAGGCAATACATGTCCGGTGCAACATCATTTGAGGGTTGTAACCTCATGGCTTTTCGATATGGAATGAAATGTCTTCCAAATGTCCTGATTTTCTTACATGTTCAAGAAATAGAATCTTAATAATTTTTCTTTTTCAAAGTTTCTGTCTCCAGATCTACATATGATCATCACCTATGCATCAGCATTGCGGTGCATCGCCTTCACTGACTGTGTTACGCACCCTATCAGATGCTTTATTCACCAAAATAAAGGAAGCAAAATGAAAATTAATGAGATATATATTTCAACAGTCAAACAGAGATTGGTAACTGAAACACTACATAACAAGCTAGCTGCTTTACTTCTTCATCCCAATCAGTTCGTAGGACTATAATAGCAAGAAACAGTGACTGCACACATAGCGCCATGATAATTCCTAGCCAGAGACCCTGTTAACAACATGTAAGCTCAAAATGAGTACTCAATAGTATCATATTTCCAAGAAAGATTAGGAAACTGCAAGGATATCATCCACTGATCACCTTCCCTCCGATGTGGAGGTTAACAGCAAATAATACTCCAGTAGGAATGCCGATAAGATAATAAGCTCCAAGATTAACCTATGCGCCAATCTTCTACTGCCCACTTCCTCTTATGATACCTAAAATCAAATGAGAAATTTTGGAGTAAATGTAAAACTGTCTTTTGCTTTGTTTTTTTCTTCGTTTGGATGCAGTTATGGACATGTCGACAAACCTGAGAGAACAGACTGAGGGCCATCAACAAAGTGGGAAATAGCCACTAAAATTAATGTCTGCAACATATTTCAAAATTTCTTTTTCACTACTGTAACAGTATCCCCAAACGTTTCGACCCAATATCATAACAGCAGCAGCAACAACAGGGCCTTCGATAATAACAAGGAAAAAAGCAACAGATGCTGCTAGACACGCTAGTTGTGGTTGCCAGCACCTAATTTATTACTTAAATATCATGTTATTTTTTCAATGAGATTTCTGTTTCAAAAATTCATATTTAGTTTCTTAAATACTTTGTATATGAGTAAATTACTAGTGTATTGACCACAAAAAGAGTAAATTACTAGTGTTCTATTAAAAAAAACTATAAATGTCATTTATGAGAAGTAGACAAGTAGTAAAGTATTAAGATTAACCAAATTCAACTTGTTTAAGAAAAAAGATAGAAATATTCATCGAAGAGAAGCAAAATAAATACTAATTCATCTAATATATCCAAATTCATCATATAGAATACTAATTAGCATATCATGTAACAATATCTTTCTAATTTTATTGTTTGAAATTTCCTGTACCGATTTAAAAAAAAATTGATATAAGAGGCCCATAGTTTTTTTTGCACTGGACCTTCAAATCTTCAGGACCGGCCCTGTTCACCAACAAGACATCATCTGGAGAAACCCTAATCCTCCATTCAGATCTTACAAGATTGTTAAGGGGTACGGTAGGGTTACACGAATCCTAGCCACCCTGACCCCTTGTTGAAGACTGTGTTATCCACCTGCAAGACCTCTCTAATTGTTGAATTGTAGCTTAAAATTATCAAATCGTGAATCTGATAATTAAGACGGCATCATATGGCTTACATATGATATGGCTCATTATTGTGCATCTTGTAAGATCTTGTCATCCCAATTTCATAAGGTATTATGTGTCTAAAACATACATTTTGGCCAAAAGTTGCTTTAGATCCAAGCTTTTCACAATAGCAACAGATACAGTTAACATCTTCTTGAATATCTAGTGCTAGTAATCTCACTACATCCAAGGCTGTGAGTTACATTGCAAATCATTCTTCTTCACCATACGCTGCTTCTTTAATGAGTTCTTCGTCAATTTTACCATCTTCCGGCTATAACAGGCTCAGTCTAGCCCTGCATTAGAGCCACACTTGAATCCCAGACCAGTAGTCATGGGACAACCCCTCCTGATGTAGAACGAAAGGAGATCACTTTTCGACAGAAAATAAAGATTGGAGAACTGTTTGATCATGGTAAATTATTTAGGGACATCCAAGTTCGTTGGTCTTCTAAAATACTGTTTTAATTATTTTCGAGTTTTATTTTTATTAGTTTGTTAGTTTTATTTTAATTAGTTTGTTTTGGACTTTATTTTCTTTTAATCCATGGGCTTTTAGGTTTCGTTGTTAGTAGTCCTAGAGTTATTTGCTCTTATATAAGGAGTCTCTATCAGTTGTATTGGTAATATCTTATTCTTTTATAAACAAAACCTTTGAGTTTCGCTCAAAACCTCGTGAATTTCATATCTGATTGGTGGATTCTAATCAACCTATCCCTTACCTATACTCTGTTGCATTAATTGGTAATCAGAGCCTGATGGATTCCTGGTGAGTGATTTATCAATTCGTATCAAAACCTAAAAAAAGAAGAACAGAAGAACACAATCCGCTAATCGAGAGAGAAGCAGCTGCCGCCAAACTGCTCCCTCGACCCATCCTCCACAGAAACGCGACGCCGCTCCATCCAGGACACCGCGTCTCCACTCTCCACCCGGCTGCGTAAAGCTCCCCGCCTCCAGCCTGATCGGTTTCGACTGGTTCTGATATATCCAAGGCATTGTAGGACCTCTGAGCAGCCCATGTGCCTCTCTAGCCTTATGTCGCCCCCGAATTAACTGTTTCCTAGTACAGCAACGCCTGCCGGCCATAAAACCCAAAAAAATTGGGTTTTCGGCAGTCGACCAGACCCGGCAATCGGCCCGACCCGAACCATATGTCTGCAGATCTGACCCGACTAGATAACACAAACCAACCTGGTAACCCGAAAAACCGACCAGACCCAGTAACCACCGACCCAACCTGATCCAAGTCAGCAACCCAACCTAAAAGAAGAAGATGAAGAAAAAAGAAGCTAGCATAGAACATTAGATATTTACCTCACCGGATTACGACGACTTCAGAACAACCTGTTTCATCAAAGTCATGGTATGGTCGATAATAATTGATAGTATTCTACACGAGAATTTGATTGCCAGCAAGGTTGTTCATTCTTGTCAATTACCGACAGTGAAGTTGAGCAATTCATTTTGGATTGATGATCATGCACATGTGACAGAGGTTTGTAAAATTCTCATCTCTATAGGAGAATTTTATAACGATGAGGTTACTTGACATGTGATTGATATGGAAGATAGTGATGTGTTTTTTTGGAAAACCATGGCATGAAAACGTCAATGGTAGTTATTGCAAAAATGAGACATATTTACTCAAGAAGAAGTTGAACCAGATTACAATCAAGCCTAAAAAGACTGAAGTGTGTGAAAACAATGTTGAAGAAATCACTTTGCAGATTAAAGAAGAATTTGCTCATGTTGACTTGGTTGTCAGTATTGAAGAAACCTCGCCTCATATGACTCTTCCAGAACCAGAACTAAATGTCATTCAAGAATGCAATTTTGGAAATCAATAAGACTTCTCTCAAGTTGCATTTGACAAACTCATCTATGGTGTTAGATTCATGGTTGAGCATTCAGAGTTAGCAGAGTCTCAGACTTCTAAACCACAAGTTCAATTATTAGATTTATTATTGAGTTTGTTTTCTACAAATTATTCTTCTTTATTTAAGATGAACTCGAGGTCGAGTTCTTTTGAAGTGGAGGAGACTGATGTAGAACAAAAGGGGGTCACTTTTCGACGGAAAATAAAGATTGGAGAACCGTTTGATTGTGGTAAATTATTTACGGACATCCAAGTTCGTTAGGTTTCCAAAAGACTGTTTTAATTATTTTCGAGTTTTATTTTTATTAGTTTGTTTGTTTTGGACTTTATTTTCTTTTAATCCATGGGTTTTCAGGTTTCGTTGTTTGTAGCCTTACGATTATTTGCTTCTATATATGAGCTTCTATCAGTTGTATTGGTAATATCTTATTCTTTTATAAACAAAACCTCTGTGTTTCTCTCACAACCTTGTGAATTCGATTTCGACTTGTGAATTCAAGTCATAACCGATTGGTGGATTCTAATCAACCCATCCTTGACCTATACTCCGCTGCATCACCCTTGCCCCCCAAAAAATCGAAGTCTAGCTACCTTCCACCATCAGCTCCTCATCTGTTGATCGATCCAAATATTCAGTCAAAAACCTTTCCACTACACTAATCAAGACCACAGCACATTTGTGTCAACTTTTGGGCACAAGCCGTATACCTAAATGTAGGCAAGACATTGTAATAGAAACAACACACCCCATCACTCAACTATGCATGGTATTGTAGGCAATACCTTTCCTGACATGCACAAATACCAAACACAACCAACACAACATTACCTCCCACTCAACCTTGACAAGGATGTTTTAATTTCTTAACCAGGATTATTGCTTTCTTCTCTTCTAATCCAAACTAAGTGTGACACTTTACCTTACTCCACTCTCGTTCCCTAATTTCATCTTCTTCAACAAATTCTACCTGTAATCCATGAGTTTCTTCACACGCACCACTTTAATATGGCGGGGATCAAACACAGGAAGCTCTTCCCAGCACCATTTTCCTCAAACCAAACTGACTGTGCAGACTGCCCAGATTGCGCATATGATTGTTACCCTTATACAGATTTCTATGTTCCTCCACCACCACCATTTCCTGCCATTGTACATAGTGACCAAAATAATCATATCTCACCTTATGTGATTCTGTTCCTCTGTTTGCTAGCTGGTCTTTTCCTTCTCATTGCCTACTATGTCATTATAGTGAAGTCCTGTGCAAGTTTCTGCAGCCCTAATAGAAACAATGGATCTCCTGAGTCTGATTCAGCCAGCGGAGATGAGGATTTTCTTGCAGAGAATCAAGTTGATCACCCAATATGGTTCATCACCACCGCTGGCTTGCAGCAATCGATCATAAACTCGATCACGGTATGTAAGTACAAGAAATGTGATGGCTTGATTGAAGGGACAGAGTGCTCTGTTTGTTTAAACGAGTTTCATGAAGATGAGATGCTTAGATTATTGCCTAAATGCAGTCATGCTTTTCATATAAATTGTATTGATACTTGGTTGAGGTCTCACACCAATTGCCCTCTATGCCGTGCCTATATTACTTCCGAGACTATCGGTAATTCGAACTTTGTGAGGCTTGATTTGGGTTCCGGGGATCAAAATGGGGATGGTGTAAACACAAATGGAGGTTCCCGCATGGAGATTTATGAGATTGAAAGTGAGCTAGATATGAACAATCAAGTGGGAAATGACAATCAGGTTTGTGAAAACAGAGCTGGAACAGAAGATGAAGGTGAAGAATACCAAGTTGGTAATGGTACTACATCAAAGGAGGTAATAACTTTGAATGAAGTTCTATTAAGAAGGTCTATTTCAATGGATTCTTCGTCCGCTGAAACGAAGTTACATTCAGATATTGCTCGAAATCGTCAATCTTCAATCGAGCAGTGTCTTCATATAAGTCCTGTTTTGATGAAAAGGTCTTTTTCTTGCGGCGCAAGGTCGAGATTGTTGTCTTTGAGACATAAATGTGGGATGAATTCAGTTGTGCCCCTCTGAAGTTTATGATCATCTTTGTTTTAAGGAGAAATGTTTGTGCTGTAATATAGAGATTTGTAATCATGTACTCTCAGTAAGTTGAGGGTCAAGAAAATGGGATGAGTTCTAGCTAGGTAAAATCTGCTTCAGATGAACTGGAAGTTTTGTATGTTTGGCAGCAATACATGGTCTTGAAGCAGACCTGAAATAAGGCTTTTGAACTGCACGATGTAACATGCAATACTCAATTGGAGTCCGCATGGTAATTGTAAACATTTGGTACATCCCTAATAGAGCGATGAATTCTATCTTCATATAATTAGGGATTGGTTTATAATGTGATCATTAATTGGTATACATACGATACCATTTTTCTTTTCAGAATTAGCAGAATTGGGCGCATTGCAAACAATTTGTAACCTGCTGACAGTTCTTGGCTCTAGATTTTCTCTTTAATACCAACCATAGAATTTTCGAAGCACATGATATTTTCAGTAGTTGTGTTGGCAGTGTTGCAGAAAACCATATGTAACATCTTCCATTTTGTATTTCTGGAAATCATCAAATTCTGCGAACCACGATTAAAATGAAGATCTTTAAACTGTACAGAGTGAAAGTAGTAACACGATTTCTCTTAATCATATGATAAGCAGTAGCAGCAGGCCTAGCTAGCCCATTGTAGAAAGTGTATGTACGAGCATGTTGGAGCCTTTTTCTGTTTTTTTAATATAATAGGTTACGGTAGAAATTACAAGTGATATGAAGAATATAATTAAAGTCACTAATGGACTACTCATGTCAAACAACACATCAAAAGGTCTGACAATTTTCTGTTCCATGAATATGTGCATAATGTTCCTCTCTCTTATTATATCGTTTTAAAAATTCTTCACATAACATACTCTAACAAGCTATAAAGCTTGCAAGATGCATGATTTATGGAGTTGGAACTGCGTTCTAAAGACTTTCGTTCGTCAGTGGTCGATGGGGACATTTATGAAAAATATAGATTTGATAACCATTTGATTACGATAAATTATTTTCAGACATTTAAGTTTATTGGGTTTCTAAAAACTGATTTAATTGTTTTCGAGATTTATTTTTATTAGTTTGTTTTTAATTTTATTTTTTTTAACCCATGGGTTTTAGGTTTCGTTGTTATTAATCATAGGGCTCTTTGCTCCTATATAATGAGCATCTACCAGTTATATTTGATATCTTATCTTTTTATAAAAACAAAATCTTTGAGTTTTTTCTCAAAACCTCGTGGATTCGAGATCGATTTGTGGATTCAAGTCAAAACCGATTGGTGGATTCCAATCAATCTATCCTTCATATATATCTCCGCTGCATCAATTGGTAATCAGAGTCTCTAATGGATTCTTGGTTAGTGATTTATCAATTCGCTTCAAAAAAAAGTTTGATCTGCACGGAGAAAAAACATAAGAAGAACATATCAAGAAACAGATCGTCGCCGATCAGTTGCACTGCCCAATCAGGCATCGCTCTCTTCGTCCCAGCCCCGAGTCCCAACCCGGAGCCGCTGTGTCACAACCAAGAAGAAGAAGAAGTCGTTGCGTCACAACCAAGAAGAAGAAGGAAAAGAAGAAACTAGCATGGAACGTTGGATATTCACCTCGCCGAATTACGCCGATCAGAACAACATCTTTCATCAAAGACAAGGTATGATCGATAATAATTGATAGTGATCTACACAAGAATTTTGTTGTAAGCGAGGTTCTTCATTCCCTTTAATTACCGACAATGAAGTTGAGCAATCCATTTTGGATTGATGATCTTGCACATGTGACAGAGGTTTGTAAAGTTCTCATCTCTATAAAAGAATTTTATAACGATGAGGTTACTTATCATGTGATTGATATGGATGATAGTGATATGGTTTTTTTTGAAAACCGTGGCATATAAACGTCAATGGTAGTTATTGCAAAGATGAGACATATTTACTCAAGAATGAGTCGAGCAAGATTAAAATCAAGTCTGCAAAGCTTGAAGTGTGAGAAATGAATGATGAAGAAGTCACTTTGGTGAATAAAGACTAATTTTCTCATGTTGACTTGGTTATCCGTATTGAAGAAACCTCGCCTATGATGAATCTTCCAGATCCAGAAGTAAAGGTCATTCAAGAATGCAATTTAAGAAATCAAGAAGAATTCTCTCAAGATGCATATGAAAAACTTACATTTGGCGTTGGATTTGTGGTTGTGCCTTTAGAGTTTGTCGAATATCATATCAACAAATCACAAATTCACTGGACTAATTTATTATGTGGTTTCTTGTCATCTTATTCTTGTTCTTTATTTAAGATGAACTCGAGGTCGAGTTCTTTTGTGGTGGAAGAGACTGATGCAGAACAAATGGGGTCACTTTCTGGCTGAAAATAAAGATTGAAGAACCGTTTGATCGTGAAAAATTATTTCCAGACATCCAAGTTCATTGGGCTTCTAAAAGACTGATTTAATTATTTTTGAGATTTATTTTAATTAGTTCGTTTTGAACTGTATTTTCTTTTTAACCTGTGGGCTTTATTCTTTGTTAGTAGTAGGGTTCTATGCTCCTATATAAGGAGCCTCTACAGTTGTATTTGATATTTTATCTTTTTATAAACCAAACTTTTGAGTTTTTCTCAAAACCTCATGAATTCGAGATTGACTTGTGGATTCTATTCAAAACCGATTGGTGGATTCCAATCAATCTATCCTTCATATATATCTCCGCTGCATCACTTTTTGAGAATTGTATCAACAGATTAAATTAACGTGTCCCTTAGAGCATCATGTTAATTTAAACAAAGGACCCTTAGCATGCGTATGAGTTGGTGAAACAATGTAATGAGTAGAATATTAGAACGTTTATTTTATTTTATTTTTATAAAAAAGTTAGAGTATCATTGATAGGAAAAAACTGAATGCCGACTTACAATATGAACATGATTCCCCTCGTGGGCACGTTAGAAATTGAATCATGCAGAGCTACCTAAAAAACCGAAGCTACCTAGGTAATTCCTATGCTGCAAATCATTGCATGGTCGCCTCATAAATAGTAACCAGAAGAACAAAATAACAAGAACAAAAGCAAACTAACAAAGTCATAGAAAACACTTTTTATTCTAGCGAAACCAAACTTCTTCAGTAGATGGACTCACAGAAGCTTCACTCCACTATTAATTAGAAGGAAACTCTAAGTATTAGACTTAGCCCAGTTGGCCCAGATTGACCACACCAAGTCAAACCCAAACCACAAGGTAAAAGATTCAAGCCAATACCCCCAAGTCTGAGTTGTTGAGGGCACCCATGGACGCAGTGGACCTTCAGACGTCCGCCCCCGTCTCCGAAGGCATGATCTTGCTCTGCCGTGACCATTTCTAACCTTGTTGTCATCGTCGATGTTACCACCACCGCTAAACCCTACCGGATCAGTGACCCAGAGAGGGCACCCATTGGGTTTGCACCCGATCTGCCACAACCCACCACTGCAGCTGTCGCTGTCGGCCTTTCGTGACCACACAACCCTTGGACCAAGACTGAACCCATATCACCGAGCTTGTCAGATCACTACCTCAAGAAAACCAACCCACTCAAGAATGTAGAATGGATCTGCCGCACGGACTCTTGACGTCGAATCTCCTTTTAAACTCGCCACCTTGCATTAGCCACCCTCCAACCACCACATCCTTGTTCCTAGCATACCACCAATCCTAGCCAAAAGGTCTTCTAATGAACTGATTCAAAACGTCGACCATAGGTGTCACTATCCAACACCACATTTATGCCAGGAAATACTTTGGGAGCCCGATCTCATGGTGAATCTCCCCGCCTTCACGAACGCTTGAAAAGAAGAAGGAAGATATGGGAGAGATGGTTTTGACCACCAAAGTGCATGAGTTCGGCTTAGGCCGACATCAACATATATGTTACTGCCAAAGGAATTGAAGTTTAGGGAGAGAAAGAGAGGAGGCAGAGCCTCGACTCTCCAATGGATGGTTAGTATAGGTTTTTTTAATGTTAATTTTAGTTAGATCCTGAACATAATTTAAGTGCTTCGAACTCTTATGTTGTTGGGTTTGTTCTTTGAAATTCTTCTCGAACTTCTCTTTTTTTCTGGTACAAGAAGACTCTACTCCGTTAGTGTTCCCATCGTTGAATGTCATGCCTTAAAAGACGGTTTGTTGGCTGTTAATTAAAGAGGTTTTAAAGACTTTTGAAATTGGATGAACTATGTATTTCATAGATGTATTTGATTTACAACTGAAGCAATTTTAATAGGAAACTAAGGAACAATGTAAAAACCAGAAGATCTATCTAAAAACAAAAAAACATGCTAACTACTAACAATAACTAAGAAGTATCCCATAAAACAAGGATATGTGCTTAACAATACTGTTGCACATGGATTATTAACAAACCAAGCAAGAATTAAGCGCGGCGAGGGCAGTTGTGATTGAGGGTTGTGACAGCAGCAGTAGAGAGAGCATGAGACGTGTTCCACAAGTTATAAGCTTCAACACTCCCCCTCAAGCTGGATCAAGAGAGCTTCTTGAACCAAGCTTGGACAACAAACGTTCAAATTGTGCAGAAGCAAGAATCTTAATAAACACATCAGTAAGTTAATCATAGGATACTGTGTACATTGTCTGAGCTTAGACTGAACTTGATTGCGAATGAAATGGCAATCAACCTCGATGTGCCCTTTCGTGGAACACTAGATTTGCAACAATATGCATGACATCCTGATTGTCACAATGAAGAGGAGTGGAAGAGGCGTGTTGAATGCCGAAATCCAATAACAATGCCTTTAACCAAATGAGTTCACATGCAAATGGATGTCGTTGCACGATACTCAGCTTCTACACTACTCCTAGCCACAATTGATTGTTTCTTACCACCAATGAATGTACAATAGCCTGTTGTAGATTTTCGATCCACATCATTCCCTGCCCAATCTGAATCTGAATACCCTTCAATGTTTAAATGATCATTTATGTGCATGACAATGCCTCGATTAATAGTACCTTTTAGATAGCGCAGGATCCTCTTGACAATGGTGAGATGATATATAGTAGGTGAATGCATGACTTGACTTACTATGCTTACTGCATATGTGAGATCAAGTCTTGTGATTGTAAGATAGATAAGCTTGCCTACAAGACGTAGATAACTACATATATCATAAAGAGGTGTGCCAGGAGAATCCAATTTCAGTTTGCTGCTCAATGAAGTGCGAGAGGGCTGCCAATCAGTCATACCTACTTCATCCAAGAGATCGACAACATACTTGCGCTGATGAGGAATAAGCTATGAGAGGAAATATCCATATCTATTCCTAAAAAATACTTCAAGGGACCACAAATCTTTGATAGCAAATGCCTCATGAATTGTAGCTTTGAGAGACTGAATTTCATCATTGTTGTCTCCAGATATGATGAGATCATCTACATATACCAAAACAACCAATTTTCCTACTTTGCTGTTTCGAACAAATAATGAAGAGTCTGAGTGACTTCTCTGAAAGCTTGAGACAAGAAGGACTGAACTTAACTTGGAGTACCATGCACGAGGAGATTGTTTTAGTCCATATAAGGCTTTGTGAAGCTTACATACCATCCTAGCTTCATTTTCTCGAGGATGTCCTAGAGGAATTTTCATGTACACGTCCTCCTCTAAATCACCATGTAAGAATGCATTTTTCACATCAATTTGGTAAAGAGACTAACCAGAATTCATAGCAACCGACAACAAAACCCTAACAGTGTTCATTTTTGCTACTGGAGCAAAGGTTTCTTTATAATCAACTTCAAATGTTTGTGAGAAACCCAAGCTACTAACCTGGCTTTATGTCGCTTGAGAGTGCCATCGGAGTGATGTTTGAGCTTGTAAATCCAACGAGCTCCAATAAGCTTCTGCCCTTTTAGAAGTGGAACAATGCATTGCTCTTTTCCATTGTGCTGACTGACTTGCCTCAGAAATATTCCCTAGTTCAGCTTTAGTAAGGAGCTTGCTGAGGAAGGCGCTATGCATTGATTGAACATCATCAAGTCCATGCTGCAGGAGGTAACGAGTTGAGTAGGTCACATACTCTTGAATCTTTGGTGGCGTTTGACGAGCTCTTGGAGAATTTCGTCTAGGAAGAAGAGGAGTATGTTGATCATTTTCTTCTTCATGCATATTGATTTCATGCATGATGATCTTTTCGTTCTCATTCTCAGAGTTTGATGCTGATTGATAAACAATTTGATCAGCTTCAGTGAGAACTGGTGTAAGAAACATCTCAGTAAAAAACTCCCCCTGAAAATCATTCTCTGAGAGTTTGTAGAATGACTCATTTTCTTGAAATCGAACATCTCTAGAAACAATAACTCTTCTAGTCACTGGATTATAGCACTTGTAACCTTTTTAGGTTGATGAGTATCCAAGAAACATGCACTGAATGGCTCTTGGATCAAGTTTGTCTCTATGTGCAGCTTGAACATGCACAAAATACGTGCATCCAAAAATTCGAAGATAAGAAATATCAATCTTCTTGCCTCTTAGGTTTTCAAAAGGTGATTTGAACCCCAACACACTACTTGGCAGTTTATTAATGATATATGTTGTTATTTGAATGTCTTGAGACCAAAATCATTTTGGAACATGAGTTTGAAGCATGAGAGCTCTTGTTTTTTCCAGCGCGTTTTGCAATACCATTTTGCTGTGGAGTTCCTACACAGCTGGTTTGATGAATAATTCTTTGCTCACTAAGGTATTTAACCATGGTTTTGGAAGTGTACTCAGTGCCATTATCTAATCTTAAAGTGCAAATTTTTGCTGAGAAATGATTTGTGACTAAGCTGTGAAAGTCTTGAAAACATGCGAAAACTTCACTTTCAAATTTCAACAGATAAACAAATGTAGAGTGAGTAAAATCATCAATAAATGTAACATAAAATTTATAACCATCAAAGGATTCAATAGAGGCTGGACCCCATACATCTGAATGAACAAGATCAAAAGGCTTGCTAACTCTTGAGTTTGAGAGTGAGAAAGGAACTCTAGTTTGCTTAGTCATATGACAAATTGCACACATGTGTGATGTTACAAAAATGAGGAAATAATCTTGATAAAACAGGATATGAGGGATGAGCAAGGCGTTTGTGCCACAGTTTCTGATGCGCTGTAGAATTGGAGTTGACTAGAAAACTCTTTGGAAAGCTGGAGAAGGTGGAAACATAGTAAAGACCATCTAAGAAGAACCATTCACCAATCTTCATGTGTGACTCGATCCTAAAAAACAATATAATAAGAAGAAAAAATGACTAGACAATTTAGTGAACGAACCAACTTTCCAACTTAAAGGAGTTTGCAAGGAAATGAAGGAACTGACCAGGCAACAGACTCAATGCAATCTGAGATAATATTAAGATTTCTATTTCCAAATACATGAACATTATTTCCATTAGCTATTGAAACATGGGATAGTTTTGTAAATTTTTAAAAATTTGTGAGACTAGAAAGATCATTTGTAATGTGTTCAGAGGCTCCTGAGTCCACTATCTAAAAATTACCATGATTGTTAACTTCCAAGGCAGTTGAGAGAGCACAAACAACATTTGAAATATCAGTTACAGGAGTACCTGTGTTTTCCACGAAACCAACAAATTTTCCCAGCAAGGCAGTGGCATTTCCACCATCACTTTCCATGCTTCCTTGCTTGATTTGAAAGAAATTTGCAAACTCATATATGATATTGACAGGATTTGATGTGACATTACTCATATCTTCTGATACACTGCTCATAGGCTTCTTTGCATGTTTTTGGTGCTTTCTCTTCATTATACTTTGGCTTCAGCTCTGGAAAGAGAATCTAGCAAGTCTCTTCAAGTGACCAATACCACTTCTTCCGATGCTTTTGCAATGAGTACACTTCAGGTTTGGTCTTCTTCCATTGTAGTGATTGTTTGGTGCTTCTCTACTTGCAGCAAACGCCCTAGCATCTGATCCCTGAGTATTGCCATCCAGATTTATAGCTCTTCTTCGTGCCGCTTCTCTCTAAATGGTGTTGCACACAGTGGTAAATGAAGGCAATTCTAGACTCATCAACAACTGGCTTTTGAGATCTTCATATTGGTCTCAAGCTTGCAAGAAGTTGAAAAACTTTGCCTTCATCAGCTCTTTTTATCAGAATGGTTGAATCGAGAGTATGTAGTCTATACATGTCAAGTTCATTCCAGTTGGATTTTAAGTTTCCAAGGTGTAGACCAAAAGATAGCTAGATTACATTGTTGAAGAGATGAGATATCCTTCTTGAGTTGGAAGACCCTAGCAGCATTGTTGAGATTTCTATACATCTCTTTGAGTGCTTCCCATAGATGATAGGAAGATGTTGAGTAGCCAAAGATTTCTCTTAGCTTTGGTTCCATGGAGTTGAGAAGCCAAGACATGACCAGTTGATCTTTGCTCAGCCAAATCTTCATATTCTTGATCTTTAAAATCTAGAATTGTCTTTCTGGTGATGAAGCTGAGAGTCTTCTTCCCTCTAAGGGCTGGACTTTTGAAATGGGATGAACTATGTATTTGATTTACAACTTAAGCAATTCTTATAGGAAACTAATGAACAATGTAAAAACCAGAAGATCTATCTAAAAACCAGAAAACATACTAACTACTAAAAGTAACTAAGAACTATCCCATAAAACAAGGATATGTGTTTAACAATACTGCTGCACATGGATTATCAAAAAATCAAGCAAGAATTAAGGACGGTTGAGGGCAACTGTGAATGAAGATGTGGCAGCTGTAATAGAAAGAGCCAGAGACGTGTTCCACAAGTCATAAGCTTTAACGGATTTAATCATAAAAATCCCTTATTTGAAGGAGATCCCTCTCCTCGTCATTAGTTGTGTTAAAGTTCCTTGGAGAAACAAATTCATCATTTCAGAAATGTTCACTTTAGCTGGTTGCTTTGATAACGTCTCTTTCTCTCCTGTCTTTCGAGAAGCTACTTTTCTAACTGATGCATTAGCTCAAGTCGGTCACTCCCTTCCGAATCTGAAGATTTGGCTAGGCAGCTTTCCGGTTCAAGCTTCTAATGCATTTCATTTAGCAACTGTACAAACTGGTTTCCCTAGAGCCTTTGTGTCTAATCTATTTTTCTTCTTAAAAAAGAAAATATAATTTAAGCGCTATGTGTACATTCTCAGACCCCAAAAAAACACTGTACATTCCTACGACATTTAGATATTTTTGTCCACCACAAGCTCATAACACATTACTTCACGTCTCTGCGAGATCCCGTACGGAGAATAAGTGGAACTTACTGATCTTTCCCTCTCCGATATTGAGATAGGTGAAATGTAATTACTAGGGTAATTAATGTTACATGTTTCACACTTTCACCGACTGTTGAGTTCTAAAGGAATTATGTGTTGATACGCAAAAAAAAATATATATAAATATATGTATACATATATATATATGGAAAAAAAGGGAGTCAATTTAAATAAAAAAGGGGAAAGGCAGAAAAAAAAAAAAAAGGAAGGAGTCCTTATCAAGGTACTACACTCCTACACAAAGGCTATTTGAGTTTACCTATAACTCATATAAGTTACCTAGCCTATTGTGACTCATCTACCACAACCCTATGCAATATAAAAGGGGACACACGCCAAAAAAATAGAGAACAGACGCAAGAGAAAGAGAAGAGACGCAGAAGAGAAGGCAGAGACGCAGAAAACACAACAGAAGCAGAAACAAGACAATCCTAGAGGTATAGTTCATCCTCCCACGTTTTACAAGCTCTTGGTGACTATTGTTCCTATGGTTCTTGCTCTCTGGTGGTGACTATGTTCTCTGGCCCTTGTTACTGGTTACTTGGCTCTGGTTCTTGGTTACTTGGCTCTGTTCTATGGTTACTTGGCACTGGATACTTGGTTACTGGTTTCTATGGCTCTCAAAGTTCTGTTCCTATGGTTACTGTATGGTTCTGGTTCTCTGGCTACATGCTTGATACAATGGTTACTGTGACAACCCGGTTACCCACTCATCATGTTACTTTGATCCTACAAAACCTAAACACAGAACCAACACTCGAACTTCCATAAAAAGAAAAAAACACAGCCACTGCCATCCTGTTAACCACCATGGCCAAATTTCTTCCAAAATTCTATGTCAACTACCACAGCCAAATTCCCTATTCTACAACACCATTAACATACAGGAACAACAAAACAGAGAAGCATGTATTCAAAATCAAAATACATAAACTCACCTTCTCAGTATGCTCCTGCAATGGCATCCCAATTACCAATCAAATGTTCACCTGCAGAAAAGGGACAAGCTCTCAATCTTCGTTCTCACAAATTAAAAAGAACAGAAGAAAATTGAGCCCTCATCTAACAACTCACAAAGAACAGAAGTCCTCACCTGTTCGAATCCAAATCAATAACTCGAAGGCCTTGTGGGGGTGTAATTCCCAGCATCGAGTCCATCTCCAAATCGACCCTCGACAGTAACAAGGCAAAATCGAGACAAAGAAGAAAACTGAATCAGTTTTTGGGAAAAAACTCGGTTGACTTCATTACACAAATCGAATCAAATAAAATGAAACAAAGGAAAGGAATGGTGGTCCTCACCTGATTCGTGTGAAGCACCGAAGTCTAGACTTCGAAAATCTCAGGAAAAAAACCTGTCGAAGCTCGACCCCCAAAACTGGACTTCAACATCTCCGATGACGATCTGATGAATGAGGGAGATTAAGCCGAGCACAAACTTTTAGATCTCGACTAAAGGAAGACAAACCAAATGGTTGAACTCTCACCTGTTCCAAATCGAGAATCTGAGTTATGTGGGGATGTAATACAGTCGCTTCTCGACTTCAGACCAGCCTCCATCTGCGAACCCATCCCAAGAAATACTCACCGGTGGGAGCGCAACCCTCGATCCCCAACCTTCGACTCTCTCTCTCTCTCGCCTGAGCTTCGAGAAGAAGAAGAAGAAGAAGAAGAAGAAGAAACAGAAGAAATGAAAGAAATGGGGAAGAAAGAAAAGACGAAGAAAAGAAAAGGCCGAAGCTATTGGGCCTCCGATCCGGGCCTCCAACTCGGGCCTTCAAAATTGGGCCACCGAACCGGGCCTCTGGGCCGGACCTCCAACTGGGCCGGGCCTCCAAAAAAAAAAACTGGGTCTGCCAAGGAAAAGACCTAACAAAGCAACAAAAAAAAGATATTTGGGCCTGCCAAAAAAACAAATGGGCCTGGCAACTAAAGGCCCTTCAACAAAAAAAAAAGACCCATGGGCCTTCAACAACAAAAAAAGGACATTGGGCTTCGGTCATCTTTCTGATGGGCCTTCAACAAAAGAAAAAGGGAAACAAGCCCACTCCACAGGCCCATCATCAATTCAAGACCAACTCCACCAATTTTTCAGTATGAAGCCCAATTCAAGTCCCAAGGCCCAAATCAAAGATCTCTGGGCCTCTTGCAAATGAAATGGAAACAGGCCCACTTTACCCGAAGCAGTACAAAGCCCGGTTTAAATTCCAAGGCCCAACAACAAAGCTCGACACGATGGGTGCCCAAATCAAATAAAATGCCTCCAAGAAAAATCTATGGGCCTCTCACAAATGAAAGGGAAATAATCCCACAAAAGACAATGCAAGTCCAAATACAGCAGTGAAAAAAGCCCACTTCAAGTTTCAAGGCCCAACTGCAAAAGTCATTATCAAATTACATGTCGAGTACAAATCCAAATGCAGCAGTGTAAAAAGCCCACTTCAAGTCTCAAGGCCCAACTGCAAAGCCCAGGATGATGGGTGCCCAAATCAAATCAGCTGGCACCCCACCAAATGAAGTATCGACATGAAATACAATTGATGGATTCAAAATATGTACATCTATCAAAACCAAATCCGGGCGTGAACTACAATGGTTTGATTCCCACAAGGGATATGTAGGCAGTCCGGACTTAAATCTGGACACAACCATGGCTAAAACCAAATCCTGGTTCTTTCCAAGCCAATTTCCTAAACACATGATCGAATCCCTGACCACCAGTCAAAAAAAACTGACCAGTCCAAATGACTTCAGTCAAATTCTCAAATCACCATTCCAAACAGAATCCCTGACCACCAGTCAAAAATCGACCAGTCCAAATGACTTCAGTCAAATTCTCAAACCCACTCTAAATTTCGAACTACACCGGTTTGATCCCTTCACAGGGTATGTAGGCAGTCTAGATTTAAATCTGGATGCAACCACAACTTCAAATAAATTCTCGGATCTTCTGAAGCTCATACATCTTCAGATACAAATCCCAAACACTACTCCCATTTCAAAAAAAATCAAGGCCCTCCAATGAGTCGTTCACTTGTTGGGGATCCTGAACTACGAATGACTTGATCCCTCCCCGGGGTACGTAGGCAACCCATTCGGGTGCAGTCGCAAAAGCAAACAAACACACATCGGTTTCTTCATAAATCGAATCAAGGGGTGTTCCCTTGTAATGAGGGATTGTAATTAAGAGACGTGTTCCGTCTTGAATGAGTTGAACCAGACATAATTAAAACTCTATTTTAACCAATAAAATAGAGTGAAATTACGTTGGGTGACATTTTACATTTTTCGTGCACATTTTTACCCAACATTATGAATGCTCGAATTCTTCTTAATTAGAAGGCTACCATATAATGAACAAAATAAGCTTCAATTATAAATGTTCTCGTGCTTGTAGTTTAACGTTCACATTGTTTGATTACGCGTCAATTTGAGTTAACATATATATATATATATATATATATATATATATATATAAACATATTAATTATCAAAACACCAAATATAAGCAACTTAATAGAATTTCCTGGTTGGTTTTAGAAAGGGATGCTTCTGTTGAAGTGGATCATCGATCATTGTGATATCAGAGTGGAGAAATCAGATGAATCCATTCCCAATAGGCAAACATACACCACACATTGTACAGTATATATCATCAGAAAAGGATCTTACAAAAGAAGGTTAAAAGAAAAAGAATCCACACAGGGGAGTAAAGAAAGAAAGAAAGAAAGAAAGAAAGAGAGAGGATTTTCTATTTTCGAAAATCACTTCAGCTAAAACTAGCTTCTTGAATCCTGCGCAGCATATCATTCACAGCAGCTGCAATTTCATCCACCGTGTTAAGCATGCACCCTTCTTCAATCTGTCCATACCGCCACCAAAAATGAACCAACGTTAGTTAATTTTCCAAATAATATTTCACCAAATTAATTAAGCATAAGAACAAATGAATGGTTGGGATCTCTATTTTTTAAATTATGCAGAATTTTGTAACATGCAACAAAAATAATGTGTTTTGTCAAGTCATAAAATAAGAGGTATAAAACTGATTAGTTGATAAAGTATTATGTCGGCTTAGAATTATGAAGTGTTAGATAAAATCTAAATCATTATCAAAGGCAAGTGAAACTGTTACAACTTCTCCTTTCATTCTTTCACCGTTTTCTACTAATATTGTTCAAAGCATCTTAGCTCCTTTTCGTTCAGAATGTTCCGTCTATTTGAGTAAATTATATTTTTCTGGGCCTATCAAGTATGTGAGAAGATGAGAGAGTAGTTTTGGATGGATTACCTTAACACTAACAGAGTAGAGGACCATTTCATCAACAGTAGTGACATTAAGGTGAAGGACAGTGAGCCTAAGATTTTGAAACCCGGCCACCATCTTCAACAACTGCCTCAGCCTCTTCTTGGACAATATCTTAAGATTGGCATGGCTGTCCACCATGGTCACTTCTATGTCTGCAGCTGGCCACTGGTTTTTGTTATTGTTGCTCCGGGGAGGAGCCATGGACGACGGCTCGTCGTTTACTTGGATACCCCCAGATGATGATGAAGAAGATGAAGAAGAGTTGCTGTTATTACACTGTGTTGTTGCATGTGTGGAGAACTGTGGGTATGTGAAGAACTCTGCCAAAGGTACTTGTTCTGGGTTGGTGGTCCCCTTATGGCTGCCGTCCATGGACTGCAACAGTTGCTCTAGCTCCTTCACGAAGTTGATTGCTCCCCCAATAATTGATGCTTGATCTCCCTATAACACACAGTTAGTGTTAATCATTGTGTTACTGGTTACAGATCCCAAAACTTTTACTGCAACAAACGACGATTAATTTTATATTGTGAGACTCCAAGTTAAGGTTACCCTTTGAACATAAGAAGTTGGCATCAGAGAGCGGAGGACGGCGAGGTACTCGTTCATTTGCTTGCGGCGGTTGCGCTCTACTACAATGTGGGTCATGCGTTGGTTCTCCATTTCTTCTTTGTTCTTGCTGCTTCTGGTCCGACGGCGTTTGCGTCTACCTGTTGTTGTTGCCGGTGGCGGTGTTTCCAGGGCCTCGGGTGAGGAATGAAGATTTTCCCATTCCTTATTCACATTATGCACAAGGGATGATGAGCAGTTATAGTCCCAATTTTCATCGAGACCGCCTTGTTGGTGGTGGTGCATGTTGTTATGCTGATGATCAAGAAGTCCGAGGGCTTTGTCTTGAACATCATCTTGTGAGATAAATTCATAGCCCCATGGGGAGTAGAATTCTTTGGAGACATAGCTAAAAGGGTTGTAGTCTTTTGGATACACCACAGCTTCTAATGCCATGATCACTTTACACTAGAATCACCTTTCTTGCAAGCTGTAAGTATAAAAGAAGATGAGAAAGTGTAGGAAGAGAATTGAAGGTTGGATGAGAAGCTCTTTGGGTCTAATGAAGAATAAGAAATTTTAGGATTGGAGAAGGGAGATGAGGCTAAAGCAAGCACTAAGGAACCAAAAGAGCAAACAAACTCACCCTTTTATCATGTTCCAAATGCGAAAGCCTGGTTCCTCCTTTTAAAAGAGCTTTAAGCTAGCCATGTAAACAAACAAAAAACTACATTGTGTTGCGCGTAAGACTTCATGTAAACCAGTGACTTGATCATCAAAGACTAGCGAGAGATTCTCTCGGTTCTCCAAGACCCATACTATACTATATGTCGATGGACAGTCCTCTACATCTCAATTAAACAAAGAGGAATATATATAGTTGTGATGCATGGATTAATTAGCATGGAATCATAGTTTGTACTTGTAATTTTTATGGCTTTGTAAGACATGAGAAATTTATTTATGTGATTCATGCAATTCAACATTGATCGCGTTACTAGAGATTAGAGATGGCAGATTTCTCCTCAAGAAAAAAAGGGACTATTGCTATCCTGCCACTAATAGTCACTGATACAAGAATTAATCACCAAATGCACCAAACAAATATCTCCTGAATTGTCTTGATTAACAAGCTAGTTGAGTTATGTTCGGTTCTCTTTCATCAGCTGTATCTTTTATGGCTTCGATTTTAATGATGAATGCAATGGTGTTGTTTTGAAAGAGCTCTTCAACTGAGTTTTGGGTAAAGGAACCATGAGCTGTTTTAACATTTAAGATCATCACGCCACAGTATGAGAGACATCGATCACATGTTAAAATCCCACTAATTATAGGGTTATGATATTTGAGATAAAGTAGATAGTTTGTAGTTCAATTTTAAAATCAATTAGTAATGAAGAGAGTAGCTGAAACTTTTATAAATTTAAAGGCAATGCCTCATATTATTCTCAATGTGAGATTGATATCTCAACACGACCCCGCACGTGTAACGAATTTTCAAAACTAACACATAGACAACAAATTGGATGGTCGTGGAGTTCGTATGACCTTTGAGCTTCACACGTAGACTTGTGTAGCCTGTTCTGATACCAAAATAAAATAGTATGAGCATCAACTCTAAAACCAATTAACAATAAAAAAAGTAACTTAAATTAATTTTTATAAATTCACAAACAACATCACATATTTATGATGATATGTCAACAATTTCATCATTTCTTGTAAGACAATTAGCGAAATATTGATATGTCAACAATTTCATCATTTCTTATAAGAGAATTAACTCAATCATCTCTAACGACATAGAAAAGAAACACCATCATTAAAACTAAAGCGAACAACAGAAAACAATAGCATAATTAGATGCATAACTCGCTGCCAAAGCTTCAACACTAATATTTCTTCAAGAATAATCATTTGAAAGGAATGAGGGCCTCCCTCATATTTTGTATACCAACTAACTCCCAAACAACTCGACTCTACATGATAAACTAATTAGGCTCTAGGTAAATAATACAAATGACGGGGACCCTTTCGAGAAGACATGTTGTTGAGGGTGGGCCAAAAGGTATATATCCTTATGTCATACACAGTACACGATTTTAACCGTGAGGATAGACTTTTCCCCATTTCAACCCTATGCTTTTGTTTTCGTTGACGGTGTGCAAAAGAGCCAAGTACATTTGCACAGCAGGTTTAAGCTGGGTTTGGGAGAGTTTATAAGCTCTTTTGCTTTTAAGCATCAAAGGTTTTGGTGTTTGGTAAGTCCAAAAATAAGCTACTTTTTAAAAAAATATAAAGTGTTTTGAGGGAAAAAGGAGAAGCTGCAAACACCCACCTTCTGCTTATAAGCTAAAAGTCAGCTTATAGCTTATAAGCTCAGCTGCATCAAACTCACCCTTAGACATCCGGTTTGTCTCTTATACATATATTTATAACATACATTATGTTTATAAATTAACTGATTAAATTTAAAGACATCCGGTTTGTCTCTTATACATATATTTATAACATACATTATGTTTATAAATTAACTGATTAAATTTAAAACGATAATTGAACGATTGACGACTTAATATATATATACTAAAAAATTTCTCACACATCAAGCTACATTTAAGTAACAAATGGATAAGTTAGAACGACTGCGCTATCAAAATAGAATGAGGACTATAAATCCTTAATTTCTTCATCATGGTTTTTTACTTTCTATCCGGTTAGATTAAGCGCACTCATAATAAGAAAACCTGTTTCGCAACTTTGGTTCATGTGTTTGAAACACTCGGGCCACCTTTTTAGATTTCAATTTCAGTTTGGTAGGGCAGAGGGCCAATTTGGTCTTTGAAGCATTGTTAACAATAATTTGCCTGAACCCCAGATGTGACTGTAGTTTCATTTGGTAATAATACGGTCGGACACTTGGACGTCGAAAAGAGAAAGATGACGAAAACTGGTGTTAATTTGGAGAAAGAGATTCTGGCGAAGATCTACGACTCTCTCACCGTCGTCGTTTCAGGTGTCAGAGGAATCCATGTGACCTCACAAGCAGCCATCTCTCTGTTTCTGTGTATTAATCATCTCCGGCGACGACTACGCCTCCAGGCCATGCATGACCTTCCCAGTTCCCAAGACCCCCTTTCTCTATTTTAATCGAATATTTTTTACTTCTACCAATAATTCTGTTCATGCTAAGTCACTAAACTAAACCCCATTGCAACAACATGACATTCTCTCTAGGGCATCCCTTGTTTCTTGGGTCTTTGTTCCAATGGAATTTTGCTAACACCAATTGTCCTAGTAGTATATTTCTTTCGGTCTACTAAAGAAATGAGAAAGATCCAAACCCATCTGGCATTCCTTTGAAGGGATCATGATAAATGTTGTTAATAAGATTCGATTAGCGATTGAAGAGTCTTAAATAGGCAACTTGGATTGGAGTTAGTCTTATCTTTTTCTCTAAATCTGTGTTTTCAGCCTTGATTAATAGCATCGTTCTTTCACAAGCAAGACCTAGAGTCCCTGGCTACTTAATTTGGAATATTGTTGACTGATATCTACTAAATTATGAGTAAAGTGGCAAGGGTTGTTGTCAAATCAAGTCATACTGTTTCAAGTATCAGAATACCGCATTGCGTACACTCGGTTCATGCATGTTACTGCTATCAAAATTGATAGCTTAAGTTGTATCATAAAGAAATAAACACCGAGCTAATTGCAATTTTATTATTGTGGTTTGATGTTTCTATAGTTTTTAAGTATCTCTTATGATTCATTTTGGACTACTGATCAGGTATTTGATGTTATATTTAATTTAATAGATCTATTTTAAATTATACTCTAATTTAAAATTGTTTTAAAATACATCTAAATTTATTAATTAACTTTTTTAAACAAAATAAACCTATTATTTAGGATAAATAATAAAACATATTTTTTCTATAATTACAGAATTTGTCATTATCTCTAATCGTTAATGAAATAGTATCTCATGAATATGTGAACCCTAAACCCTAAACCCTAACCCCTAAATCCTAAACCCTATACCCCTAACCCCTAACCTAAAACTCTATACCTAAACTCAAAACTCAATTCCTTTATTTGTAACTTAACTTAAAGGTTATAAACAAAATGCATGGTTGATACCTACACTATAAACACAAATTAAAATGTAAAAAACAAAATTAAAATCAGAATGGCAAAACCGTCAGGAAAAAAATTGTGACAAATTTTAGTTTTAAAAATAAAACCTATAAGGCATATTAAATCATTTGAATTGGGTGTAAATTAAAATGAAATTGTGAATGAATTTATCTTAAAAGAAACTCAATCTTTTGGGGTTTTCTCTAATTTCATCCTTTGATCAAGGAAAAGAACTATAACAAAACTTTATAAAAAAATATAGACACAGAGGCCCGTTTAGAGACGAACGTCCACAATACCTTTAAACTACAAACATTTCTTTGTTTTCATACATCATGCGCCAAAGATGGCGTTTCTCGTGCCGGGCAGGCACTAGAGGCATCTGATGAGTATTAATAACCATAAAGATGAAGGCCAAGGAGATCAAGGTCAAATGTCTGGCATATGTGCAATAACTCGATCACTCGAAACTTCAAGCTGATCAAGGTTGGTTACAAACTTGTAGTTGCCGAGTCCATCGGCAAGAAGAATAACTCGAGATCAAGATCAATAAAACTGTTTGAACTGTTTATTCTTGAATTCTAGCTGTAAATCACAGTTTTGAACTCCTTAACGATTATCAATTTGGCTGAAAATTTGTAGAGATGATCTACACATATATATCTAAAATCTAAACTGTTAAGATGAGAAAATATGATTAAGAAATAGATTAAATAATAAAATTTATTTTTTAACTAAAGAACGAATCTTCGCTATATATATATATGTATGTAATTTAACTAAAAAATGTTGAAAATGAAGAGCCAATAAATTATTTGATCTGCAATCTAAAGTTGTTGCGTCTAAACTCTATCTGAACCTCCTGATCGTTGCTAGGGTCCAACCTATGTTAATCAAAAGGTTTTAGAGATTAGAATCTAGAGTTTATGTGAAACTGGTGTTGCCAACACAACTGTACCCCACCCTTCCCTAGCCTTTCATGTCTGACTACATTAAGCTCCAGTCAGTATGGAGTAGAGTGGAAGGCTGGAAGCTAGCTAGAAAAAGACTCGACTTTATTTGCATACACAACTCATCACCTAACAAAGCACCAAAGACTAATCCACATTATGCCCCTTGATCCACATCTCCTTCTCTCATCTCATGTGCTTCAACCGCAAACTACGCTTTACCACATCGATCATCTTTTAGATTTATTTGAATATGTATTGTGAATAATTACTATATGATTAAATAAAAAAGATCTATTGTGAATAGATTTTTTTGAATGTATGTATCTAGGTTAAGTGATACAACGAGGCTGTGTGAGAAAATAAATTTTAATTTATTTATGATATTCTTTTATGGTTTAATAGATAAATTTTTTGTGATTTGATACTGATTAGAATTCATTTTTAGACATCTATTAGGGTTAACGCAAGAATATTAAGGGATATATAAAAAAGACGCAGGCAATATGGAGAACTACCTTTGCACGTATAACGTTTGAGATATAGTAGTTTTCGATGTCATACTTTATGAGGTTACAAATTCAATCGTTCCTTGTTGAGTTGAACTTGTTATATGTGTGAGTGTGATTCTCTCGTGATTTGGTGAGAATATTATTGAAGTCTTAAGGATATTAACGGTTTTCCTTAAAGAATGAAAAAGAAAGTTGTCTGCCTAGAGAAATAGAGATTTGTAGTAGAATAAGGTTTACTAGTGTTGTAAGATTTTATACAAATTCATGTAGTTGAGATCGTTTTCTTAGTTTGTGATCCGCTGTGTTTTTTTCTCTAATTTAAGATTTTTACACATCGTCAAAATTCTGATGTTCATATTTTAATTATTCTGTCTGTTTTATTGAGGATTGAAAGCTCGTTTCAATCCCCACTGCACGATCTAGTATTTTAGTTTTGAACCTCTTTCTTGCAAACAAAAGTAACAGGGATGGAAAGATTAGGTTATGAATTTGAAGGAAGTGGTTTGAGATTTCTGTGTGTTTTGTTCAACGTCTACAAATGTTAATTAGGTGCGAAATATTATTGAGGACTCGCAGTCTTGGTAGTATGGCTCGATCAGGATATCTTTTGATTTGAAGTAACATATAAATTCCAGTGTAGGCGACTTTCTAATATAGAGGTTGCAATCTCTGCGCTAGGTTGTACCATATCCGAGTTACATTTTCAGCTTGAACTTCCTCTCGTCTATGGTTAGGTTAAATGAATTTTGAGTTGTACGTATTGTTGTGGAAGTGTTGACTTTGGCAGCCTCAGCCGAATTGTTGATGATGGATCATCTCTACAATGTCTGCACAATGTTCCTCATTTGTATCACGCGGTTTCATTGATGACAACGTTATCATTCAATCTCTATATTAAAAATGTAATTATTTCGTGAAAATTAATATTGAAACTTAAGTGAGACGTTCTTTATTGTTTCTTTACGCAACACATATCTCCAGTGCCGTGGCGAGACTTTTAACTTAAAAGTGTCAAAATTTATGCATCAAGAAAGTAAAATTTGAGGTCAATCTTTAAGAAATGCACAATTGTTTTTCTTAGAATACAATAACACAAACTTTCAACAATTTTTTTAATTGCCCTATACAAATTAGTAGAAAAATTGTTGCCGGAAACCTGTATGTTGAAGTATTATATTTTCTTGTTGACGAAAAAACGTATTATATTTTCGTGATACTAATATCAATTTTGAAAGACCGATAAATCATCTTGAATAAATTTTGTGGACAAAAATGTGAAAAATAATATATCATATGTGTCATTTCTATTTCATTTATCAATAAATAAATTAAAAATCATAAATGGTATTGAAAACACATATTAATAAAGTAAGAATTTGTATTAATTGGATGAAGCACGTATCAGCTTAACTTTCTATATCATCCTTCCATTAGTATTCATAGATATTTAAGTTTATTTATGATTTTTGTAAAAATTTAGAAAAGTCATTTATGTTTCGCTAAAAAATAATCAAAAGTACTTAAACCATTAAATAAATTTGATAAGGGTCAATTCACCTTTCTGACCCTATGCTAGCTAAGCCTTTGCATATCTCCAATCTTTCTCCGCTGATCATTTCTTAATTCTCAGCAATAATATGATGATATTTATGTTTTGCATGAAAGTCGATGGCTGCATTTTTAGCATAAACCCTTCTATAAGATTTGAAGTTCATCTGACAAATAACAGAGAGTTTTTGGTGCAACATAATATATTTAAACTAACTTAAATTGACGGTGAACACTATTTATTTATTTAAATATAAATTAACTATAATTATCAACGGTTAAGATTTTCTAATACATACAATTTTTTTAAAAAAAATATAGACCTGGATGTCCTTGATTATTCAAGCAAAATATTCTGTTCACTTGCATCATAATACATACAATTTTTTTTAAAAAAATATAGACCTGGATGTCCTTGATTATTCAAGCAAAATATTCCTTACATCACGAGTTCCCATATACGCAAAATATTTGTCGAGGAATATTGTGATATTACATTCAGATTATTCCACTTCTCGTTGAACATTATTGAACATCCAGAACAAAACATTTCCTGGTCAAGCCGACAACTAGTTGTACAAGAAGCATATAAAAGAGCTGTATATGCTGCATCAATGAGATAGTGCCTGTGATCATAGCTAGATACAGCATTCTTCAATATAGAATTTAGAATCCGTTCTTCAACTTGAGCATGTTTATATAACCATACTAAATGGCATAATTTAGCTAGGTAGACTAATCAGATGGTAATATAACGAAATTTGAGTCAATGTAATTGCTGGTGGAAGACACTAATATCTAAAATTGATTGTGTGAAGCACAAATATAAGCCAGAGGTTTAATGTGTCCCCATAATCTGGTGGTGACAACAAAATCTCAGGTTGTCGATCACAAATGTGGTACAATTCGTGATCTATCAAGTTGTGTTTCAGGCAAATAATTAAAATATCTTCTGAACTTAGTTATAATTAAAATATTTTTTGAACTTAGTTATAATTGTTAACTTACACCCTTAATTTCTAATTATGGAAATTTACCCCCTCAACTTGATAAAAATTACCGATTTGCACCCTCTCCGTTAAATTGAATGATTTTCATCTAATTTTCAATCATGTGTTATGCACATTGTTCGAAAAAAGGTGCCTAGACCGATTAGGCGCCGCCTAGGCAGAAAAACCAAGCATAAAGCTTAATTTTGGTGCTAGGCGGACACATTAGGCGATGTCGATTAATCGGTAATTAAGCAGAGCGCCTAGCAATTAGGTTGTAATTAAACGAGATTATGCGCTGTAATTTTTTTAAATTTAAACCCTAAACAGCCTAATGCTATTAAATCCTAAACAACCTAATTATTTTTTTGTGTGCTTTTATTTGGATTTGTATTTTTGAGCTATTGTTTGATAACATTATTTTGAGACAATGTGTTTTGAATATTTTGTTGACATTTCTTTATAATTTATATTATAATATACCATATAAATATATAAAATATAATCCGTTTAATTATTGCCTAATCACCAATTAAACTCCGCCTAAACTGTTAGGCGCTAGACAGTAGCTGCACCGCCTAATCCTGGCTAGTGACTTTTTGAATCCTGGTCATGCATGTGAGGAGTATAACTATAATTTTTAATAACTTGTTGTAATATTAAAAATATAATGAAACAAAATCTCTAAAAAGATATTTGTTCTAAAAAATAATACCTCGTTACATTTTTTAATTTCCTTATACGTTATTTTATTTATTTAATATTTTTTATACAATTTTTTCATTCACTTCATATTTTTGATGGTCATGCATGAATATCCTTTTAGAAGATAATGCTTACATTAATAATATTTTTTTATCAGCAAGACTACATTGATAATATTAATTGAAAAAGTAAAATTAAAATCGAATTGATGATAATGATAATGAACAAGACATATTTTGTCTACTAAATGGCTAAGCCATGCAGTTCTAATAAGCCATTATTTCTCTCACGCCTTCCATTTGAAGATTTTGTTTCATAATTTTTATAATTAAAAGAAAAAAATTATTAAAAAAATAGTTATACCCTCACACGCCACATAATCTAAAATCGGAAGAAAAGTGCAAATCAATAGTTTTTACCAAGCTGAGGAGGTAAATTAACACAATTAGAAGTTAAAGGTGTAAATTGACAATTAGAGCCAAGTTCAGGGGGTGTTTTAGTTATTTTGTTTTTTATCAACAAACAGCTGAATGCTACAACGAGTCTATCGTGAGTCGAACCAACGATCTCCCACTTATAAAGGGAAGATTGAATCCACTAGACCAAATTGTACTGGGCAAGATGTACTTTCTATATATCAAGATTAATTGAATAAAAGGTACATAAATCCATTTAGAGTAGCAATGTGGACCTCCATATTGTTAAGAAAAACAATGCCAACCTCCATATTTGAAATGCATGAAATTGTATAGAGTTGTATTTTGTAATGTAATAGCAACTTTAACAGATTCTCTATTTTAGGTTTTAGCTATTTTAGAGAGTTTGTTTAACATTTTTGGAGCCCCAACAAACTATCTAAAGTTGAGCTAATATAACTTTTAGTTATCTCATAATAATTTAATACATTCATTTTAAGATATTTCAAGTGATATATTAATACTTTTAAGCTATTTATTATTTATTTAAAGAATAATATTAATATAATGCTAGCTCAAATAGAAAGAATTTGATGCATACACATTTCTAAAATCACTAACCAAAATAACATTTTAGCTAATTTAATGAAATTTTAATTGAAAAATGGCTAACATCGTTATCAATAAAAAAGTTCAAAGTTTAGAGAAGTTCATTTATGTTTATGTGACCATACTCTTTTGAATTCTAATTTATATTATATAGTTTTCGATATCATACTCACGCTTTCAGCATCAATATACTGCATATAATAACTTTCTAGTCTGCATTATTCATTCGGAACCATTATCATGTAATTATTATTTCGCTTTTTCCCTTTCTAGTTTCCTAAATATAATACAGATTTTGATAGGAAGGTATCGAAAATGCAATCGTTCGATAACTATTGAGACTGGACGGTAAGATTAGAATGCAAAACCGATTTGTAGACTACCTACCAATCAAAATTTTGGTGTTTTGAACAAAAAAAATCTTGATGGATATATAAAAAAATCTTAAATACCGATAAATTTTTTATTAAAATTTATAGTGAAATTGTATATTCAATTAAAAATAGACTAAATATAAAATATTAAAATATATATAAAAATTAATATTATTATTTTTAAAACACAAAAAATATCATAAATATAATGAATATTTTAATCCTAATATACAACTGATAAATGTGATCTATCTAATTTTTTAATATTATATTTACATGTGCATAGAGACCCACTGAAAGAAAAAAGATAAAAGAAAAACCCACTTTTTATCCCTCCCTCTCCTCTCTTTGTTTATTTTTCTTGACAATATTTAGAAGCTCTATCACAAAAGTTTTTTTATTTTCCAGATCTTCATACCGATCGGAATAAACGAAGCTGCCCCTTGACATGGTGGGTGTGGCCGCTAGGTTTGGGTGGAGGGGCGATTTTGTTAGCCGCTGGCTCGTAGAGGCTTCACAATTTCGCCGTCAATCCTGAGCAGGTAGTCCGTCGTCGCCGATCTACTATAATACACTTGGTGGTAGGATGACAATGAATTTCCCGCTTCTTTAGTGATCAAATTACAACAGTCCTGGGTTATCGGTTTGAATTTTTGTTCTTCCACTTGCTTGTCTTGTTGCATTTTCATGTTATATTGGGTGTTGTAACGGATGAAAGAAAGAACACAGATTTACGTGGTTCACTAACGATATGTTAGCTACGTCTACGGCAGAAGGAGAACAGTTTATTAACTTGAGGAAGAACCCAGAATACAGAATACAGAGTGCGGAATACAGAGTGTGGCGCTCAGTAATGCAACGCTAAATACAATTAGGTTTATGACGTTTATATACTAGACGTCCGCGACTGAAACCATCCCCGCGAGCGACTGTCCCCGCGAGCAATTTATTTTAATAGATTAAAAAGGCTAATAAAAGTGAAAAAGCCACAATAAAGACATGTGGCACAAACACTAAATGTGGCAAGGGGCGTATGGCCACATATATGTGTGGGTATTTTTCCAAACCACATCAAAGCCACATATAATTAAGTGTAGCCATTGCCCATAAATGTAGTGGTGTCAGTTTTGCATGACCATGTTCAAAAGTTGGAGGTGTATATGCCAAATCTAGAAATGCAACAAAATCACACAAAAATTATACATGGATCAAAAACTACAGGTCATGAACAATTCGAAATAATGGAGATGAAGTATGGTTGTGGAGGGGTGGAGCAATGCATGACCATCTTCTCATTTTTATCATATTACAAAATACATCATCATCCAAATCATTCACTCTATATTTACAAAACAAATCAAATAATTCTCGAAAGAACTAAACCAAAGCAAGAACAACATAAAGAGCCAAGTATGCATTGGATAAATGAAGTGGGCAGACGTTGCCAAATATATGTGAATAATACGATCGATGTGTACTTTAGATTCGGCAGGCACCGCAGCTAACATATCGTCTTGTTCGACTCGACAGAGGATCGGAAGGGACTTCCCCACAGGATTCTGCGCAACGAAACCGCGGCCAAAACCAGACGCTGTTTCTTGAGTCGAGTTCAGTACATTCCCAACCCAAACGTCATGATCGAAGAAGAATAATTACAACTTTGTAATAGAATCCAATTTAGGGTTTGCAAAATGCCACCGTCCATGACTCATCCGCCTTGTCTTTGGTCGTTAATCTAACTCCGACATATTCTCTATGACTCCCAAATCGTGTAAACATGGCTGGCTCGAAATCTATAATGATGTCTCATAATTATTTGATCAGAAACATCAGATCATTCAATGTCGATACTCCAAACTTAGAAACACAGATATAATTTTCATTTTTAATGACTACTCTCGTGCTAAATTTGGCTTCTTTAAAGTTCTATTTATGTCTCATCCAGTGGCGGATCCAAGATTTAGAGATGAGATGAGTTTCAACTTTGGCCAAAGGGCAAAATTTTTTTTGAAGACGAAGCGAAAGCCATCAAGCGATGAACTTTAACAAATTTGGGAAAAAAAGTACACAAGATACTAAACCAACGAAATTTACATAAAATTCAATAATCGCACTAACAATCGTGTTCTCAATGGAGTAAGAAGGGGATTACAAGAGTAGAACAACTGAAAAAATTGAGAAAATGAGCCAGTGAAGACTGAGAAATTGAAGAATTGAGGGATTGGAAGTCGCTGCTAGTTGAGAGGAAGAGAGAACTAGAGATAGCTGTGAGGTTGTCGAGAAAGATTAAGATAATATAGAGTTAGATTGTGGAAGTGAGTTGGGTTTGATTGATATATCACACAAAAAATACATATATACACCTAGTTTTTTTTTCTCGCTCAAAATTTTCGGTTAGGCTTGAGCCCTACCGAAGCTTTACTTGGCTCCGCCCCTGACCTCATCTCTTGGTAAATATTGAGGGGTCAAAGTGAAAGTTGTATTTTGACTATTTTCATGCACATGGTTTTTTCTTCACCACATGCATGCATGATCATTTTACCCTAGACGACAGTATTTGTTATACGTATGTACTTTTATATAAGATAAAGATAACGCGTAACTAGTTAGTAATGAGTCGCTTTTGTTCCTACATTTCTCATAGGTTGTGGATTGTTATTTCATCTTTTCCATACTTATTATATTATGTAATTGTCAGACCCGCTCACATGCGGGACAACAATTGAGTGATAAAACGAGACGAAATGATTACAACCATTGGATTATTACTGAAATGATCTTACGACTAAAAAAACATATACGTGAAAACCTAATTATTAGACCCTCTCTTCTCTCTTGAATCTTCTCTAGTCCATGCCTTCAACCATGTCTTTGATCTATTTCTCTTTCTCTCATCAATGAAACCTTCCACCATGTCCTGGATTGTAATATTTGTGCCACCATCGTCCCTCCCAAAACAAAAACAAAAATCTCACTTTTACGCTTTTGTGAATTTGTCTATATCCTCCAATTAACAGATTCACTCCAATCTTCTTCTTCAAGCCTCAAACCCAAACCGCGATCGTTAGGGCGCACCAATCCAGCCTTGTGCAAACCGAATTCAGATAGAGACTTAGAGAGGAGATTGGGTAACGGGTACTGGAAGGATGAGAAATTGATAGCAGCCAATGCCTTTAACAAATTACATAAGGATAGTGAGATGAGGAAAAGTGATGAACAGATCTAGGTTGTAAAGTTTGTAGAGTGAGATCGATGAGGGAAGAAGATGAACATACAGTAGGTTGTTGTAGGACATATAACATGTGCGTGTGTGCACTTGGTCTTATGCCATGTATATGGGCTTAGCCCATGGGCCTTATGCGTGTGCCCTAGTTGTAATAGGTTTACATTATCCCAATCCATAAAGGATTGTGTCTTTGTAATTAGAGTGAGTCTCTATATAAAGAGCTCCTCCCTATTCATAATAAGAGATTGATTCCATCCATTATCTATCAGCACATATATTCTACAAGACGTTATCAGTCACGTTTTGCTCTAGAAACCCTAGCTAATATCGGCCAACCCACTACCGAAAACAAAACCCTAAAAACCCAAAAATTTGTTTTCGGCAGCCTTTACCTGCGCACTGCCCCGAGCACCGACGTGCACCCTCCCTGTGCACCGCCGCGCACCTGCCGGACACCAGCGCGCACCGACGCGCATCTGCCGGACACCAGCGCGCACCACTGCGCACAGACGTGCACCACCGCGCACAGCTGATTTTTGGCTGCGCACAGCCGCTGCTCAAGCATCAAAATACAAGATCTCAAGCTTATTTGGAGAATTTATCGAAAAAGGTATGTACTTTGAAACCCTAAACTCATTCAAAGTTCACTAAACTCGGGGGGGATAAAGTCCTTTCCTCCCTTCTCCATCTCCCTTCTATGCTTGGGACGTTTGTCATTGCAGGTACAATTTGATAAAGAAAACCCTAGAGGAGTGATTACATATGTCTGCCATGCTGCCGCTGTGCACTGCCGAGCACCGCTGCCGGGGCCTGCCCCTGTGCGCGGGTGCACGCTGCTGCCGGCGCGCATGCGCACCTTCTGTGCACTGACGTGCACTGCTGCCAGGGATCGACCCTGTGCACGTGCACTGCTGTCAGGAACCATATGTGCACCGGATAGGCAACTGACGAGCGCTGCTGCCGGGGATTTGCCCTGTGCACGCGCACGCTGCCACCGGGCACCATACGTGCACCTACTGTGCACCTACTGTGCACCTACCGAGCACTGCTGCCGAGGTTGGGCCTTGGCACGTGCACGCGGCTGTAAACATATACATATGCAATATATATCCTCCCTAGGTCAGCATGGTTGGTATCCATGGCTGTTTGATTTAAGAATTAAGCATCGAATCCAATTGGTCTCGAACTAACTGCTTGAATTCTTGTATGCAGAGTCAATGGACAAACACTTGCAGTTTGATCCCCTGGACGCCCAAGGCCGTGAGTATCACCGCTGGGTCCTCGACATGAGGCAGACTTTCATTGGCAAGGACTATATCTCCACCATCGATCCTCCTACGGAACCCCTTGCAGAGGGTGTTGAGCTGCCGGACAACAAAACTAAGTCCAAGGCGCTCATGTTTATCCGTCGGCACCTGGATTCCACATTAAGGTGGCAATACCAGCAAGTAGCCGATCCGCTGGAGCTATGGAACAAGCTCGCGACAAGATTTGGTAATGTTCATATTGCGCTTCTACCAGAGCTGCAGGCTGAATGGGCTTCCATCAGGCTAATGGATTACAAATCTGTAGAGGAGTACCAGACAGACATGCTTGCACTACGTGCTCGTCTGCATTTTTGTGGAGTTGAGAAGTCTGAGGATGATCTCATAGAGAAGACATTGCTCACTTTTCCCAGGTCATCATCTACTTTGATGAAACAGTATAGGCACGACTATAAGAGTGGTCTTACTCCAACGTTTGACTCTCTTATGACGTTGTTGCTAACTGAGGAAAAGGATTGTAAAATCTTGACTAAAAACACTGCTCGGCCTGTTGGGACACTCGTTGTTCCAGAGACTAATTACAACAGAGCCAGAGGCGGGAAAGTCACGAAACATAGAGCACGAGATCATTACGAACCATATCACCGTGAGCAGGGCTCTGGTAAAGGCACCCGGACTAGGAGAGGCACTAGAGGTTCTAAACGCTCTAAGGGCCAACCTAATGTCTGGAAGAAGGATGATGCACCCGCCCCTAGGGGCCGAGCTCCCAAGCCGGTTCAGAAATTCGCCAAGAAAAATGCTAAGGCAAATATATGCTTTCGTTGTGGATCACAGGACCACTGGATAAAGCAATGCCGAGCATCTGCCGACATAGTTGCTGCGTACAAGAAATATAAGGAAACTGTGGAGAGTCATGTCACTATGGAAGTGGACAAAGTGCCGAATGCCAACCTTACGGTTGAGGATTTTCGGGAACAAACCGACTTAGATGCACCCGACTTTTAGAAGTTGTCGAGCTCTTGTTTGTTTTACCTCCATGTTTGTTGTTTTTCCTTTCAAGCATATGTAATAAGGCATGTTTATGCCATGATTTGTTCGATTGTTTTTGAGACCTTTGGATGTAAACCATTATGCGTATAATAAAATTCGATGTTCTTAACTATTGTGTTCGATATGTTTCATACAAACACTTGACAAAACCCAACGCACTTGACCATTTTATGCCGCTCTAAGACTCTCCAATGGAGTTTAGAAGCATGGCAACACTGTTTTGAGCCAAAGGCAAGCAGCTATTAAGCGCTGCCTAGGAGCTGCGTGCGCTACACATGCTGCCGGCATGGCTGCCGAGCTGCTGTGCACTGCTGCCGAGCACACGTGCACCTGGCTGCCGGCTGCCGACAGTCACGCGCCTGTTGCCGCCCAATGTGCCTGTTGCTATTTTGTACGCCACCTACTGCCCCTAGATCGTTTTTGCGCCAATTGTGTGTCAATTGCCGCCCATGTATGCCAATTGCTTCGTTTTTGTGTGAAGAATGCCATCACTTTTGTACCAGCTGTTGACAAGATTTGTGTGTTATACACATGAACTGTCGTGCACTGTGTATGAAGTGTTGAGCACTAAGCACTAGATGTTAGCATTGGACACAAGGGCATGTGCACTGATCACCAATTGATGTGCACTTACATCAAGGACAAGCATTAAGTGAGCTACATAGCACAGAACACTCGAGGCCGTGCATAGGACACCGACTGCCGAGCACCGGGCACCAGGGCCGAGCTCTGGGTGGCATTTGCCGAAGCTCTGTGTACCTAATACCGTGCACTAGTGATGAGCTGCCGAGCCCCCCTCCTTACTGCCCCATATCGTGCGCCATGGGCGCCAATGAATGTGCAGCCAACGATTGTTGCCGAGTGCTCTGTGCACCGGCATGTGTGTGGCTCCTCATGCACTACCAAGTTGCCAAATGCTTAGTGCAATGGCATATATGTAGATGCAATGCGCTGCCGAACGTTTCCAAGGGCCTATGGCATTGGCATACGAGCAAGCTGCAATTTAGGGCATTCAAAAACGAAAACAGTGAATCTGCCGCTTCCGGTACAGTAACTTCCGAAGAGCTTTGTGAACAGCTCCGGATGAACTAGAACGCAAACCACATATCACTGGAAAGCTACGTCTGTCTAGTTTCCAACGGTTTTTGCGGTTCGTTCATATCCGTTCTAACGAAGGAGTTATGACCGTTTTAGTGAGCAAAGGTCAGGCTGCCAGGAATTATGCAAAGCACACCGTTGCCTTCGATTGTTGCCTTCGATTTTTATACATTTTTCTCACGTATCTACCTTGTTTGATAGGTATGTCACGTGGAGAAATCGAGTGCCTTGCAGACAGTGGGACGACCCACACGATCCTGAGGAATCGGCTGCTCTTTACAGAGCTGACGCCGTGTCAAACTTCCGTGAAAACTTTGATCGGTTCATCTCCTGTCATTCAAGGGCGCGGACCTGCTAGGTTCCTGCTGCCGAATGGAACCTTGATCATTGTTTCCGATGCCTTGTATGCGCCTACGGGCCTTCGAACACTACTGAGTTTCAAGGACATCCGCGCCAATGGTTTCCACTTGGAGACGCATTGTGAGAATGGACGTGAGTTCCTCTGTGTAACCTCCAATGAGTGCGGCTCTAAGCGCATCTTGGAGAAGCTAATGAGTCAATCTTGTGGTTTGTACCTCACCATCATAAGGGTTATTGAATCCTATGCGGTCGCCGAACATGATTATTGGGACCATGACTCGTACAAGCTATGGCATGACCGCCTCGGTCACCCCGGAAGAGATATGATGATAAGGATTCTACGAAACTCGTATGGACATCCTTTCTTCCGTACAAAGCGAAAAGGTTTGGGACACATGCTCCCCAAAGAGGGTAGAGATGCAGTGGTCGCCAAAGTGAGCTCCCGACCGACACTTGTGTCGCCAGAGGACAGCTCCGCCGATCCTCACTCGGTCATGAGGATTCGGACCCTTCCTGATGCGTCACTGACTATGTCTGATGCTCATAAGTCGTTTTGTAAAGCTTGTGCAATGGCTAAGTTGGTAGCCAGACCTTCTTATGCTAAAGCAAACACAGAGAACATCCCATTTCTCCAGCGTATTCAAGGTGATATTTGTGGACCCATCCATCCAGAATGTGGACCATTTCGATACTTCATGGTTCTGGTGGATGCATCGACACGCTGGTCGCATGTCGCCTTATTGTCCACAAGGAATGCTGCTTTCCCCAAACTCCTGGCACAGATTATTAAGCTGAGGGCTAACCACCCTGATCATCCAATCAAGTCGATTCGGATGGATAATGCCGGTGAGTTCACGTCAAAGACTTTTGACGACTATTGCATGTCGGTTGGAATAAAGATTGAGTATTCTGTTCCACACGTGCATACGTAAAATGGTTTAGCTGAAGCTATGATAAAGAGACTTCAGTTGATAGCTAGAGCACTGGTCATGGGCTCAAAGCTCCCTATTGCGTCTTGGGGTTATGCTATATTGCATGCAGCCTTGTTAGTTCGTTTCCGACCCGCCTCCAACCAAGCGTTTAGTGCCTACCAGTTGGTTACTGGATATGAGCCTGACATTTCGCACTTACGCATATTCGTTTGTGGAGTGTATGTGCCTATTACGCCACCACTGCGTAAGAAAATGGGTCCGCAACGACGTTTGGGTATCTATGTTGGCTATGATTCCCCAACTATCATAAGATACCTAGAGCCTTTGACAGGTGATCTCTTTAAGGCCCGATTCGCTGATTGTCACTTTGATGAGGCCGTCTTCCCGTCGTTAGGGGGAGATGAGAGCATACATGCTCGGCGTGAACGACAGGAATTGGCCTGGTCAGTTCCAACGCTTGCTCATTATGATCCCCGTACTTCTCATGCCGAGAAGGAAGTGAGGCGAATCCTTGAGCTCCAGCAAGTGGCGGATTCGATGCCCGACTCTTTTGCTGAGATTGCTAAGGTCACGAGATCGGACATACCAGCTGCTAATGTCCCTGCAAGGCTAGAAGTCCCAAAGATGGGCATGGACACCCCGGGTCCGAGCACTGCTGCCCCTAGCATGGGCGCTGCCGACCCTAGTGGACGGGTGGAGGCCGTGGCTCCTCAAAGGAAGAGGGGGAGGCCACTTGGTTCGAAAGATGTGCAGCCCAGGAAGAAAAGGGCTCCTCTGGCACAATCCAATCCCTTACTCATCGATACTGAGAATCCTTCTCACGAGATTGTCTCTGATTACACCTATGTCCTAGAAACGATGTCGGTGTGCTTGGGGGACGCCCCGGGACCCGAATCGGTAATCAAGAACATGGAAATCTCGATGTGTTATGAGAACACAGTATCATTGCAGGACCGATCATCCATGCATATCGATGATGTATTTGCTTATGCCGTGGCTCTTGAGATAATTGAGCACGATGATATCGAACCACGCTCCGTCAATGAATGTGAACGTAGAGCGGATTGGCCTAAATGGAAAGTTGCTATCCAGGAGGAATTGAATTCCCTAACAAAGCGACAGGTGTTTGGACCGGTTATGCTAACGCCGCCAAATGTAAAGCCTGTGGGACATAAATGGGTCTTTGTTAGAAAGCGTAATGAGAAGAACGAGATACTAAGGTATAAAGCTCGCCTTGTGGCGCAAGGTTTCTCACAACGCTCTGGAATAGACTACGAGGACACATATTCTCCCGTAATGGACATAATCACTTTCCGCTACCTTGTCAGTTTGGTAGTATCTGAAAAACTGGACATGCAGCTCATGGACGTGGTTACAGCATATCTCTATGGGGATCTTGATTCAGAGATATATATGAAATTACCTGATGGCTTCGGTGCCTAAGTCAAGTGACTCTAAACCACGGAGTGCGTACTGCATTAAGTTGCAACGCTCACTATACGGATTGAAGCAATCCGGACGGATGTGGTATACCCGTCTTAGTGACTACTTGATTAGGAAGGGTTATAAGAACAATGAGTTGTGCCCTTGCGTGTTCATACGGAAAACGAGTTCCGGATTTGCGATAGTCGCCGTTTATGTGGATGATATGAATATCATAGGGACTCTTGATGAAATCAATGAGACCGCGGCACATCTGAAGTCCGAGTTTGAGATGAAGGACATGGGGAAGACTCGGTTTTGCCTAGGCATTGAGCTAGAGCACCGAGCCTCTGGAATCTTAGTACACCAGAGTGCATATGTTCACAAGATGCTCAGGCGCTTCAATGTGGATAAAATGCATCCAGTTAGCACCCCCATGGTAGTCCGGAGTTTGGATGTTAAGAAAGATCCATTCCGTCCTAAAGAGGATGACGAGGATGTACTTGGAGCCGAGGTACCATATCTTAGTGCAATCGGTGCGCTACTATATTTGGCTCAGTGCACTCGGCCAGACATTGCTTTCTCTGTAAACTTGCTAGCTAGACATAGCTCTGCGCCAACGCAACGTCATTGGACCGGTGTCAAGAACATATTTCGATACCTTAAAGGGTCAATGGACATGGGCCTGTTCTTTCCATATAAGGATTCAAGAAGGACTGCAAAAGAGTGCAGAGTTCCTGAGAATCTAGGCACTGGTCACTTAAGGAACCAAGCTGCCGGGTACGGTGCACCTTGCTGCCGTGCGCTGTGCACAGCTGCCGAGAGCTGTGTGCACGCTGCCGAGCACAGTGCTGCCCCTGCCGAGCACCAGACACTGCCGGCTGTGCACTGGGTGCACACTGCCGAGCACTGCATGCAGAATGCCAAGAGGTGCACGCTGCCGGCTGGGCACTGCCTGCTGCCTGCCGAGCGGTGCACGCTGGCGACCGAGCGCTGCGCTGCAGCTGCCAGGCACTACGTGCACGCTACTGTGCACGGTGCACATGCTGCCGAGCATGATGCAGCAGCCGAGAGGGGCTGTGCACATGACTGCCGAGCGCTGTGCATGCATGCATACTTAGATGCCGAGAAGCATTACTCTCCCAATGCACTTGGCACCGCTTGCTGCCCTTATAACGAAACACCTAATGATATCTTAGTTGGTTTCGCGGATGCTGGATACTTGTCAGATCCACATAAGGGGCGCTCCCAAACTGGTTATGTATTCACCATTGGGAATACAGCGATATCTTGGAGATCCACAAAGCAGACCTTAGTGGCGACATCCTCCAACCATGCAGAGATTATAGCGCTACATGAAGCTGTTCGCGAATGTGTTTGGCTCAGATCAGTTATAGAACACATTAGAGGGACTAGTGGATTGAGCTCCACCACAGACAAGCCGACTTGTATTTATGAGGACAATGCCGCATGTATTGAACAAATGAGGCAAGGCTACATCAAGGGTGATCATACGAAGCACATCTCACCAAAGTTCTTCTATAATCAGCAACAGCAAGCCCTCCTCAACATTCAAGTTAATCAAGTGAGTTCAGAGGCAAACGTAGCGGACTTGTTTACTAAATCTCTGCCCAAGTCTACTCTCGAGAAGCATATGAAGAGCATTGGAATGCGACGACTATCGAGCCTCCCTAAGTGAGCTACTTATCAGGGGGAGCCACGCTCTCGATTGAGAAGCATGGTGTGTTGTACTCTTTTTCCTTCGACCAAGGTTGTTTTTTCCCACAGGGTTTTTATTACTTGGCAAGGTTTTAACGAGGCAACATTGTAAGCACCATCTGGCATTTCGACGCGCGGCACAAGGGGGAGTGTTGTAGGACATATAACATGTGCGTGTGTGCACTTGGTCTTATGCCATGTATATGGGCTTAGCCCATGGGCCTTATGCGTGTGCCCTAGTTGTAATAGGTTTACATTATCCCAATCCATAAAGGATTGTGTCTTTGTAATTAGAGTGAGTCTCTATATAAAGAGCTCCTCCCTATTCATAATAAGAGATTGATTCCATCCATTATCTATCAGCACATATATTCTACAAGATAGGTGGAATATAATCTTATTTTTTATTAGAACCGTAAGATTCACTCATTTAGCATCCAACGGCTAATATTGAATGGTCTATTTTTGTCCCTTAAAATGTGTCCCGCAGGTGAGCAGCTCCCATGTAATTGTATCTAAGTCGCTTATAAATACAGTTCTAAGACTTCTAACTATCTTTTTATATAAAAAAATGACGACAAAATGAAACTTGAGGCTTATTCCAAATTTAGTGTGCCCATACATTTTGGGCTTATTGGGCCATTCAAAACTGAGCAAATACCAAATTGTTCATTCCAACAGTCCAACTCGGTGGACATATCTCCGCTTCTCTACACACCCAACTTGGTGGCACGATTGAGGTACAATAGGGCAAGCCCAGCCTGAGGTGAGGCAAGAGGCGGCCGCCTCACTGTCCACTCAATCGAGTTCTTCATATTCCAATAATCTCCAACTCTCCAAGGTACGTCATATCTATTTTCAATATTTAAATAATTTAATGAAGTTTGTAGTTCTTTGTGATCGCATATTTATCTTACTGTACTCAATCAAACTTGGGATTAAACAGATTATACTTATCTTGTAATTTGAATTACTCTTATCTGCAATAAATTTGTTGAAATGTTTCAAAGGTATAATTATGATAAGGAATTTTAGGACTCAGGATTGAGTGTTAGAACTATAGAAAATCTAGTACTGTACTTAGTCTTTACATAAATTTTGATCAATCATCAATGCATCAGCACTGATACAGAAGAATGAGTTCCTAATTTTGCAATGTGTTTGTTCTGAAGGCGGATTTGAGAAAGTGGGATTCAATTACTGGACAGTGGTCGATGCTTCTTGTATACAAGAAATTCTAAGGCTGGAGATATGCACAACTCATGCAATTCGGGGTGAAGGTTTCACATCCCAACTACAACTATTCTCCTGAGTAAGTACTTTTATATGCACTTGATTTGAAATAGATTATGATTGCTCATGTCTAAAATAACACGATTTGATTTTAGATACACATTATGATTTTTTAGCAACCTATAATAAATAAGTTCTAAGCACAAGTTCAACACCAAAAATAACTGATATCAATGGTATCATATACTTGACATGTAGGTGATATGAAAATGAGAAATAACTGCTATTGTCTGCTAATGTGCCCAAGTTTTTTTTGGGTAGGTTAACTGCATCTGAGCATGTGTTCTAAACTACAGAGATTGTTTTCCTTTCTTTATTTTTATGTACTATGTCTGAACCATAAGTGAAGCATTTTATTTATGTAATGTACTAGATCTTTCGTTTATATTAGTTTGCCTCTTTAGTTTCCATGGTAGATTAGCTGGTTTTTTGTATCACATTAGGCGGGCATCATTCTTCAGACTCGCCTCAGACCCTGAAAATCTCAGGTCCGGACCTGCAATAGGGTGACGCTATTCGTTGCTGCGTTGTCTCTCCTTGATCACGTATAGAGGGAGCTCTACAGCCTCTACTCCATCGTCGGCCTCATCCCCATGAGACTAGGTTTACATGGCAACCAAAATGCCGCTGTGACAAAGGTTTGGGAAGGATAAACGAAAATAGGAAAAGAAAATAAGTGGAAATGAAGACTAAAAATTCGATGTGTAAACGCATCGCACATCCTATTGGAGTGAGATAGGGATAAACTTTGTTAAAATGGAGAGAACATTTGAGGCATATACAGGGGCAGCCCTAGGGGTGTGCCCAGCGTGCGGCGGCACAAAGCCTCCGAACCTCAATTTTTTTACATATATATATACTTTATATTTTCAGAAAATGTCATTTTTTCACTTTTGAACTATAGCTCAGTTGGTTAGAGAATAGGTTGTGTACACAGGTGGGTGCTGGTTCGATTCTCTGTCCTCTTATTTTTATTCCTTTATCTTGTTTTTTTTTCATTTTTATTCCTGCAACTTACCTTCCCTTATTTTTGCGATTTATCTTTTTTTAAGCGACGTTTTGTTTTCCTTTCTTAAAAGGAATAAGGGACTTTTCCTCTTCTTATTCTCTATATTCCCTTCCGTTTTTCTTTCTTTTGAAATTAAAAATATACCCTAGTTTGGCTATTTCAAAATTGTGTTCATCAACTATTGAGGGAATTGATCCACAATTAAATAGAACTGAGACAAGCGTGGCCCGTGGATTACTATTGTACCGATACTGTTCTAACTTAGCTACCTTTAAGGTGTTGAGTTTTAATTAAAAAAGACCTCGGTACAATTGGGTACGATACATCCACTTATAAGTAATATTTTATTTGTCTCTTTTCTGATATGAAATCGTTCCTCTTCAACATTCACTCTCACGTTCAACCTAACTTTTTAGGTCTGCACGTGTAATTTGATTTGGTCCAATTCTCACATCGAAAATCGATAATTTGATTTGGAATATGATTTGGTCTAATTTCTGAAATAAAAATTGGGATATGCGGTCCTAGGCCCGTTGCAAACACTTGGTATGATATGAAGCTAAAGACTTTTCTATGAACACAATTTAAGCCCATTATGCTCAGGGAAGCAATTGAAGTGGTACCCACTGTCATGTCCCAGCCCAAGTTACCTTCCTAAACTCGTGGTAGAACGTGCGGGACCCATCTCAAGAGAGATTTTCTCGTAATCCCCCTTGAGAAGGGATAACCCATTACCCAACCCATTTTCATCTAATCCAAATGAGACCGAATAACAACTTTACTATAGCTGAGGATATGCCGATTACCAAGTTGGATTTTAATATTAACTATTTCAGAGGACCTAGGGTTTAGAGGTTATTTGTGACTGCACCTGAATCCCAGTCAGGTTGCCTATGTACCTTGTACTCAAGGATCAAGCCATACATAGCTCTTATTTTAATTAACGTCTTAATTGGACCAATCTCACTTTTCTATTTATCGGTCGAAAAACTATTAAAGATAACATACGCCTATCGCAAATCCGGAGTTTAACCTCTCCGCTGAGGTATCCATAAACCAACTATCTATCAGGATTATCCCAAACATTAAACCATACATATATACAACATCCAGAGAATCAATAACAGATAATTACAACATAAAAGCAACCACATAAATAAACAAATCCATAAAGGGCATAAAAGTAATATCAACTAGAGGACACCCTTGTAATTATCTTAAACTGTTAAGGGCAGTATAACCAATTCGACCTTAATGGCAGTTTGACAAATATGCTAAGCTGCTAGGGGTGGTATTGCCTTTTTGGCCTCGGTGTCGTCCTTGTAAAAATGCAAAGCTGCCAAAGACATTTCTGGGATTTCAGTCTCTGTGGCATTCCTGTAATTAACCCAAACTGTCAGGGGCTGTTCTGATATTTTACACCCGCAGTAAATCATAAAATACCAGATCTACCAAAGGATTTACCTATTTTCACCTAAACTATCCGAATCAACAACGTCGTCTCCAGCTCCGCCTCCAACGGCGGCAGATCGGTCACAGGAGACCGGCCAACCCAGAAACCTACCAAAATTTCACATAATGATATTCAGATCATTCTGAACATCTTTTATGAACAACATTAAGCTCAATTCTAATCCCAAACAAGTCAATTTATCAAGAACACATCAAACCCGATTTGGGGCTAAAAACCCTAAAATTTCGAATCTAAAATTCATCACACATCATGAATCGAGCTACAAGCTCCTAGAGGATTGTTATACTCCTCAAGAGGATTAAAACCATACTTAGATCACACCAGAAGACGGCCTGAGGAGAGAGAATTCTGACGGAACCCGTTCACTGTGTAGTCAAGCTTCTCGGTGTCACTACTCCCTCACGGCGGCAAGTTGCACTTCACAGCCTACCTAGAAAAATGATCTAAGGACAGAGGTGAGTCGAACAAGACTGGTGGTGTGGTTTGTGGTGGTCCGGTGACGGCGCACGGTGGTAATGAAGGGGACGACCCGAAACGGGTCGAGGAGAGCTCGATCGAGCTCTACAGTAAATCTTCCTATTTTTTACTTCCTACCTGTTTCAACCCCGGTAACTTATATATTTAGGCATTTTACCGCACAATAACTTTTACTTTTATGCTCATATCTTTCACATACGAACTCCGATTAAAACGCACGACATGTCTACGAGTTCATATTAACGTCCTCTACGACTTTTCTAAAGGAAGCTTTCCCAAATTATCGATTGTACGAAAAGTCAACTTTTACGGTAAAACAATGACTGGAAACAGTAACTGTAGCTTTACTGTAAACTTCATAAATCCACAGAAAATAGCTCATCGCTCCGGAAAATAATCCGAGCATACTGGTGAGCTTGCATTATCACCTATTACGACTTTAGAGCTTTAAATCCCTTATTTATCGATTTCAGAAAAACTCGATAATAAGCTCGAGCGATAAACCTATAGTATTTATGAATGTTATCAAAAATCCTTGGTAACATTTACCACCTGGTAAAAAGTAACTATTAGGTTCGGGTCGTGATACCCACTCTGATATATACCAACTAGAACTGGAAAAGCGTGGCTTGTGGATCACTATTGTACTGATACTGTCTCAACTTAGTCACCTTTAAAGTGTTGAGTTTTAATCACAAAATGTCTCGGTACAATTGTATATAATTCATCAATTTATAAGTTATATTTTATCTGTCTATTTTCTGATATGAGATCTTTCATCTCCATCAAATTATTCAATCAGCAATTCAAGATCAATAAGTTTGAAAGGTAAACTTACTTATTTGTTTTCTTTAATTCTATCTCCTTTTTCTCTTATCTTTTGTTCATAGATGTTCTTTAATTCAATTGATCAATGATTCTTTATGGTGTTCTTTATCATTTTTGATTTATAGATATGATTGAATTGACGATATTTTTGCAATTTTTCTTTCATAGATATTATTCTTTTAATTTTTGTGTTTGTACTTGTTATGATGTAAAGTAATTTGTTTGTCTTCATAAGAACTCAGGAAAAAAAATTAGAAAGACTCGAGATTATCTTCGCACAGGGCCTCTAAATTCAACAGCCCGGCCCTGGGCCTATAACAGAATAAAATTCTCCAGATTGCACTTTGGGATGATGTTAGCAGCATAATGCCTCTAGAATTATTTTTTGCCATCATATATTCTTGCATGTAGCTATCTCCAATTAACTCCAAATTCATAAACTTTTATTAGTCAAATCTTCACCCCACAAACACAATATCGTAAAAACAAAACTCTTTTTTTGAATATTTATTATTAATATTATTAAGGAAAGGTCCTATTACGTTGGGCCTGTTGTTTTGGGTTGGCTGGTGTGTACATGTGGGCCAGTTGTACATGAATTGTTTATTCTGCAACTACACCAATCTCTTTCATGTGGTTTTAAATTTGACCATTTGAATCTCTATCTAATAGAGAATATAGAGTCATCAAACCTGGAGGCTGCGCATATTGAATAAACGGCAACTTGTTAATCACTTTTCTTCTTCCATTGTTTGCCGAAATCTATTTCACATTGCCGGAATTCTACCAAGAAGCTTCTTCAGCTTGACCAGAAATGTCGTTAGTTTGGGGGAAATCGAGCTGAAACAATTGGAACTTGAAGGAAGGTTTTCTTCGCGCAAGTTGTTGGACCAGTTAATGGATTAGGATCAAGTTAAACTAGTCAAACTTGTAGTAGTGGAGCCCTGCCAATCTTTTTCTTCTCCTAGTTCCCGACGAACAACGTTATTTGCCAGTCCTATTATCTTCATTCTTTAACAAAATACAATTCAAACGGGAGTGCAGAGCCTGAAACTTGTCTTTAAAGGGGTCAAAGATAACAAGATAAAATGATAAGTTTTTTATTTTACTTTTTACAATAAAAACAAACTATAACTATTGAATATGATATATAAAATGAAATATGTATTGTTTTCATGTTTAAACTAAGAAAATTCTCCTTTAAATGTTTTATTAATATTTTATAATATGTTATGAGATATATTAGGACAGTTAACCAACGTAATTATTACATTCTCCCATTTTTAAGACATCATTATGGTCTAATGATAAATTTAGAAGTAAATTTGGAAGGGCAATTAACATAAATTTTAGTCTAAATAGCAAGACCAATAATAAATTATCCTAACACATATGTATATTTTATGATTCATAGTTTTCATGCCACTCTTAGGATCAATTGTTATTTCCAATCGATCACCCAGACCTTGCTTGCTTCATTAAAAAAAATTGTAATTCGTAATTTGCTACTCTTATTGTCACTTCTTAATCTACAATAAATGTGTAGTAAAATTTGTATTGTTATGTGATAGATCAAAAAATCACAAGTGGAAATGATCCAGCATACGCAAGGGCTATTGAAGGAAATCGTAGCGGTACACAATGTATATTTTGTAAATGTATTTTTCAATGTGATGGAATTACAAGATTGAAGAGTTATTTAGCAGGTTATGGTCCACACAAGTGTACAAAAATGTGAAGAGGTTCCACCAGAGATAAAAAAATTAGGTGATAGCATGGATAAAGAAAAAAGAATCTATCAAGAAAGAGAAGAAAGCTATTGAAGAGGATATCAAACAAGAACTGTGAAACAATTATCTTGGGACTCAAACCAATGTGTATGACTACAACAACGATGATGATGACAGATATAAGTATCCTACATACATGCACCCTGCAGAACGATGTGCATGGTTATCGGGAAGTAGTCAAACGTTCAACCATAGATCATGATAACAATTCAACGTTTACTAGGAGTAAAAGTTTGTGAAATCCTATATAATCTAGAGGTGATAGTAGTAGTAGTCATCAACAATGATAAGTTGATCGATCAAACTCCTATCATTATTCATTTTTAGAGCCCCTAGTAGAAATGACACACAAGAATAGTCGATCCAAGCAACCCACATTGAAAGGCGTACTAAAAGGTGTTAGAGAAAGAATGGGAATGGCGATTTCAAGATTTTTTCTATTTGGTGGTGTCCCTACAAGCAAAGCTAATTGTTCACATTTTAAAAACATGATTGTTGAAACATCAGTCTACGGTAAATAATCTATACATTTGTGATTTGTAGAATAAATTATGTTATATCTAATTTTTATTTAAATAATTAAATTATTTTATTATTTGTAGGTCATGGCGTAAAGCTTCCAACTCCCTATGAGATTTAAGATCCTTACCTTGAAAAAGAGTACACTGATACGAAAAGGTATGTGGATAGTCATAGAGACACTTTGAAGATGTTTGGATGTACCATTATGTGTGATGGATGGAAATGACCTACAAAACTGTCTATTTTGAATTTCATGGTGTACTCGAAAGGTTCAACAATGTTTTTGAAGTCTGTAGATGCTTCTCATAAGAAAAAAACTGCTCAGTACATAACTACATATATGGTTTTCTTGATGAGATTATCTAAGACGTTGGACCACAAAATGTTGTCCAGATTGTCACTGATAATGCTTCAGCATTTAAAAAGGCCAGAAGAGATTTGGAGCAAAAATATCCATTGCATTGGATCCCATGTGTTGCCCACTGTATTGATTTGATATTTGAAGATATCGGGAAGCACGGATTAGTAGTAGTTGTTAAAAGGCTCAAAGTGTAACTAACTATATCTACAATCATGGTTGGGTACTGGTATAAATGAGAAGCATCACCCATAATGATTTGATTCGACCTGGCAAAATTTGATTCGCAACAAATTACATTGCTACTGATAGTATCAAAATAAAGCAAGTTTGAGGCAATTGTTTACCAACAGCGCTTGAACTCAAAATGCAGCAAGTAGAACTAGAGAAGGCAAGAAGGTAGAAATCAATATTCTAGATGACAAATTTTAGGATGACATGGAAGAATTCCATAAAATTTACAAGCCATTATACAAGATTCTCTAAATCGTTGACACAGATTTTTAACCAACCATGCCCATTCTATATGATATGTTTGAAAGAGTGAAGCAAAAATATTGCAGATGAAAGGAAATAAATGGGTGCTTGACATCATCAACAACCAATGGGCGAAGACACTAAGTCAACCATTGCATGCAGTAGGTATATATGATAATATAAATAGTGTTACTCTGTATTCTTTAATGATGAATTGGTGTATTGCTTGATAACTACTTGTTAGTTACTTGTTTGTAGCACATTTCCTGAACCTAAATTTTCAATATCGGCTTGAGATTGGTTATGGTAGAAAATTTTAAAAACGATTGGAAAAGTTTTCGAACAGTTGAACAAGAATGACAAAGACCTTATAAATTCTGTGGACACTTATGTAGATGAGGTACGTAATTTCTTAATGATAATAGACCTTAGAGCATATGCACCAATGGTGTGAAATCATGGGTTAGAGCAATAATTGGGTTGAAAAACACATCCACCGGGCAAGAAATGATTTGGGTTGGAGTTGATCCTCATGCGGGCCCCACAAGAGAAGACCACACCCTGGGTTGAAAATCAACCCATCTCTCAGTCCGGACTAATATGGCACGGCCCCACTCACATGCAACTTTTAAAACTGAAACACAACGGAAACAAACACATGCACGTGGGTCTGTCTAAAGTTCAATTAATATAGACCGTTCAGATCAAAATCACACGGTCCAAGTTAAATGTAGCTGAATTTAAAAAAAAAACTTTAGTAAATAATAACAGACAGCTGCTAGGATCTGTTGGATTCATATCCAACGGCTACTGACAATTGCAACGGATTTATTTTATTTTTGCAGAAAAAAATTGGGAAAAAAATATTTAAAAATCAACAAAATTTTTCTATAAATACCTTACTTACTCTTCTTCATTTTTCACACTCTCTACCTATCTATCTCTCTTCCTTCAACAAAAAATCTCTTCCTCATACGATTAATTTTTTCTTCATTTTCATTCTTCGTTCAACAAAATGGGAGAGGCGGGTAGTTCTTGGACCACCGACGAGGAAGTTCAATTGTGTGAATCTTGGGCTGCGATTACCGTATGTCCCATGACCGGCAATCAACAAACCCTCTCAAATATGTGGCAAAAGATTTACAATCATGCCGTTGAAAATTGGACGGGTGATACCCCGGTTCGTCCACCGGCCGCTCTTCAAGCTCATTTCAAGCCCTTGAAGAGGTTTCTCAAAGCGTGGCACAATGCAAGAATGCAAGTAAGCATTCATAGACCAAGCGGCACCAACCAATTGGATGAGGTAAATTCTTTTGGCCATCCACTTAAGTTATATGTTGACAAATTAATATGGTTATTGATTTTTATAATGTTTGGTTTTTCTATAGGAGCATCAAATTAACTTAGAGTATTTGAGGGTGATAAAAAAACAATTCGAGCATAAGGAGTGTTAGGAGGCGGTGAAGGATCACCCTTATTTTAGAGATCCACCTAGTCCTTCGGTCACCCCTTTTGTTTATCCAATGGCTAGCGGTTCCGCTAGCGAATCCCAAACCGAAACACCAATTAATTTGGATGAAGAAATTGTTTTGGAGACACCTAGCTCCGTCGGAAGGCCAATGGGACAAAAGGCCGCCAAAGAAGCAAGAAGGAAAGGAAAAAAGAAAGAAGATGTGAGTGAATCCATGGTACAAGCTTTACTAGCTTTGACCGAGAGCAACAAAATTTCTAATGAGATTCTTAAAAAAAGAGAAGAGGACCGTCGTGCCGAAAGTGAAAGAATGATGGCTTTTGAAGAGGCAAAAGAGGATGCAAGGATAATGGCTATGCGTTCTAGTGAAATTTCTCCGGATTCGAAGGATTGGTTTAGGAAATTAAAGAATGACATAAGGAGGAAAACCGATGCTAATGCTAATGCGGATTGTTATAGGCCTCTTTTTGAGGAACCACAATCCCCACAATAGAGTGTTTATGTTTAAATTGTATTTTTTGAATTATTAAGTCTATTGTATTATGTATTTTTCTATTTAATGAAATAAAGCTCAATCCTTTGTTATGAACTAAATAATAGTCAAATAATTTTCTTTTATTGAAAACAAACAAAACACACATACAATATTATTAAAGTAAATAAACAAAACACACAATATTATTCGAGTGAAATTAAAAACGACGAACTAAGGAAAGCATCATTTTATCAAATGATTATGCAAATCATTTGTTAATATGAATCACCAAATCATCTTGCAACGCCTTGTGGAGGTAGGCGGAACGTAACTGGATATTCGCATCTAGGAATGCATGTAAGGTTTCTCCGGCCCTTAAAATCGGTTCGTGGCGGATAACATTGCCTTCACGATCCACCGGTCGTTCATAAACACTTGCCAATAATGGATGCAAGTTATCCTCTTCACAAGGCTCCTCAAATTCGTCCTCGACAAACTCGTCTTCCACAATCATGTTATGAAGGATGATGCAACTTATCATGATAGTACGTAGGTCTTCTAGTTTGAAAAAGTTACAACCGTGACGGAGTATGGCCCATCGAGCTTGAAGGATACCAAAACATCGCTCAACGTCCTTACGGTAAGACTCTTGCATTTTGGTAAAGTGTGCCTCTTTGGCATCTTTCGGTTTAGATATTGCTTTGACAAATGTCTGCCACCTCGGATATATTCCATCAGCTAGGTAGTATGGTACAGAATATGTAATATCATTTACCTTATACGCGACCTCCGGAGAACTTCCGTTAATGACCCTTGCAAACACGTTGGATGCACCGAGAACGTTAAGATCATTTTGAGCTCCAGGGGTACCAAAGAAGGCATGCCACACATGTGTGTCGTGAGAAGCCACAGCTTCAAGAATAACAGTGGGGTACCCTTTACGGCCCGAGAACGCTCCAGACCACCCCTTTGGACAATTTTTCCACTTCCAGTGCATGCAATCGATGCTCCCAATCATGCCGGGAAAACCGCGTTGTTGTCCTCTGTGTAGAAGCCTTTGCAGATCTGCGGCATTAGGAGATCGAAGATACCAACCGCCGTACAAATACTCCACTTCTGCACAAAACTTCTTAAGGCATTTTAAAGCAGTTGATGCTCCCATCCTAGTGACTTCATCACATTGATCAGCCCCCGCACCATATGCAAGCATTCGTAATGCACCTGTCATTTTTTGTTCAGGGAGCAATCCTAGCTTTCCGGTGGCATCTGGTTTTTGCTTCCAGAAATCGTCGAAATTGCAAAGGTCCGCCATGATGCGATTGAATACTGGTTTTCGCATTCTATAACGCTGACGAAAAACTACATTGTTGTACACTGGACGCTCAATAAAGTAATCCTCCATCAAGTTAGCGCCTCTTGATTGCCTGTGTCTTTCAACATTAGGGGCACGACCAGGACGTGAACCACGACCTTGAGAAGTCTCCATCTGGATATGCTGATACTGAGCAAGTAATGCAGCGGCTTGAGTGTTGTTGGACTGAATCTGCATAAGATGTTCTTCATCTTCTTCAGCTCTCACTCTCAAATAGTTTCTGATACGATCCATGAAAACTATATAGTGAAATTGATGATAATATTTGAATCTAGTGAGGAGATGAATGTGTGAATGTAGAACAAGTTTCAAGCTTATTTAATGATGTTTTTGAATCAAAAAATTGTTATCGTCTACACACGTGGCATGTCATGATTGGTTTGAAATCCTATCCAAAATCGTCTCAATTATTTCTGATGATAACGATATCTGAATAAGACACGTGTCGCTTGTTCATTGGTACGTTTAACTTCATCGAAAATTTTAGATATCCATGAAAGATAACGATATCGATATGAACAAGTGTCTTTCCCACATTGGTCCTCGATATCTCATAAATTATTTTAGTTTAATTTCTTTATATACATCATGACTATTTTGTGTATAAATATATCATTACTAAATTCAATTAATAAAGTTAAATACAATAGTACTTTATCAATTTAAAAATATTTTTCATAAAATATGAATAGTAATTGGTCCTTGGACTAGTCTCATTGTTGTATTGTTAAACCAAGGACCAAGGACCGATTTAGATGAATAGTGTATTAACCCGGGTTGAAAATTGGTCCAACCCGGGTGAAATGGGTGCATTTGCTCTTAAGATATTTGAGCTCCTTTTATATAATCATTAAAATCGTTAATGCAGATTGTATGTTTTAGAGATGCAAAGTAGTCATTTGGCTCAATTATGGTGAAAGAAACAAGAAATAGTACGTAGGAATTAAGGTTTGTACTTTACATAGTAAAAAATGTTAATGACAATTTGCTTCAGATAGTGATAGACTGATAATAGTTCATTTTCAGCTGATTGGTGGTCACAACGAAGGCATTATGCACCAAATTTATAAAGAATTGCAATGTGTGTTTTAGCACAGACGACTTCTTTTTCAGCTTGCGAGAGAAACTAGAGCACATTTTCTCTTATCCATACGAAGCAAAGGAACCGTCTTGCATATAAGAGGTTGGAAAAGCTTGTATACTGCTACTACAACATGAAGTTGTGCCTATGCGATAAACAAGCAGAGGAAAAAGGGATAAATGAAAACAACTATATCGATTTACTTCATCTTACAAGTGAAACGATTCATGATGTCATTGATCTACTTGAAGCTTGGATTATGCCTGCACACCTCGATGATGATGATGGCAACCCTGATCCTAAATTGGTTGAAACTGCAACTAACAATGGAATCAACATGCAGAAGGTATTATCTGAAGAAGTTGTTGGAAACCTAGAACATAATTTATACAATGACGATGCATAGGGAGGCACAACGACTCTTGATAGTTCAGATGATGACGAAGACAATGGAAGCGAAAAAGGTGGTGAAAACGCTGGGTTTGAATACGGACAATCTTCAAAAATTAAAGGATGAGACAATTTTCCACCTGACGAAAATTACGGTCATGCTTCTCAAGATGATCATGGTTTTAGAAGCACTAATTATGAAGCGCAAGAGGATAACATATATGACAGGACGAATGGAGGTATAAATGATGATCAAGATGTCGGTTAAGTTGCGCTAAGTTTTGTGTCTGTCAGTTTGAGTAGTACGACATGAACGGCAAATGAATCCTAAGAAGCCAACAATCAATATGGCTATAATATTTATGGCTATAATAAATACGCAGAAGTTGGTGATCAATCATCCAGTTAGATTCATCCTTATTATCCATTTATAGGGGAAACAGTCGGCTGCTCTAAAGAGATATATTATTAACATATTCTACACTATAATTCGTACTATATGGGTCATATGTCTTGGTTTGATTATTGTACTTTTGTGGACCAGCGTGTGTCATATGAACAATCTAGATTTTCATTTTAGATGTAAATGAAGCTGATGTTTGTAATATTTATATGTAAATCTAATAAATTAAATATTTTAGAAAGAAAAAAACATCTTTCCAAAATCCTGATATTTATTTTTCAGATATCTCTGATATATCTGATATCTCTTATTTTTGACGGACCGATATATCTCCCAATACAGATATTTTAATTCTTGTTTTTACCGTTCGTTCTTAGTTTTTCACTTCACATTGACCTCACATACTAATGAAGTACGTGTTACCAACTGACCTCGTACATTCTTTATATACACCAAACACTAAACTCACCCAAAGTTTAAAGACGACAACATCAAAAATAAACGAAGGCACCAACCTTCACACGAAGATTCTGCGGGATAAAACTAGCTAATACCGCATCAACATGAGAGGTTGGTTGAGCTTGAGAATTTTGTAATAAGTATACCAACATATGTAAACACTCAATTATAAATATAATCAAACAGATATTACTGTTAGGACTATTCTCCTCTAGTCTAGAGCTGCGCTAAAAAGGATTAGATATTACATGGCATAAGCCAGACATCTGTAGACCTGAACTACTAAAGTACTTGTTCGGGCTACGATAATCCTGCATACCAAAGGTTTTCAACAGTATTCTTGATATGATCGGATTGATGAGTACCAAACATGTATAAACAACATAAACGCATCAAATTATTGCTACCCGTAAAACGCTACATCACCCTCACTCCCGTATTATATAAATCCAAATGATTCCACATTTTCATTATTTAATTTGTTACTAAAAGTTTAGATGAGAGCTTGGTTAAGCTACACCATCATCGTCAGGGTATACCTGCAACCTCAATCCTGAAGGATTGACAGTGGACACGTGCGCCTGTCACACCAGCCTCCAGGTATGAATTTCCATAATAATTTACAGATCACCAACTAAACAAGCCCTGTTGATAGCGGGAATCGAACTCAAATTGAGTCTCCACCACAAACTCATCCTTACCAACTGAGCCAAACATCGTTGTGGCACATTTTCATTCTTTAATACTCAAGTTTGGCCTCACCTTCTGGCCATAGTCAACGCCCACATCTCCCTTCAAAGTTTTCGTTCTTCCTTCTTCTTCATCTCACCTACTGCCCCTTTCTGCACCCTTTTAGTTTTTCGACTTCGCTTTTAGCTCTCACGACCCAGAGACGCCAAAAAGATACAAACTAAAACCCAGAACCCCTGTCTTCATGAGATTCTTAGGTTTCAAGTATGGGGTGCTCTGGATTGTCATCTCCCTCCTCCTCCTCCTCTCGCACCAGATCACCGCCCAGAACACAACCGGAACACCGACTTCATCTTCGCCCAAGTTCGATATCAAGATGGCCGTTGTCATGATTGTACTTGTGGTCGTGTTCTTCATCTTGGGGTTCCTCTCCGTCTACACCCGCCAATGCGCCCAGACACGGCTCGGCGGACGCGCTGACCTCGCGCGTGAGCGCATGATGAACCGCGGCCTCGACCCTGCCGTCATCGAGAGCTTTCCCGCATTCCTGTTCTCCGACGTCAAGGGGGTCCACCTCGGGAAAGACTCCCTCCAGTGCGCCGTGTGCTTGAACGACTTCCAGGACGACGAAACGCTGCGTTTAATTCCCAAGTGCGACCATGTCTTCCACCCGGACTGCATCGACACGTGGCTCATTTCTCACTCGACCTGCCCGGTCTGCCGTGCCTACCTGGTCCCCAAGCCCGGAGAGGAGCCCTACAGCGCTCTGATGGAGCTTATCGATCAGGAAGCGGGTCAACTCGAACCGGAAGACGTCACGGCTACCGAGCCAAAGCTGCCCCGGGACGTGTCGGTTCGTATTGTTGACGATCAGATTAAGGAGGAAGAAGGTACTCCCAAGATTAATTTGATTAGTGTTAATGATCAAAGGCTTCCACCTAGGTCGAGGTCGACCGGGTTCGGGCCGAGGTCAAGGTCCACAGGATTTGGACCTCCGAGGTCCGGGTCCACTGGACGACGATTCGCGAGAATGCTTTTCCCGCGATCGCAGTCCACCGGCCATAATTTGTTGGTCCAGCCTGGTGAGAATACCGAGAAGTTTACACTTCGGTTACCCGAGGAGGTTCGAGCTAGGTTGATGAACATGGCCCTGACGCGTGCCAAGAGTACCAGCGTGTTCCCGCGAGCGGGGAGTGTGAGGCAAGGTTTAAGAAGCGGAAGCGTGCGTGGAGGGAAGAATGACTTTGATCGGTTAGAGGGGAGTTCGCGGTCGGGCCGATGGGGTTTCTCAATGATGCCGCCGTTTCTGTCTCGGTCGGTCAGACAACAACCGACCGAGACAGCGGCAACTCAATCAGCAGTTGCTGTGCCGGAATCGAATAAGTCACCGGAAAGGGTGGTGATTGTGGTGGAGGAAGAACGGTCGACTGATACGTTACAACAGAAAGGTCAAGTTTAAAATTAGTTATTGTTGCATGTAGGGTGGTTTGAGAGGTTTTCTGTACATAATCTTGTTAATTGAATTAAATTTTGTTTTGTTTCACAAATTTGATTTCAGAAAGATTGTTTACAAATTGCAAGCCAAATACGTGTAAAAAATTTAATCTATAAATTGTCATTCAATTGGATGTGGATTTGATCGATGCGTTTTAGTTATGAAGTTATGATGCTTTGATCTTTTCCGTTTAGCATAATCATATCTTCTATGTGGATTCACATCTGTATAAAGTCCCTCTTCGTTACGGCACAATGATGGTCATCATCATAGGAAGAAATGAGTTCGAAAAAATTGATCAAATTAACGAGAAGTTTCTTCTTCTTCTTCTTCTTCTTCTTCTTCTTCAAATTAAGGGTTTAGTCTTGTTTAGTTGTTTTGGTGAGCTCATGGTTTATATACAAAGAACACAGCCTTGTCAGGTTGATATCAAGGACTTCAATGTCAAGGATAACCAATCTGGTAAACTATCTTATTAGTTTCTTTTGTACATTTTCAATTAAGTACGAGTAGGACATGCAATCGAAACAAACCTCAAATAAAATCAATTAAGTCAAAATTGCGTGCCTGAAGCTAAACCCATCTGTGCAAATGATGACCTATTTTCCTCCATATTTGGTAGAATTCAAATAACAATATGTATATTTTCCAAACATATTAAGTGGTCAATACTCTGTTTTGGTCATGACCCTTTACTAGCATTCACAATATTGAGAATGAGAGACAGCTTACACTATATAGTGTTTACGTATTAAAAGTAATTTTGTTAGCAATAGGTCGATCAGACCTAAAAATGAGGGTGTCTTGCACGGAAGAACAAAGCCACTGCCCACTCCTATGCCGGAGTCGGTGGTAGGAGTTTGGATATATAAGCCTGTATGCAATACTGAAGATACTGCATAATTGACTAAGAGTCTTTTTTGAACAAAAATTGACTAAGAGTCTAAGAGCAATTGTTCAAGCTAAAGAGACTCAGTGCTAGAACGAGTATTGATCACCACCTTCAAGGTTTCAAGCTAGCAAATGGCTTACGACAACTCAGCGCCTCTTATAGAATTGTAGTGTCCCTTTTGTTGGGCTTGATACCAAGAGGTTCCAAATAAAACTTCAATTCCTGCAAATTAATCTGCAATACTCATCAACGACTGGTGTGACAATTCAGAAATTGCAACTCAGTAATCAACAATTAACTGCTTCGGATGTAGTTGTTTGTAGTATGCATACGACATGGGAAAATTACACTATATCAACCCAAAGTTAGATATATTATATGTGCCGTGATCAACCTTCAATGCCTTCTTCTCATTATTGATGAGTCTTTAATATCATCGCAGTCTAAAAAGAAACCTTCTGTGCAAGCTGATGGGCTACGACATTAATTTGCGTCTAACGGGCTTCGTATTTGCATCTTCGGAACTTGGCACAGAGAAAACAAAAAACAATGAATCCTGCATTGGTTGCAAAGTCTAATCTATGCATAGTTGCATACACTAGATCTTGGGTGCAAAACTCCCGCTATAGGAAAGCATTCATTAAGCTTGTGTTACTCTATCGAATATCACAATTCCATGTATGAAATTTATGAAGCAATTGTGTTTATTACGAAATCAACAGTCTAATGTAGTTGATAAACAAATGAGTAATACAAGGTGAGTCATTTATGCAACCGACCTAGAACACATTTTACGTTCCATGTTATTTGACAGAAACACTACCTTAGCAAATATGTGTAGCTTGAGTGCTAGTAAGTTGTAACCATCTACAATAATGAATCATGCTGCATGCATGAATGCATATAGAAAATGAGATGTGCTGTAGTGATCAAGCCTTGTTGTAAATGACTCTGGTCTATAAGATATTATATGGATTATTAGGAATTGATCTCTGTTAGAACTTTGATTTGTTCGAGATCCCACGTTAACTAGACAAACAATTGTCATGAGCAATATGGCTCAAGCAAGAACTTTTAGAAATATATTCTGTCAAAACTTGCTAAGCGAATAATAAAATTAAGGAGTTTTGACGAAGCTTGCTTGAGCCGAAAAACTCATAATTTGAGAACATTGTAAGAACCGTATTATGTGAACTCATCATCTTTATACAAATATGAATTGGAACAGATTTCAACTTAATATATACCAGTTTTTCTCCTAAAAAAACACTTCATACGAGTTTGTTGGGTGTTACTTGTCTTTGTTACTTACGAGGGATCATGGTCAGTAAGAGTTAAGGTGTCCATTTGCAGCGTTTATTTGTGTTGATGATGCATAAGAATTCTTAAACGAGTTAACTGTGGATTACGTACCAAGCTGTGTCTTTGTGCATGGGAGAACGCAGGTGTATTGGTGTCTATAAATAAGGGGCTGTGTTCCTGCTCTCTCTTCTACAAGACATTAAGGTCATCCCATCTTTGGTCAAAACTTAGCATAGAGAAAAAAAACAAAAGTTGAACAAGCGAGACAAGCGCTTAGCATCGATTGCTTAACTGGTCAGATATAAGCTAGGAACACCAATCAGCAACATGATCCCTTAATTAAGTAGGGGAAATACTTGCGTCAATACCAGTATTGACACGTGCGTGCATACTCTCTTTTATTTACACACTTCTAACAATGTAAATTATAATCTTAGCCATTCCAAAAGTTTAATTAACCAATGAAGATCATCTCTGCAAAAAATCAATTTGAAAAAATATCGTTTGCTTAACCAAATGCATCAATCAAATGGACGGCAATTCATGAGGCTGCTAACTTTCACCATAACTGTCCATTTGATTGAAGCATTTGATTGAATAAACGATCATTTTTCAAATTGATTTTTTGCATATGTGATCTTGATTGGTTAATTAAAGTTTTGAAAGGCTAAGATTATTATTTACATTGATAAAATTATGTAAATAAATAAGAGTATGCACGCACGCGTCAATACTGGTATTGATGCAAGTATTTTCCATTAAGTAGTTCATGTATTGATATTAAGAAGCCAAGAAAATTCTGAAGTGTTGTAAGACATATCCTTGATATTTCAATTTTTCGGATTATTGAATTTTCAATACAGGAACTTATATTGCGCAAAACAAATTAAGAAGCATGTGTTTATGTTATTTGTGAATTGATCCTGAGCGCATATAGAATTATACTAGTAGAAAAAAGACTTAAATGACGACAATGAAATTTTTGTCACTTAAGTAATCACTTAAGCGACAAAATCTGATATGTCGCTTACACAATCACTCAAGCGACGAAATAAAGTATTCGTCTCTTAAGTGAAACTCTTAAGCGATGAAAAATTAGCTTTGTCGCTTAAGTTCCACCTTAAACGACAAAAAATTAGGTTCGTCGCTTAAGTGGTTACTTAAGCGACGACATCTAAAGTTCTGTCGCTTAAGTGTCTTACAAAATTTCACCGTCCTGCTAAAAATTTCAACCAAAAAATTTTAAACTCTCACTCCCACTTCTTCTGCCCAGTCCTCTCGATCTGTTCTTTCTCTCTCTCTCTCTCATTTAAACCTTATTTCTTCTTCTTCTTCAGAACCCTCCCACCTCAACCACTTCTTCTTTCCCCTCACCATGACTGAGCCCTCATTCTCGTCCTCTCCACCAGATCCGACTTCCTCTCTCTCGTCCAACTCCTTCACCTCGACACCGCCGCCTCCTAGCATCGAAACCGCCACCACATCGATCTCTACTCCCTTGACGTCGTCGACAAGCGAGATAATTCATGGTTTTTTATCCTCACATTAAATCTGTGTATTGTAATTTATATGAGTGTATGTGGGTTTGTAGTGGTGGTACATGGTGGCGTAGGAGGAGGCAGGAAGCGGGGATGGAATCCAGATTACAACTGCGAAGGAGTGGGAATGAAGGGGCGTCGGCGGTGCTTATTTTGGTGGGTGAGGTCGGCAATAGGATTGGTGTGTAGAGGTTGGTGGTGGCGGTGCATGGTGGTGTTTGGAGTAAGAATGAAGGGGCGTCGGCGGTGCTTATTTTGGTGGGTGAGGTCGGCAACATGATTGGTGTGTAGAGGTTGGTGGTGGCAGCGCGTGGTGGTGTTTGGAGTGAGAATGAAGAGCAGAAAAAAAAACATTTTTTTTAAAAATATTGAAACACTGTATTGACAAAATATTTTGTCGCCCTAGATGACTGTTTGTCGCTTATGTAGATTCTTATGCGACAAATTATAAAGTTTTGTCATGTAAGCACTTAACAGACGTGAGATATGCGAAATTAAACGACGAAGTTTTTGTCGCTTAAGTTCTTAGACAACAAATTTGAGAGTTTAAGCAACGAAATGTACTGCTCGCTTAAGTCTTTCTTTCTACTAGTGTTATAATCTTTGAGCTGTATAGACAGTTCATAAAATTCCTTATTTGATAGGTTGTCTCCTCCTAATCTAAACACCGACTGCGGAAAAAACAATGGCCTTATAGGCTCCCCGACCGCTCTCGCAGTCACTAGCAACTTGATCATCAACTCAGCCCCATTCAGTTTTTGTGCCTGAAGGATTGATCAGACGAGAAGTTTATGGTTTGCTTTCTAGTTGATAACATTGATAGTATCTTATCCAACGCATGCTATCTTGCGTGTTCTAATATTTCTTCGTCTCCTTTGAGAACTCCAGCCAATAATGCAATGTTGTCCTCTTGTTTTAAGTGGCTGACCAAGTAGGATGAAGCATATATGCAAGCTGCCTAATATTACAAATTCTAGCTGTAACATCCATTTCACATTCATTTGGACTCGACCATCGGCACGCCTAATTTGTAAATTACTTACAAAATCATCCGCAATTGTGGAAAATTTCTCTTTTGTAATAGTTAACCTTCTCGGGTAAAACATAATCATACATCACTTACCTGTCAAAATATCTATATAACTTGAAAAATTATACTATGTCGATGGGTATTCATACAAACCCTATTTCTAGGCTAAAATCTCTAACCCTATCATCCCGTGCTAGATACATCACTTACCTGTCAAAATATCTATATAACTTGAAAAATTATACTATGTAGATGGGTATTTCATACAAACCCTATTTCTAGGCTAAAATCTCTAACCCTATCATCCAGTGCTAGCACATGTTTCCTCTTAGTAATTGTATGTATGCATGAGATACCCATCTGTATAGCAGACAACGTTATAAATCTTTGTAAAACATACCAAAATTTAGAAACCTATCTATATTTAGTAAATTAGGATCCTAATTTCTCCACTTTTCTCTATGGCTGGGCACGGGCCTGAACCCGCCTAGCAAACACAAGGCCCGAGCCCGGTTAATTGTATCCGGGCCGGGTTTTGATGTAAAAAAGCTAAGGACCGGGTTAGGCTCAGTTTTTTCAGGCCGGACGGGCTTTCGGGCCCAAACAGTGAAAAGCCGTGGAAAACTGAAAATTCTGTAACTCAGTTCAGCACTTTCTTTAAATGAAATGGCAGTACAAGTACAACCAATAACTACTCATAAGTCTAAAAAAATTTCAAAGCAACAAACAAGTTAATTAACTACTAAGCAAATAAGTGAAATACAAGTTATACAACATAAAATAACAAAGACATAAAGCAGCTCCATGCCTCCAGTCTCCAACCTTCATGCCTCCATCTCCCACTACCGGAATCAGTAGTTTGGCTGATGAAAAATTTTCGTCGGCCTGGTAGCAAAATTCGTCAGTTAAGATCTTAGCCGACGAGTTGTCGTTGGCTAAGATATCGTCGGTAAAGACTCGTCGGCTATGACTTTAGCCGACGAAATAAAAGTGGTCGTCGACTATAGTTTCACACTTAGTCGACGACTTATTTTTCAATTTTTCGTAGGCTAAAGTAAGACTAAACCCGACGAAATAAATTGTTGTCGGCCTCAACCTAAGACTTTGGCCGACGAACTATAAATATTTCGTAGGCCAATTTAAAACACTATAGCCGACGAAATTTACTATAAATCGTCGGTTAAATATTTTAAAAAAAATTAAAAATTTAAATAATATTGACGACGAAATATAGTACATTTCGTCAGCTAAATAATACTATAGCCGACGAATTAAGCCATATTTTGTCGGCTAAACGTTGAAAAAAAATAAATAAAATACTATAGCCGACGAATTAAGGTAAATTTCGTCAGCTATAATACTTTTTATACTAAAAAACCACAAAATTTCTAAATTACCATCCAAACAAGCTGCAATGCGTGCAGTCTGACCGTCTTTCGTCTTCCCCTCCAAGTTCAGCATTGTTCCCACCACACTGTCGCATACATTCTTTTCTATGTGCATCACATCTATGTAGTGTCTGTTCAATAACTTACTCTAGTATGGATGTTCCCAGAATATGCTCTTATGTGTCAAAAATTTATATATGTCGGGTCTGTCAGGTATTACCGCCACAATATTAGGATGATTGTTGAGCTGCCCAAAATCATACTCATTAAGCACTGCTAAAATTTCTCCCCCCGTCCATCTTCTAGGAGACATACCGTTTTCTACAGTCCCATCAAATGCCTTGTCATCGAACCGCCATTTGTGATCATACAGAAGAAGAGTACGGTGACTCACTCTGCATATCTTGTTGCAATGACTACTGCTCATCTTATAGCTAAGGCACTCTAGACAAGCCTTATATCCCCTAACAACGTTACCCGACAACATCCCACGGGCAGGAAAATCACTGATAGTACCAACAACCATGACATGTATCTGGAACATCTCGTGCATGTACTTGTCATAAGTGGGATGACCAACGTCCCAAAAAAACTTAAGCTCTTCAATCAAGGGTCTCGAATACACATCGAGACACTTCTCTGGATAACCGGGCCCCGGAATCAACAAACTCAGCATATTGTATTACTTCTTCATGCACATCCATAGAGGAAGGTTGTATGGTACCAAAATCACCGGCCATACACTGTATTGAAGACTCATGTTACCAAAAGGATTGAACTCGTCGGATGAGAGCCCGAGCCTCACATTTCAGACCTTTGACTCAAAATGAGGAAACTCACGGTCTATATGCTTTCAAGCCTCCCTGTCAGCAGGGTGTATAAGGGTATCTTCTCAATGCAATTCCCTATCAGCATGTCATCTCATAGCTTTGGCTGTGTGTGATGACATGTACAACCGTTCCAGCCTATATCTCAACGGAAAATACCGAAGTACCTTCACAGGTTTCCTATTGCCTGTAGGAGTCAACTTATACCTATCACTCTGACATACCAGACATGCGTCATGGTCACCAAGGTCATTCCCTTCTGGATCTTTACCCCAGAAGAGAACACAGTCATATCTGCATGAATCTTGATGTAGTAAAGCCCAAGATCTTTTAGGATACATCGAATCTTATGATGAGTGGTAGGAAGACGATGACCGTGGGGAAGCATCGAAGCAGTGTACTGTAGATAGTCATCAACAGCCTTCATGGTCGATTTTGTCTCAACTTTAATCTTCATAACGTCCATCACACTTTCAAGAACCGTCTTATGACAATCGGGGTACACAGGGGTCAATTAGAAAACAAGTAGTTAGTTGTACCTGTCAATACCAGTAGTGTTGACAACTATAAAGAAGGCCTGCACCGGCTCAGGCATATACGGTCCTTCAGAGCATACACCGCTCTTATAAGAAAACATATCGTTGATGAAGGCCGTTGTTGGATCGTTGGATGTACTGCCCATCTCAGAAAAATTACCATGATCATGTGGACCCCCTAATGATGTTTCACCGTGATATATCCAACATGTGCACTTCTCTCAAAACCCATTACTCTTAAGGTGCTGCCAAACCTTGTCAATTGCAAATCGATACATATCGCTGCGACACTGACATTTAGTGCACGGACAATAGAAAATTGTATTCCCTTTGTCATTATCCATCACAAATTGAATAAAACAAATAACTCTTTTACCATATCTTTTGTCCCAATTTGGAAGTAAAATCCAACTCTTATCCATATCCTGAAAAGATAACATAATATATATGTATAAACTCTAATTAATTAATTAAAATTTTAAATCATTTAGTATTCTATCTACAGTTAACGTACAATTAATTAATAACAAATTAATAATTAACACACACACACATATACATATATATATATATATATATATATATATATATATATATATATCTAACTACTACTACTTATTAATAACAACAACTTCATATATGTTATCAAATCAAAATCGATCAACTCAATCACACTCAAAATCCAATAATTCAACTCAAATTAAAACTAAAAATCAATATATTTAACTCAAATAAAACTCTTAAATCAACTCAAAATCAAGATATATACACATATACGTACCTATATATAGCTCCACAAACTAATTTTGGACAGATTTCAACGACACCCAACAATTTTGACAACACCGAAACTTTTTCTCCCGTTTTTTTTTTTTCAAATAAGCTGCTGTCTAGATTTGGAAATATAAGGACTTTTAGCCGACGACATTACATATTTCGTCGGCTATAGTTTACAGACTATAGCCGACGAAAAAAACATTTCGTCGGCTAAAAATCCACTTTAGCCGACGAAAAATTAACTTAGTTGACGATTTTTTTGTTTCGTCGGCTAAAGTGGATGTTAGCCGACGAAAAAAAATTTCGTTGGCCTGTTTTTTTTCGTCGGCAATAATATTTATTCTAGTAGTGTCCACCCATAACATCTGTGGTTTCTGTGCACTTCATCTTCTACCTATAACAAAAAACCCAATTCAAACATTCATGATTCATGTACACTGTAACATTAATAATGGAGGAGAAAAATTAATGCAAAGTAGGCTGTTTTGAAACCAAGCAGTTTCCAAGGCAGATTCCAACACAGCTTTGAAACTATAAGCAGATTCCAAGAAGATTCTAACATAGTAACATATACATGCAGCTTGTGTCCAATATCAAGAAGGGTAGAACTCATACCTTTTGATTTTTTGGATGCAAGAACCATTTGTTTCAGTTTTGTAGGTTGAGACTTGGCTTCGACATCAATATGGGCTGTAGTAGCTGAAGGAGTTTTTTTCGATGATGTTGCAGTTGGAAAAGTAAGAGGGCCTGCTGTGTTACTTTTTTTTACAATTGTTGCTGCTTTCTTTAGTTTCTTGGGCTGTATGGGTGTAGGTGACGCCACAACTTCATGATCTTCATCTTCACTTTCTGATACAGCCATAAGCTGTCCTTGTTTTCCCTTTCCCTTTTCCTTTGCCATCTTTTCCTTTGCCTTTCGCTTTGCATCATCTAAACCCAAGTTTGAAAGAATTAAACAAACATATCAGCTATAATGAAAAAGCTTAAACAAACATATCAGTATCAGCTATAACAAATATATCAGCCAATTGCAAACATATATACCTCTTTCAATCTTTTTATAAAACTCAATCTCTTCTTGGCTTGGATAATACTCAATTTCGGATTGCTCCTTTTTCTTTATCCAATATTGCAAGCAAAGCAATGCTTCCATAGTTTTAGGAGTTAAAGAACTCTAAAAGGGTCAATCATTCCCGGTTTGAGTTTGAGCTAGTACTTCTTCAATGTCACATCCTGAGTCTATGGTCCCTTCGTCACTATCATTATCAGAACTGAGTGGAAAACATTCGTATTGTGAGGAAGACGATGACATCAAACCTGCATAAGCACCAATTTTTCTGTCTTAACTAGAAATCACTATAGCCAGATAATTCTTGTCAACATAAATGTCAATATGTAGACCCTATAATCAGAAGCCAATCAAGCCATAAGCAAAAAAAGAAAACAAAGCTTTTCCAATATGAATTAGAAACAGAAATAGAAATTCAGTTACTAATAACAATGAAATCGTAGATAACATATGTTGACCGGAAATTGGGTTGCTAATTCAGAAACATATATATAGAAACCGTAGTTACCAATTTAAGATGATGAGGATGGACTCATATATACATCATTCTACATTTCAACATGAAGTAACTTAGAAACACATTTATTTGTTATCCAAGAAAGCACAGAGTCACAGACTGCACAGTGGCACAGAGCTACATATGCCTATTTTGTTTTCTTCATTACTCACAAATTAGAGAGGGGGGCTTACCGGAGGCGGTGGGTGACTGAGACTGGAGAGGAAAGCGAAGTCGAAGAAAAGAGAGGTCGGAGGCGTCAGAGGCGAAGTCTAAGAAGAGAGGAGCAGTCAGGACTCAGGCGAACTGGCGAAGTCAGATAAGAGAGGAGAACTGAGGTCGAAGTCTCGAAGAGTTGAAGAAGAGAGACTAAGGTGAGTGAGGTCTGAGAGTGTGAGGCTGAGAGATGCACAAAATTAGGTTAGGAATTTTGAGTAATCATGTGTGGTTGAACCTATGTTAGTATCATAAGATTAGTTCTAGGGCCAATCAAGACATGACATATATGAATATCGGGCTTCCGGGCTGAAAAATTTGATCAAATTTAAGGATCGGGCCTGACCAGGATACGTATAGGACCGGCCCGACCCGGATAACAGAAGACGAAGGCCCGTAAAAAAGCCCGGCCCTTACGGGCCGGGTTTACCGGTTCGGTCCGGGTTTTTAAAGTTCAACGGGCTTTATGCCCAACCCTACTTTTCTCTTTGTTACAAGCAGTGTCGTGGCTGAGAATTTGGGGGTCTGGTTCAAGAAATTTACTGGGGCCTTTCAATTCGTCTTCAAACATACAGTAATAGCTATTTTCTACTCACAATGTACTAATAAAAATGATAAATTCGAAGCTAAAATTATAACAAATTTGAGAAAATATTATTGAATTCCCGCAAAGCGTATTATGAAAAAAGTATTGATAACAAAAAATAATATAGCAAAATGTTAAACCTCCAACATCCTAATGATATGTGACAATCTTAAAAAACTAACCTGAAGTATGAATTTGATAGCAGTGAGCGGCTTCGGTGGTGCAGCAACTGGAGAAAAAACCAAGAAGAAACGACAAACAGCAAGGAAAAGCGCAGGATAGGTTTAATATGATAAAAAAATTATTTATTTTATTAATATTAATTATATTTTTTAAATTTTGGTGGGCCCCACCGAAGTGGGGCCCGGTTCTAGTGGGCCACTTGCGCCGTATCAGAGGCAGGGCTGGTTACAAGAAAAATTTTGTATGCACGGTCGTGTATGTATATTATACAATTTTAACTATTCATAAGTTTGACCATTTATATATCAATATTATATTTTATAATCTCAACCGTTCACATGTGTTATATATATACATGACCGTATATTGAGGATAATCCGCTGTTACAGATCTACAACATGACCATTTAAGTGTTTTACTTTTTCACTTTTTGACTTGCCGTAATTATAGTAGAGATTGTCGTAATTCGCTCTCCGTCCTCCAACTGCCACAACGGTTGAAAACTCCCGCAGCTTCTCACACGTATACAACATCGTACTCGTATAATCCCCCGACCCCTTCTAAAAGCCGTGTCCAACTGTCAATTATATGTCCCCGGCCAAACTCCCACCTCTCTACCCTTCGTCTTTCCACAATCATGGACCGGAAGATCCACTTCCTCGACGTCCTCAAAGACAAGGCCTCCATCCTCCGCGCCACCCTCTCCATCAACCGCCATGTGTCCTCCATCCACGTATCCATCCTCCGCGCCACCTCCCACCACCCGTCTTCGCCGCCGTCGGAGGACAGAATCAACGACATCCTCGACCTGGGGAGCTCGTCGCGTCTCGCTGCGTGCACCTGCATTGACATCCTCATGGACCGCCTCCACGCCACCCAGAACGCCTTCGTCGCGCTGAAATGTCTCTTCACCGTGCATAACATAGTCTCCAGAGGCTCGTTAGTTTTCCGAGACCAGATTTCGTATCATCCGAGCTTCGGAGGGCGTAACTTCCTCAACATGGCCATGTTCAGCGACAAGTCGGATATGGAAACGTGGGAGTTTTCGTTATGGGTGCGGTGGTACGCCAACGTGGTGGAACAAAATCTCACGGCGGCGAGGGTGATCGGTTATTACCTTAACTACTCGGAAAACAAGTCTGCGGAATTACAAAAACAAAAGAAATCGCCGGTGTTGAATTATGATTTGGTAAATGAGATTGAAGCGCTCGTGGAATTTGTAGTGCGAATCTCCGACACGCCGGAGTCGTTGAGCCTGCAACAGAACAATTTGGTGTACGAGATCGTCAAGGCGGCGAGCGAGGATTACAGGGCGGTTCAGTATGAGATTTCGGTGCGTGTTAAGGAAATGGAGAAAAGGGTGGAGAGGCTGAGTCTGTCAGAGTGGGCTCGGGTGGTTGAAGCGCTGGGGAGGCTGGAGGATTGTAAAGAGAGGCTGGTGATGCTTTTTGTGAATCGGAAGAGGAACGAGGGGTTGTGGGAGTCGGTAAGGAAAACGAGGGCGGAGCTGGCGGAGAGGAAGGCGCAGAGAGAGAATACGAGGATGGTGGTGAGGACAGTGAGTAGGAGTGAGTCGACTCAGTGCTGGAACCCATTTCTTGAACCAGGGCAGTTGCTTCTCTTACCGTCGTCGGGCGGCGGAGGAGGGTGGCTGGGGATGGGCCCCAGCCCGATAGCCGTTTGAAAATGAAAGTGTGACGTCACTCTTGTTTGGGGTGGACGGTAGAGATTTGTGTTGGGTTTGGGAAATTAATTAGGGGTTTTTTTTTGTAGCCGTGTGGCTCCCTAATAATATTTACAAGAAACAATATGTGCCATGGTCATTGTTCTTAGTCAAATAAGTATGCAAACGATACATAAAGTTTTTGACATCTGAAATTGCCCGTGACAATTTTTTGAATGCAGAAGATGTTCTTGCATGATTTTTGTTACAAGGTATTTGATGTTACGGTAAGCAGACGTACAGTAAGGGTGATTTAGTATGTATTCTTCTTGTTGAAAGATTGTTGTGCATAGTTTTCAATTATTTGAGATGAGATTTGGTATTGAATGATTTGAATGTAATGCAAGGTCTCAAAATTGGGATGTTGTTGCCTCTGAGTATACTTGTAACAATGGTTTATGTTTATGGGTGCTGTGCTGCAAGCTAAGCTAATGAAATTGCAGTAGAAGTGTAAAACACAATATTGAATTGCTGCAATGATTTCGAAACTTTTGTCATCATGTCGAGGCAGAGTAATCTATTATTGCACCCATTACGAAAGAAACAACAAAAATAAAAAGTTCACAAAGATACTCGTAACGGCTAGTAAGCCAACTTTATATGATTTCGTTGCATGTTACAATGCCATCTCAGAAATCTATAGAAGCACTACTAGTGAAACGCAGAAATTTAACGAATTCAATACTTCCATTTGTAGGATTATCCCTTTGTTCTACTTTGATCCATTCAAGGTACGAGACTGTCTCCTACAAAATAAGCCATCAATGATGGAAACTGAGACACTTGAAGGGATTCCTCTCATCAAAATTTTCATCAGCTGGGAAAATGTTAATCTACAACATTTGTAGGATTATCCCTTTGTTCTACTTTGATCCATTCAAGGTACGAGACTGTCTCCTACAAAATAAGCCATCAATGGTTGGATGGAAACTGAGACACTTGAAGGGATTCCTCTCATCAAAATTTTCATCAGCTGGGAAAATGTTAATCTACAATATTGTTATGTTGACTTGGGGGAATATCGAACCGAAACAAGTAGATGAACTCGAATAAGCAGTGGACTTTGAGTTTTCTTGCATCTTTTAGGGTTCTTATCTGCACTTGAACATTAGAAAACAAAAGTAGGGGAAGATAAGTCATATGTGTGCTCTGGCATCCATACTATACTTGTCTCATTCAATCGGTTTTGCTCGGAATGAGTTGTCTTCCCATTTTTCTAACAAACGAATATATAGTACTTGAACACGCATAATGCACTCAGTAGCTCCGAAGTTCAATAATGCTAAAGTCAAACAGCGACAAGTGTGACCTGTGTATCAACCTTGCATCGATCGTGTTCTAACTTAACCACTCCTTAAGGTGTTGAGTTTTAATTACTAAAGGTCTCGGTACAATTAAGAATGATCCACCCACGTATAAACTATATTTTATTTGTCATGTTTCTGATGTGAGAGCTCTCATCTCCAACACGCGCTCTCACGTTCAATCTGATAAGGTCTCCACGTGAATCTATGTCACCATTTTCATCCAAATACGAGGGAGAGAGAGATGAAAGATATATAATGGAGAAAAAAAATTCAAAATTTTTAGTGGGAATTTATCCGCTTAAAATTTTTGAACTTAGCCGAAGAAATGTCATGTGTCATCGACTATACTTTAGACGACGACACGTGGTATTTCGTAGGCTAAAGTACCCTTTACCGACAAAATTGTCACACGTGTCGTTGCCTATTTTGATATTCCGAAGACTAAAATTAACAAACAAAAATCTGACTGTCTGATATAATTATTATATCGAAAGATGTCTATGGTAAAAAATTCAACTCGATTCGACAATGATAAGGGCTCGATTGAAACGGTCAACCCTAATCTTATAACCACTAAACACACGAAAATGTCCATATCTGCATCTTAATTAGGTATTTTGGTCAAACCTTTAACAGAACATACTCTCACCATAATGAGATGCAAATGTCCATCTAAAAATTATGAGACATTTACCCCTCGAAGATAGGGCTCTTATAGGGATAAATAATGGTAAATAGGGTTGACCGCTACTATCAGCACTGAGATGTTACCCGAATTACGTAATTTTTCAACCATAGACGTATTTCACCATTCCGGTCGTATCTTATTTCAAGATATTTTTGAGGTTTTCGGTCTCTATATATAGTTGGTTTTCAAAGTTGTGCATTTACTTATAACTTAATAAACAAGTTATACAACATTAGTATGCATGTTGTGATTCCGATGATCAACAATCACAAACGAAAATCTGACCGTCAGATGTGATCATTATGTTAAAAGATATCTATGATAAAAAATTCAACTCGATCCGACAACGTTAAAGGCTCGATCCGGACGGTCAACCCTAATATTATAACCACTTAACACACGGAAACACCTAAATCTGCATCTAAATTATGTATTTTTTCGAACCTTTAACTCAACATACTCTCACCATGATGAGATACAACCGTCCATCTAAAAATTTTAGGACATTTACCCCTCAAAGATAGGGCTCCCCATAAGGATAAATAATGATAAATATGGTTGACCCGAATTACTTGATTTTTCAACTATAAACGTATTTCACCATTCCGGTCACATCTTATTTTATGATATTTTTGAGAGGTTTGGTTCTATATAGAGTTGGTTTTCAAAGTTTTTCATTTACTTAAAACTTAGTAAACAAGTTATACAACATTAATAAGCATGTTATGATTTCAATGATCAAAATTCACAAACGAAAATCTGACCATCTGATATGATCATTATGTCGAAAGATGTCAATGGTAAAATTCAACTTGATCCAACAACGTTAAGAGCTCAATCGAGACTGTCAACTCAAATATTATATCCGATTAACACACGGAAACACTCATATCTGCATTTAAATTAGGTATTTTGGTCGAACCTTTAACACAACATACTCTCACCATGATGAGATGCAACCACCCTTCTAAAATTTTTAGGACATTTATCCCTCGAAAATAAGGCTCACCATAGGGATAAATAATGGTAAATATGGTTAACCGCTACTATCGGCACTGAGACGTTACCCGAATTACGTGATTTTTCAACCATAGACGTATTTCACCATTCCGGTCACATCTTATTTTACTATATTTTTGAGGTTTTCGGTTCTATGTAGAGTTGGTTTTCAAAGTTGTGTATTTATTTAAAACTTATTAAACAAGTTATACAACATCAGTAGACATGTTATGATTCCGATGATCAAACTTCACAAAAGAAAATCCGATCGTCTGATAAGATTTTTATGTCGAAAGATATCTATGGTAAAAAAATTAACTCGATCCAACAACGTTAAGGCTTGGATCAGGACGGTCAACCTTAATCTTATGACCACTTAACACACGGAAACGCCCATATCTGCATCTAAATTATGTATTTTTGTCAAACCTTTAACACAACATACTCTCACCATGATGAGATACAACCATCCATCTAAAAATTTTAGGACATTTACCCCTCGAAGATAGGGCTCCCCATAGAGATAAATAATGGTAAATAGGGTTGGCCGCTACTATCAGCACTGAGATGTTACCCGAATTACGTGATTTTTCAACCATAAATGTATTTCACCATTTCGGTCATATCTTATTTCACTATATTTTTAGGGGGTTTTGGTTCTAGGTCGAGTTGGTTTTCAAGTTGTGCATTTACTTAAAACTTAGTAAACAAGTTATACAACATTAGTAAGCATATTATGATTCCGTTGATCAAAATTCACAAACAAAAATCTGACCGTATGATATGATAAGTATATCGAAAGATATTTATGGTAAAAAATTCAACTCGATCCGACAATGTTAAAAGCTCAATCGAGACTGTTAACCTTAATCTTATAACCACTTAACTCACGGAAACGCTCATATCTGCATCTATATGAGGTATTTTGGTCAAACCTTCAACAAAAAAACTCTCACTTTAATGAGACGTATCTGATCGATGTTTTGATGAAAAATGTCAAATTCGTCAGCTAAAGTAATTTTGGTGACAAAAAATGTAAATTCGTCGACTAAAATGTGAAATTTTTTTTTGTCGCCTATAGTTAAAAATTTGTTGCCTAAAGTTTAAAATTTCGTCGTCTATGATCTCTATTTTAGCCGACAAAATTTTCAAACTTTAGACGACGAATTTTTTTGATTTTTCAACGAAGCTATGTAGTGATAACTAGAGCTCATTTGATTTTTCAAACTTGAGAGTTTTCTCAAGATCTTGATTAATTAGTTAGATACAAATTACAAGCATTTAATTAATTGATTATTGATTCCCTTTTCATTTTTATAATTATTTTTCGTCTTTTACTTATATAGAGTTATGAGTTTATAACTAGGACAATTATACCATGAAAAAAATAACACCATAGAATATATATATATATATATATATATATAAGAAACTAATACATAATAAAACCCTTATCAATATTGGATGAGTTCATAATGACTTTATAAAATTTCTTCAAGAATTTATGATCAATTTATCTTTTCCATGTTTTTTTAATTTTTTTTCTATCGTTGCGAGATTCCGGTCTTGTCTCGATCTCGTTCCGGTACCGAACGAGATCGTCCCGTACGGGATACGTTTCTAAAAATGCAATCTCATCCTGTCCCGATAATATATTTTGAGAACGGTCTCATGCTCAGCCCTATTAAATGGTGACCATGAAGTCATTCGTTCCAACCGGACGGCTGGAGATCATGAATTTTTCTTGGAATGAATAACCTTATTACTTTTCTAGCAAAAGAAATAATCCAGGATCGAATTTCACATAACATAATAATCAGAATGTTACGAAAATGAGTTCGATGAATATGACAAGGAAACTACAATGCTCCTATCTGTTATTTTCCTTCAGCTATGTATGGAAGGTGAGCATAAGCTTCAACCGTTCTACGGTTATTGATGTCCCTCTTCTTGATGATCTGGTTTAGACCATTTCTTCATCCGCCGGCCAGCAATCAGTGCCTGCAAAATAAGGTCAACCAGATATTATGCGAGTTGGTTGACATCACTTGGTTAGAAATCTGACGACTGTATAGTTATTGTTAACGAGTTTGTACCTCATCTTCCCAATCACGACGTGTTGTGATGATCGTCAAAATCACAGTTTGTACAAAAGTACCAGCAAGGACCATCCCAGTCCACATACCCTGATTTACATTATTTTGCACAATTAGCCCGCAATAGATTTTAATTGAAGTCTATGATTTGGTTATTTAGGAAATTTTGCTGGAGGCAGATGAAATAGAAAACCATACCAAAACACCATAATCAACGACGAATCCCAATACTAATCCAAGTGGGAGCCCAAGAATGTAATAGCAGAAAAGATTTATGTATGCCACCCATGCTTGCCATCCTGAGCCTATAGCTACTCCTGTCAAAATGAAAAACAAAAGTTTTAGAAATTAAGGAGGATACAATCATAGTTGAGATCACAAATCATAGAGATTACTTCAATAAAAAGTCATACTTGAACCCAATGAAAAAATCTTAGTCTACTCGGATTCCTTCTCATTCCAGTTCGAAGCAGGAAAACATATGCCGAAAAATTGCATCATGGTATTGAGTGAAAAACTAACCTGATAAAACGGGTTGAATCCCGTTAAGAAAAATGGTGACAGCCAATAGGTATGACAGCTGATCAACTGCTTGGAGGACATCAGTGCTTGATGTGAAGATGTACGCGAACTTGTCATGTAACGCAACAATGAGCACACAAAAGAATAGGGAAATGAGGCTCGATTCGGCTACCGCAACCTTGGATGCAAACTTTGCTCCCTGACCATTTCCGGCTCCGAGCTCATTTGCTACCCTTACCCTGCGTGATCCATAATATGACTTTCAGAAAATTGCTTCATTTTTCAATTTATAAATTGATGAGTATGGAAAGAGGTGAAAAGAAATGGTACCCGATTCCAGCCATGAAACCTAAATGAATCATGAACTCCCACCCATTTACAGTCATGCTGCAATTTTTGATTCCAAGAAAAAAAGAAAGGATTAAGCATTTGAGTAGTAAAACTGGAATAATCAAATTAAGAGTTCTCCAATCTTAACGAAATTGGATTATACATTGAGAGGAAAATGCTGATAAAACAGAGGTCTCATACCAAATTGATAACGAATCCACAGCAAGAGTTGCATCCGCTAAGTTTCCGGTCATCACTATTAAAATTTTGTAATACCAGAATTCTAAGCTGCATATATCAATGAAAACAATTATTAGAACTCAAGGTAATGCATGCTTTTCAAAAGATGTGAAAATACTATTCTTTTGTGTTCATGGTCTTCCCTCATTTTTACTATGGTGTACAGGCAGCCTATGCCTTCTCGTTTACCTACCGGTAAAGATGGTCTAACCAAATATTGTGCTGCCAAAGAAAAACTGAAGCAAATGTAGCAGGGGAAGTTGCAATATTACCAGAGCATAACGCCAGAAGCAGCAGAAAGCTTGACAAATTCCCAGAGCCCAGAAAAAGCCTCGAGAGAAAGACCACGCCAACTCAGCGGACACCAACCACAAGTCACATACGCAAGCAGCATGATACACTGGAGCCACCATGAAATATCCAAGGCCACAGCAAGACCCACAAGTCCAAAATCAAAAACATACACGAAAATCCAGCTTATCAGGGCATGGATTACCAAAACCACCAAGGACATCCACAAAGTCACAAAGTTCTTGAGCTGGCTCTGCAAGAACCTTTGCAATGGGAACTGAAATGCATAGCAGAAATGCAACGGCAACAACCAAAGGGACACCGCCCCTGAAAGCTCCGATACTTCATCTGTCTGCCCCAGTAGTTTCAGAATCGGAGTTGCGAAAATAAAAACCGGTGATATCAGAATGCAGCAGATGAACAAGACGATCCACGATCTCTGGAGATAAATCCCAAGCATTGGGTACCTTTTGGCCCCAAAAGCTTGCCCACATAAAGTTTCCAGCGCGCTTGCCATTCCCAACTTTTCAAAAACCAAAATTCAAAACGTTAAGAAAATTAGACAACCGTTCCTAATGATCCAGCTATACTTTTAGTGCCAATCAGGCGTTGGACAAATGTACTTACCATGAGACCAAATGAGAAGCCGAGGATGACATTGTTAACGATGGACATTGCAGCGAGCTCATTGTCACCGAGGTGGCCAGCGAAGGCCTGAGTAATGACGTTCTGGGAGAAGCCGGCAAGCCGGGAGACGATAGCAGGTCCCACGACGCGCCATAGCACTTTCGTTTCTATCCAAACTCTTGACGTAAGGCTCTTTCCTTCAGGTGGACTGTCTCTGGTCGCCGGTTCTCCTATTAAGGGTTGGGTAAGTATCAGAACTTCTTCTTTCCTGTCCATGGTAATTCCTTATCTTCCGATGGTTTTGTGAGACCACCAAGGGGATGGAGTTTGTTTAACACTGAACACCGAGCTAGCTCGACTGTGAAGTGACTCAGAGTTATGTATACAATACATACGACATTAAATGTTGACCAGATTCATATACTTGTCGGGAAATCTTAGTTTTGGCATTGAGTGGTAGTTACCAAATTCGGTTGCTACTGAAAATTAGGTAAATGACGAGTGTACGTTGGCATGCTTCAGCAACCTTTCCTACGGAGGAAATGACCCGTTCCATAAGCAAAATTATAAACTGTACACGATCTAGGTTGGTGTGTTGGGTGACCCTTGTATTCCCACGTACCTCAATATGAAAAATTCCACTGTACAACAATACGCGGTTCACAAATATGTGTAGAATATTGTGTATATATATATTATGTGTATGTGTAGATATATGATATATTTTTATATTAGTATTATGATTGTATCTTTATATAAATTGTACTTATATGAAATCATTCCTTTCTATTTGGTATCAGAACATGTTTAATCCAGCATCAGAAAACCACAAATCCGCTGCACTATTACTTGATTAAATATCATACCAAATCTTTGAATCCCAAATCATTACATCTCAAATCATGAATTTCAAATCTCAAATCTCAGCAAATTTAATTTATTTTTCATAACATATCAAATTAACGACCACACCATCATCCATCCATACCACAAACCAAATTCATATGCAAACTCAAAGTGTCCGCTTTGTGGATATTTAGGTCATAGCAAGCAACGATACTATAAAATACTTAGGTACCCGGTTGATGAGATTTCACCAAGAGACCTCGAAAGAATAAACCAAAAGCGGTCATAGCCACTACAGAGGAAAAAAACAGCCATCTAAGACCTCAAATATCGTACAATCAGGTATGAACGGTAAGGTATCCATGAATAGTATCTGGATTATCGATTCAAGGGCATCTGACGATATCTGACCATCCAGATGGAGCCCGTAACGTTGTCGGATCTAGATGATTTTTTCTCATACACATATTTTAACATAATGATAATATCTGACGGTCAGAATTTTGTTTGTGAATGTTGATGATCAGAATCACAACATGTCTACTAATGTTGTATAACTTGTTTATTGTGTTAAGTAAATGTTCTGTTTCAAAAACAAAAAATATGTGTAGAAGCTTCAAAAGAAAAAAAAGAGTCATGAAATAAGATATGACCGGAATGGTGAAATACATCTACGGTTGAAAAATCACTTAATTTCGGTAAATTCTCGGTGCCGATAGTTGCGGTCAATGCAATTTTCCATTCTTTCTCCCTAGAGGTAGCCCTATCTCTGTTGGTTATTTTTCATAAATTTTTTATACCACTGGTTGCTTCTCATCGATTTGAAACTATTTTCAGTTGAAGGTCCGGGTAAAATACGTAATTTAGCTTATCAAATGACCGTTTTCGTATGTTAAGGGGTTTGACTTACGAGATTGACTGTAAGGATTGAGCCCTTAACGATGTCGGATCAAGTTGAATTTTTTCCTATAGACATATTTCAAAATAATGATCATATCAGACAGTCAAATTTTTATTTCTCAAGTTTGATCATCAGAATCACTGCATGCCTACTAATGTTATATAACTTGTTTATTATGTTTTAAGTAAATGTTCCGTTTTAAAAACAAACTTTACGTAGAAACTTCAAAAGCAAAAAAGTCGTGAAATAAGATATGACTGAAATGGTGAAATACGTCTACGGTTGAAATATCAAGTAATTTCAGTAAAATCAAGGTACCGATAGTTACGGTTAATACAATTTAGGGTCTTATGAGATTGACCGTCCGGATCAAGCCCTTAAATTTTTCGGATTAAGTTGAATTTTTTATCATAGACATATTTAGACATAATGATTATATCAGATGGTCAGATTTTTGGTTGTGAAGTTTGGTCATCAGAATCACAACATGCCTACTATTTACCATTATTTATCCCTATGGGAAGCCATATCATCGAAGGGTAATCTCAAAATTTTTAGACAGGCAGTTGCGTCTTATCATGGTGAGAATTTGTTATGTCGAAGGTTATATCAAATATAAGCGTTTTTGTGTGTTAAGTGTTTAAAAAACTGCATTTTGAAGCCGTAAACTAACTTGGAATCTTGGATGGCCAAAAAAGCCCATATGTCATGGCAAAGCGATGAGTTTGACTCGTACGGCCGTTCCGCTTCTAGATTGGTATCACAATAGTCAATCGGACACCGAAATATCCGTAGTACAATTTTTGTCAGTAAAAGGTACTTTGGCTCGGTTTGGTGCAGCTGGGCTTATAAGATATAAGATGACTTTTAGCTTATAAGATATAAGCTGACTTTTAGCTTATAAGCAGAATGTGGGTGTTTGCAGCTTCTCCTTTTTCCCTCAAAACAGTTTATACTTTTTTAAGAAGTAGCTATTTTTGGACTTACCAAACACCAAAACCTTTGGTGCTTAAAAGTAAAGGAGCTTATAAGCTCTCCCAAACCCAGCCTTTAGCCGACGAAATACCCTAATTTTGTCTACTAAACTTTTCAAATTTCGTCTGCTAAAGTTCACAGACTATAGCCGATAAAAAAATTAGTCTAGCCATTGAAAATTTCGTCTCAACTTTAGTCGATTAAAATATAACTTAGCCGACGAAATAATTGTTCGTCGGCTAATTAAAGTGGACTTTAATCGACAAAAAAAATTTCATCTGCTTGTTTTTTTGTATTTCATCGGCTAAACACTTTCTCTTTGTAGTGACTCCTCAACAAAATGGATTGGCAGAACGAAAAAAATCGAGAATTGCTTAAGTTTGTTCGTTCTTCTTTATTTGGCATGAAGATATCTCTTGAATATTGGGGAAAAGCTGTGAAGTCTGCTGCTTATCTCATTAATCGTACTCATTCTCAGGTAATTTAATTTCAGAATCCTATGCATCAACTTCATAATCTACTTTCAGTTTCGTCGTTGCATAACCTGGAGCCTTATGTATTTGGATGTGTCGTGTATGTTCACATACCCAAGCCTCAATGAAGGAAACTTGATTCTCGTACAAGACGATATATTTTTATTGGGTATAACGATTTTCAAAATGTTTACAAATGTTATGATCCTCTCAATAACACCGTCTATGTATCTCTTAATGTTTCTTTTCACAAATCTGAGGCTTATTATACATGGGATGAGCATCTAATCATTTCCTTTAAGGGAGATAAGTCATGAAGGGAATTCTTAAAAGTTATTTGACATCAAAGAATTTGAATAATTGGAATCCTTAGAATCAAGATTTGAAGCCGGAATTTTAAACAAAAGTCACATCGCGATCGGAAGACAAGAAACATAAGCATAATATGATGTATGCTATAAAGTTAACACAATCTTAGGCTAGTACAGAAAATGCCCATAAATTAGATTCAACATACTAAATATCCGTTCATGTGATAAAATGCCTAAATTAAAGAAGTATTGTCGCTTTTCTTTTTTGGAACAGGTAACGGGCTATATGCCCTAACTCCTGACCTTTATCGAGTGTATATTAAAAAGCCGAGTCAAAAACAAGAACAGAAAGAGCGAGCATGCGATATGAAACCTAACTCCCAAGATAGAGTGATCAAAACGATATCACTCCTCAATAGACGAAGAAAACAAAAGACAAATTGGAGCTATATACAAAATGAAATTAAACCGAAAATAAGAAAGTCTTAGAAAATCTTTTAGACGTACACTATGTAAGAATAAAATCAAGAGGCGAATCCCACTATATATATATATAGCTATCCTTGGAAGAAAAATAACAATAAACAATTAGATAAATGGGTGAATTAACCTATATCTAAGTAACACTACCAGAAAAAAGACTTTAGCAGATGAAATGACCAAAAACAGGCCGACGAAATTTTTTTTCGTCGGCTAAAGTGGACTTTAGACGACGAAAGAATCTTTCATCCAGTAAGTTAAATTTTAGTCGGCTAAATTAAACTATGGTCAATGAAAATTTTATTTCGTCGGCTAAACAAATTTTTTCGTCGGATATAATCTGTGAACTTTAGCCGAAGAAATTTGAAAAGTTTAACAGACGAAATTAGGGTATTTCGTCGACTAAAGTACATTTCAGTTACAAAATTACACTACGGATATTTCGGTGTCCGAATTACTATTGTGATACCAATCTGGAAGCGAAACGGGCGTACGAGTGAAACACATAGTTATGCTATGATATATGGGTTTTTTTGGCTATCCGAGTTCGTTTAAGGCTTCAAAATACAGTTTTTCTAAACACTTAACATACGAAAACGCATCTATCTACATTTATATGAGGTATTTTGGTCGAACCTTCAACATAACAAACTCACCATAATGAGACACAACTGTCAATCTAAAAATTTTAAGACATTTACCTCTCGATGATATGACTCCTCATAGGGATAAATAATGGTACATAGTAAGCATGTTGTGATTCTGATGACCAAACTTCACAACCAAAAAATCCGACCATCTGATATGATCATTATGTTGAAATATGTCTATGGTAAAAATTTCAACTTGCTTCGATAAATTTAAGGGTTTCATTCGAACGGTCAATTCCTAAATTGTATTGACCGCAACTATCAGCACCGAGACTTTACCGGAATTACGTGATTGTTCAACCGTAGACGTATTTTACCATTCCGGTCATATCTTATTTCATGACTTTTTACGTTTGAAGTTTCTACGTAGAGTTTATCATTATGTCAAAATATATTTATAGGAAAAAATTCAACTTAATCTGACAACTTTAAGGGCTCGATCCTTACGGTCAATCCTGTAAGTCAAACCCCTTATCGCACGAAAACGGTCATTTGACCGTCTAAATTACGTATTTTGCCCAGATCTTCAACTGAAAATAGTTTCAAATCAACGAGACGCAACCAGTGGTATAAAAATTTTATGAAAAATAACCACAAGAGATAGGGCTACCTGTAGGGAGAAAGAATGAAAAATTACATTGACTGCAACTATCAGCACAGAGACTTTACCGGAATTACGCGATTTTTTAACTATAAACATATTTCACAATTCCGGTCATATCTTATTTCATGATTTTTTTTGGTTGAAGCTTCTATGTATAGAGTTTAGGGTTTAGAGTTTTAGCCGACGAAATTAGGGTAATTCGTCGTCTAAAGTTAAATAAATAAATAAAATAAATGAATAACTATAACCGATGAAATTTATTAAAATTCATCAGCTAAAGTTCAAAATTTTCAAAATCACCACCGAAAATTTTGAATTTTGAATTAGTTTCAAGCTGCTTTTTCTTTAAGCCGCTTTCGGCTTGAGTTCATCAAAGACCAAATCTTTGCATCACCAATGGCTTCAGAATTTCCTGTAGACTCATTCCAGTCATCAATGATATCAAGTCTAATGCTGTTGATTTTGAAGACATCTCCTTGAGTGATATTTTTCGTGACGCAAACTTTGTGTGGCCAATGCTTTAGCAAAGCTAGGTCATGGTTCCTCATGATATTGTTGCCGCTATCAGTTTCGATCTCTTTGACACTAGTTGCTTGAGAGGCTGTTGAATGTAATCTGTAGTTTGTTTAGTCCTTTCGTATCAAAAAAAAATCTTCGATCTTCAGCATGTCCTTATGGAAGCAGAGGCGAATGTAGGTTATATAAGACTGGGACTCAAGTCCCACCCAAAATTTGTTAGCAAAAAAATTTCTACATATAATTATATGCTATTATATGATTGTAGTATTTTGGGGTTGAGTCTCACTGAATCTTGGACAACTAGTAATTGGGCTGACTCCCAATCAAGAAATGGTCTGACGTGCTCCCTTAAAGGTGCTCAACTTCAGTTTTTCTTTGGATTTAACTAGTCTAGTTTTCTGCCTGTATACTGAAGAATATTTTCAACTATGAACCTAGAACACACTTAGAAATAAGATAAAACAAATATGTTGATTCCATTAATAATGATTGATAAACAAATTTAAACTTTCTGGTACCTTTATGCTTTTATTTAATTAGTTGAGTTAGGTTTTTATCTACATATTTTTTTATTTATTTAGCTTTTTTTGTATTACATCTAGAGATTTTTATAAATCTTGTTTTGCATAAACCTCTATTTAAGGAATAAGGCTCACTACATCTCCTTGTCTAGGTATATCATTCTTTCTAATCTACAATATTACTCCCACACAGTAAATGTTTATTTTTATGGTGAAAAATCAAGTCTCCGGCCATGTTTCAATTCATGGATCAGCCCCTGCATGGAAGATCATCCTAACGAGTGCCATGAAGGCGTTGAATCTCATTTGGTTTGATCAGGAAGAGTCTCGTTTCAATGGCAAAGTCAAGCGGTTGTGGTGGATCATCATTCGTACTCCCACTAACCCTTATATATCTTACACTGTACATATTATCACACAGTCTCAACTACCTACGTTTGATTTGATATGGGTGGTGACATATATGGTTTAGGGTTGAGTTTGACGAAGGTTTAGGGTTGGATGAGGATATTTCATGCCCGCACCAAACATATAGAGCTAGACTATCATTTTGTAAGAGAAAAAGTTGCACTCGGGAGTCACCGTGACCGTGTTTGCTTCATCCCCTCGATTGATCAACCAGCAGATCTCATAACTAAACCATTCCACAAACCTCTTCACCTACTCCTCGCCAGCATACTTGTCCGTCAAGGCCCTCCAAATTTGAGGGGGGTATTAGCGCACTGACCTCTCCTCTCCAAATCAAACGTAATTCTCCAGAATCATCTCTCATTCATCAACTATAGTAATTCATGCTAACTGCTATCCTGTAAATTGATTAATAGCTTGATTTGTGTAATTTGTGATTTGTGAATCTCCTAGATCAGCTGTTGTGTTTGTATATAAGTGTGTAATCTTTGCAATAGAAAATCAAGGAAAAACAGTTTTCTACGGTGCTTCTTGCAAACAGATGACCTTAAATTCAACTTTCTCCTTGTAATCTTTCAATTGTGCTTCTTCCTTTATATTACAAGTTTCTTCCTGTATGCTTTTGAGCAAATTTTGCAGCCTGTTTATTTCTTTTTCCATATAAGAGTTCTTCTCTTCTGTATGCTTAGCAATATAAGATGCATGCGAGTTGACCTATGTACAATATTCTGCTTCTAAATATCGTTCTTATATAACAAAAAATGCCATTCTAATGATAACACGCTTAAAGAGAACATAAGAGACCTCTAATTTCCCCCCAAAACGATGGAATATGATTAAAACTATGACAAATTCATTTTGATCAAATACAAAGCTGCTCAGACCTCAGAGTACATTCACTTGATTCTTGAACCATATAAACAAAGGCAATTAGAGTAGATAAAGCAGGGCCAAACAAGGCAACAATGTCGCAGCCAGAACAGAAAGCAAGGCAACAAGGCCCAACCAGTCACCTGCTAAACAGCAATCATACAAACAAGCAAAAGAGAAATTCAACTACTCTAGCAACCAACTCCCAAAAGGCAGCAGAAGCAAATAGCAGCAGGTAACACACATCTCCAAGGCTCCAACTAGTCATGTTCATGCATCATATCACCACATTTGTGTCATCGTGTAAACCTTTTTTCCATATCAGTGTCCGGCTAGAAAAGACTACCAGAGATAACAAGGCTACAGCTGATTTCGATTTTCTATGGCAAATGAGCACTGCCCTCTGCACTGGTACCTGAGAACGAACTGATATATTGGAATTATCGCCTCATTCAGTTTAGGCATGCATCCTTTGCTATGTGAATATGAGCTCTATCTGCCTGTTATGACAATCAAGCACTAAAAAGTCAATACATAGTCATAAAGAATTAGAAACTACCAGGCTATCATCTTTAAGAGGATAAGTGTATCTGTATCAGAAAAAAAGATAAGTGTAGCCATTACCTCTTTTTCCCAATCATATCTCATGGTGATAATTAGCAGTATCAAGGTTTGAACCATAGTTCCACTGATCATTCCAGCCCACAAGCCCTACATATTTGTTCCAGCCAGCATAAAAATCAAGAATACGACTAGTTTATTGAGTAACATTTTGCACAACAGAGAAATCTCTTTGCACCTTAGTCGGTGAGCCGTGGCTTGGTTGGTTAAGGTGTTTGACCAACAACTTTAAGGTCACGGGTTCAAATCTCACTGACATATGTAGGGTGTGCAAGTTATTAATAAAAAAAATCTTTTTTACAAAAAAAATGTACTCTTCTTCAACATTCTACCAATGATATCTGAACATAGAGGGGAGATGTGCTTTAACAAAACATACCTTAATACCAAACATTAGCCACCATCCTAAAACAACCCCAGCAGGCATGCCAACTAGGTAGTAGCTACCTATATTTACAATAGCTACTATTGCTTGCCGACCAGATCCGATCGCTACTCCTGTCAAGCAAAATATGACAGCAAATGTTTCCTTGAGATCAAAGAATTGTTATAGTAAAAATCTATTATGCTGGTTTAAGTTCCCTACCTGAGAGCACTGGTTGAATGCAATTGAGGAGAATGGTGAATGCCAACAAGAATGATAAATCATTGGCCATAGTGACAACAGGAATGCTGGAGGTAAAGACCATTGCAAGCTTCTCATGGAAGGCTATTATAATTAAGGAAAATAGAAGTCCCACTGCTAGAGAGGTCAAGACTGCAACTGTGGTTGCAAATTTTGCTCCTTTTGCATTGATAGCGCCAAGTTCATTTGCTACCCGCACTCTGGATAATAAAGATATAATCTAATCATAAAGGATAAATAAAGGATGAGAAATTGGACTTCTGCACTCATTCAACCCAACTGTAAATGAAAATTTTGACTTCCAGTTCATATACTATAGAACTGTCCTGATAATCATACAAGGCTGTCCCTTTGTACTAACTCTAACATAAGAATGTGATGTCCATCAGTAAGTGGTAAACCTTGTCAATCTGTCATATCTATTACATAATGGAAAACTGATTGCAATATGTGGAACACAGCTCAAGCTCTTATGGAATGGCTTTGACTTATCAGGAAAACTTAGGTGGTTTAAAATTTAAGAATGACAATACTGATCCACCTTATACATTTCTAGCATTAGTTATTTCCTATGATCAGAGAGAGACTTGCAACCAGTGACCACATACCCAACTGCTGCCAGAAATCCTAGTGGAATCATTGACTCCCAAGCATAGATACTCATGCTGCAAAAGACAAAGCATTGAAATCTAAGGAAACTAATGCTGTAATCCATATATGTATTATCCATCAAAGAATTTGCAGAAGTTGAAGAATGTGTGAAGGAACGAGACAGATTATGGATATAAGTTAGTAACACTAACCAGATGGAAAGGGCATCAACAGCAGTCTCAGTATTGTTCATATACCCAGACACTATCACCAAAGCTCTAAAATAAATGTTCTCCAACCTGCAACGAAAATGCACATCTTTAAACCAAATGTAAACACAACATAATCAAAGGAGAGTCAGAGGGCAGGCACATACAAGAGCATGAACCCAGAAGCCAAAGAAAGCCTAAAGAAATCCCAGAGCCCAACAAAAGCTTGAGCTGAAAAACCAGTCCATGTTTCCTTACAACCCCCACAAACAGTGTACACAAAGAAACCCAAAACCGATAACCACCAAGCAAAACCAATCGTAAGAGCAGTCCCAACAATCCCGATCCTCAACTCATACACAAAAACCCAACTCACAAACACATGGAGAAGCAAAACCCCACCAGAAACCCAAGCAATCACTTCCGTCTTTCGCTGACTCTGCAGGAATCTCTGCAGTGTCAGCTGAAATGGAAAGCTCAAGTGAAACGGAATCAACCAGAGACAAACCAAACCAGTCTGCTCGGCCACAGCCTCTGGCTGTCCCATGAGCTTCAACAATGGCGTAGCAAACACAAACAGAGGTAAAAGCAACAATGCACAGAGAAACAGAACCACCCAAGAACGCTGCATATACGTCCCCAACATGTGGTACTGTTTAGCTCCGTAGGCCTGACCACACAGAGTCTCGAGCGCGCTGGCCATGCCTAGCTAGACAACCCCATCAAAAAGATGAGAATCTGAAATCAAGCAGTGAAACAGAGTGAGGTTTAAGTGAAGGGTTTTAGGTACCATGAAACCGAATGTGACGGCAATGATGACGGTGGTGGCGATGGAAATGGCGGCGAGGTCGAGGTCACTGAGGTGGCCGGCGAAGGATTGAGTGACGACGGTGACGGAGAACATGGCGAGGCGGCTGAAGATGGATGGGGCAGCTACTTGCCATAGCTTCTTCGACTCTAACCAAGTACGTTCGATCAGATTAGCCTCTTCTTGATGGTGTGGGATTAACAGAGTAAGTGGGTCGTCTCCTTCCCTCATTGTTGCGACTGTCTTCTTTCGTGTCTGCCTCGGATAAGTAATCAAAATGACCAATGTGTCTGGGAAGCCTATGATATTAATCGACTGACCCTTACCCTCAATATTTTTAATAAATTTCATTTAATGCAAACATATTTTGTTAGATACTATAAAAGGCATGTTTGCTAGTGATACATTAGTTCTTAAAAATGTAGCTAGAGGTAATTGTGTAATGAAAAATATTATGAATCGGTATCAACTAAAATCAGATACAGAATGTATCTGTATTGAAAATTTTATTTTCATCAAGCTGATGGTAACCAACTAATTTAGTGACCAACTGATAGTGCTGGTCACTAATTCATAATTTTTTTAGTGACCATTATTTTAGTCACTATCCAAATGTCATTATTGACCACAATGTTCTGGTCACCAACTTGACATGTTTTTAGTGACCATTAGCTTATGGCCACAAATAATTATGGCTTTAGTGGCCTATATGTTCATCGCTAAATTCTATCTCCCGTAGTCAATATAGTCGTGAACTCATATGATTCTAGTGATCATATTTTATGTATCGGTAATCTGGTAACTAGAAAAGGCATGTACTTAGAATGAATCGTGGATACAATCTAAGCATTGCACTCCATTAGAAAAGACAGGAACAAGCATATATTTGCAATTTGAAGTTTAAGTAACGGCACTCAAAATGCATCATTAGCATTCGAATTCAAACATATGCAACTTTGAATAAGTTTGCTATTCTAATCCAGACCACAAACATGTGATTTCTTCTCCACATGCTCTCCTGGCACCTTCCTTCCTCTTAAACAAAAGCTTCTTTGAAGTCTGCATGTGCCAAATGATGCCCAGAAAGTACAACATACATGTCAATTCCAATAGATAAGCAACATATGTTAGATGGCATTGGGAAAAATTTAAGTCTCAGGTACTAAATAAGTGTGGTTAGCTTCATTTGGGGCCCTCTCAATTCAAGAAAACCAGCATCGGTGCATATATAGCCTTCATATCAGCCTTAGAGAACTCATCCTTGGTGCATGTTATTCTAAGTTGACATCATTAGTCAACTTAGAAATTGATTTGTGAATCTACAATCAATAAATCTCAAATTATAACAGATATTGGTGGCCTGATCAACTCACAAAATCAACCATGAACTTTTTCTCAACCCAAAACTTCAACGAAAGGCAAACAAAAATGACTTGAACACAGCAAAAGGCAACATCAATAGACACGAAGACATGGAAAAGGTCCAAAACTATATATCTTAGTATTCGAAGTTCTCTGCTCTACTTTTAGTTAATCTATAGTTTTGAACCGACAGTGGAGTTCATGATTGATCAATCATCGCTGGATTTAAATTCATAGATGGAGAACAAAACAACAACTTAACTTTAAAATAATATTCTCCACCTTTAGATTTAAATCTAATGATAATTAATTATAAATCTCTTTCGTCAGTAAGATTAACACTACTGTTTGAACCTAATACACTAGAAGCAGACAATCTAGAGATAAGGCTACGTAAGGCCAAATATATTTGGAACTACCGCACAAACACAATCATAAAAATCCATAAAACACATACCAGTGTGTACGTCAGCTTGGGCAGCAGCTGTGGCGTCAACAACTGTAATAGATATGTATTCCAAAACTAGGGAGTCATTCTAATGAGGACCTCTAAGTTGAGGACTAGTTAAGGACTTTTGAATTAATTACTTATTAGACCAACTTTTTGATCAAAATTTGACATCTTAACCGTTGAAGTTGTAGATTTATATAAGTAGATCAATCATACAAAATTTTAGCCAAATTGGTGATCGTTAAGTACTAGTTTTAGATCAAATCAATGGACGAACCAAATCTATTAAACATGAACCGTTCAAGTTCATAATTGGTAAATCACACTTATGAATGTCTTAACGATTTTCAATTTAGTTGAAAATTTACAGAAATGATCTACTCATAAATATTTATAAAATGAACGGTTAAGATGTGGATATAAGATCGAAAAACGGGATAAACCGAAAAGTCCTCAACTAGTCCTTAATTTAGAGGTCCTCACTAGAAGGGCTCCCTCCAAAACTATGCTTAATGCAGTTTGGCGATTCAGTCACTTTAGAAAGATGCACTGATCCTTCTCTCTGCATGCACAGATAGATACATTAAATTTGTAGAGTTTAAACTAGAAATGAACAGATTACAGAGAGATTAAACTAATTACAATAGCTATGGGGGCTAGGATAAATTTACCACTAGAAAAACCTTTAGTTCCAGTCAAGTTTTCCAACAAATTGAGTACATTACAGTGCCGCCAACCTTAAAGAATAGAAGCTAAGATGGCTTAACTTCCTTCCTGAAGATACGGTAGGCATTTTAAATTAAGTAGATGATTTTATTCAGAGTAACGGAAGAGTTGAAGATTTTTATGTGGGGTGTAATACCAAAAGCCATAATCATTCCAGCATATAAACTAATCTGAAATGAGTGGTATTGAAATTATGATAGCACCACATAGAAAGAATAACGTACCAACTTTAACTTTGATTACAGGAAGTAAAACATAAGCATAAGAGAACTGAGAGTTGTCAAACTTAATTTGATTTTAAGGAGACCCAGCACACAAAGTAGAAGAAGGAACCACACTTGGTTAAGCAATATCAGCAATTAAGATATAACAAGACCACCCCCATCGATAGCAGCCCACAACTTGCCCAAATCCTGATGTAATATATAATGCAAAAGATCACTTTATGTACTACTTGATGTGTAGGATTTTCATTCAGTCTCTTAAAGACTGACACAGAGTACTGGCATATTAAAGGACTTAGATGGTAATGAACTTTCGAAATACCAAACCAACTTGAGAACTCGTGACACAGATTTGGAACGAAGTGAACTCTAAATGTCAAAAGGAAAGAAGCTGTTCAAGTTTGAAAATTCATATCGAATTCAATTTTCAACTGATGACCATGATCCTTCCCAGATTTAAAGCCAACATAACAAGGTACGACATATCAAAATTTCATGCAAAACAGAGTTCAGGAGGTATGGGAAAGTTAGACATGAACAGACCGATCCATCAGATTTTTCTTAAAAGTCTGGTACTAGGATTCAACTGAAAGTTTTCTAGATATTCATTTTAAGTCCAAATGACTTGAAATCAGATCAAGTATAATCTTTTGGACGTCTAATTGGAAATGGGATCAACACAAATCAAGGTAGAGAACAATAGTGTATGAAATTCGCATAAACAGGTTGATAAGGTCGGAAGCAAAAATTGTATCAATAACTTTAAAAATATAGGAATTCTTGCTCCTCTAGAGGCAATAAATACAATTATGAAATAGCTCGAGTTCAGAGGATATGCATATGATTTACAAGATTGATGAAACAGAGCCCAAATTTCAGTTCCCATTGTTTTGGCTCACGCTTTGCGGTAAGAGAAAGGTAGTACAAATACAGAAATTAAAGTGAAGAAAGTAAATTATACTAATATTAAAGAAGACGCGGATGTGTCACCGCACGGGTGCGGAAGAGAATGTTTAGAAGAGAGGGGTGCACACCACCTAGACTTCACGTCAAGCTTGGTAAATGGGTTTTCGGCGTCACCTCGGAAGGAATAATTTACAGTAGCTTATTTGTCACTAATATCGATACTCGTATAGAGACGAGCTGAGCAATCAAAGGAAAGTAGATGAGAACGTCGCTCCGAAGAGTTTGAAAGGAACAGATGCTAAGGTGAGATGCAGTTTGTTGTTTGTTGTTGTAGTTGTATTGTTGTTGTAGTTTTATTGTTGTTTGTAAAAGTTGTGTGTTTTGTATTTGATTGTGTGTTTTATATTTGATTGTGTTATAGACTGGTCCTTAAACCTTTCTTTTATAGGGGGTTCACATAGTAGATAAGAATACGGTCTTTGTTGCATAGTCGGTTGAGTTGCATAAGGTTTTTTCTTACTTGACAACTACGTAACTAGGTGACACAGTTTCAACCACGTACGAAGACTTATTTTAAGGTCACAAGGATTAACCCCAATTAAGTCAAAGACTTAGAAAAGTCTTCAACGTTAATGTCATAACGTAGGCAAATATTTTCGTCTCTTCGCCGTTATTCTTCTTCTAGATAGTAGAGTTAGCGTTGACTACTTTGAGGCGTGCACTGTTGCATCGGTTTGCCAGCTAGGTGGTGAGACAACTTCAAACTTCTTGACTTCGCCGTGTACTAACGGAGGTCGTTTTCTATATGATATAGTAGGATAGAATCCCTATTCAACACATACCCTTCGCATGCACATGTAGGTCCCCTAGAGAACCTAAGATAATTTTCCTCCTTCAATTAAACATGTCTCTTTGCATGAATGAATACAACACACATGCACGTAATGTATATGTTAAGATAATTGCTTCTTCTTCTTCTTCACTTAAGTATGTGGTGAAGTCCACACCTTTCTATACACATAAACAAAGGGATAATGATCTCCCTTTTTGCATGGAACCATAGCAAGCTATTCGCATGCAAATACTGTTAGCTTTCCGCATGCAAACCGACTTCATCGTATACAGACTTAATCATGCCTCGTGGTTCTTTTATGAGGAGTTTCCTCCTCATACGCGAACCGTATCTAGCTCGCAGGGCTTTGTGGCAAGCGAATCATCACTAAACTTAATATTATGTGGGCTCGCCAGTTATACGTGTTATAGATCACGGACTTGACAAACTCCACTCGAGACATTTATTGTCTTGTCTTGTCCTGAATGTTAATTTAGGTGTAAACACCTCATTTTCTCTATGATCTGGGTTCGCTGTTCGGTATCGAGCAAGGGCTTGTGTTCTTAGGGTTTTGGGTGAATCCTTCAAGCTCAGGCAGGCCTGGTAGCGTTTGTTTGGAGCCCAAACGTAATTTGAAGGAGAATCGAGGATACAACTCATATCCTGAAGTTGCAAGGGTGATCAGGTTGTTTACATTGGAGTACATGCGAGGCGTAATTGATGATGGGCACGCGAAGTCTGTGGGTTCGTTTTTTCCTCTAAGCTTATGGTTATTGTTCTGGTACGCTTAGAAGTGGAATGAGGAGTTATACTGAAAAGGACCATTGCGGAAAGAAAGTGTTAAGCCGAGACTTGTTGACTACCAACAAAACTGTACCACTATGAGTAGACTTTGTTTTAAAATCTAATGCATGCAATAATTTATTTTATAATAAATTACAATTTAGTTATCAGTTAAATTTCACCTTACAAATACATCATTTAGATATTGCTGCTACTGCCTTGCAGAGAAGAAATGTAAGTGCTCCTGCCCTAACAAGACGAAAAAGATGTGTTACTGCCCTGTTGAGGTACGTGCTACTGCCTGGCCGAGAAGACATGTAAGTGCTACTACCAAATGTACAGTAGCATCACACATACTGCCGGTGCTATACTGAAAGTAACAAGAACTGGCTCACCTTCCTCCTCACCTCAGAGAATCGAGTCCAAAAGTAAATCATATCCGTATGTAATTTCAAATCGAATTGAAATTGCAATAGCAGTGGCAGCATGATTAAGTAGTAGCAACATGACTAGACCCCAGCCGGATAACATCACGTTTCAAAACCCAAAACCATCTTCTGATGCAACCTCACCCAACCCTCCAATGCATCAACCTCAGCTCCGAGCCCAAAGCCCTTCATACCGTCGCCAACATCGGCCTAGATTTTCCCTTCCTTAGATGCGCCATCGACAACCACGACGACTTCTCTTCCCTCACTGACTACCTTTTCAAGTCATCCCTGACGAGATCGCGATCGCCAACTCTGAGAATTCTAGTGATCACAACTGAGCACGAGCCTCCTCTAGAATTGCACTGCGATCGCCGATGTGGGGATTGCCATCAACGTTTGCAACGTACAGTAACATCACTCCAAAGATCTAGGTTCTCTCGAGAGATGTCTGCCTTTAGTTAGTGGCCTTAGATACAGTGCCCCCAGCACCATTGTCAGGGGAGAGAGAGAGAGCAATTAGATCATGGCACATATACTGAAACAAAATGGTTTGTGCATTTAGATAATTTTATATTGAAATTCGGGGTCGGATTTTGAAATCAGTGGTTATGGGTTAGGATTGCGTCCTTTTTTGTTTAAAAACTATGCCAAGTGGGGTTTTGCATTTTGATATTTGGTCGGAAACTATGATGTAATTCTCCATTTATTTTATTAAGCAAAATTATTTGTTGTGGTGTTAAATGCTTTATTTGTTACTTGAGTAAAGTTCATGGATTTAATGATTTACCGAAAATGGGATTTTCTGTGGATTATATATTTATAAATATTATGAAGAGTTATCAAAAGTGAGATTTCGATGGTGTCAGATATCTATATATATGTGGGATAAGATTATATATTATATTCTTACGAGAAGTACATTTCGTCATAATATTATAGTATATGTTTATTATCGTTATCGTGAGACACGAGTGTCATAGTCTTGTATGTGTATACGTATATAAATTTTTTATATGTGCTTTTAAAGTCATAAAACTATTATCATAAATATATTCTCACTGGGAGTATTTTCCGTCGTAATGGTGTGACATGAGTGTGGGACGCAAACGTAGTAGCCTGAAACGGGAGTATCTTTCCTTCATTATGGTGTGACGTGAGCGTGGGACGCGAGCGTCATAACCCGGTATGAGTATACATATATAATTAAGCGCGGGAAAGAAAGAGACTCAATATTATATTATTTTAATATTTTTAACTATTGGGGCTAGTCTCGTTTATTAAGATCTATACCCAAAGTTGGGTGTCTGAAATCTTGTTGCATGCATCACAGCTTTTCTGAAGTAATTAATTGGGAAAACATAAAGTTTTATTTTAAAAAAAATTGTTTTGCCCACTCACTCTAACTCATTTTTAAATATCCAGATTGCAAGTTAGCTTAATGAGGTCAAACGTAGATAGAGTCGAGGCATAATCCATATTAATAACTTCCGCTTATTTGAATATTTTCGTTTTCCTTCTTAAATTGTTAGAATTGCTCTGAATCTACAAATTTTAGAAATGAGATAATTGTTTGTTCAATATTAGTTAACTTGAAAGGTGTTGTGAAATTGGGGAGCACGTAGGCTCTATGAGTTATAAGGTTGAAGTTTAAATTTAGAAGTGTTGCGGGTTTTCGTTTAAAGAAAGGATGTCCACTTTCATGAAAAATTTTGTTAAATTTTCGGTTAAATCTTTTTTAAAGGTGGTAACTGCAAGATTTAGTTCGGATTTCATAGTAAAAATCTAGATGAGTCCTGACAGCAGCCCTCAAACTGTATTATTGATGCACTCCATTTTGACTGTAACTCTCCATAGCCTTTGAGTTGAATAAAATCAGTAGTTTCTTTAAAAAAAAGTTGTCTAGTAAGACTTCCAAACACTCCCGGCCTGCTCCTTTCTTTGCTTGGTTACCAAATTGATCTGCTCCTTTCTTTGCTTGGTTACCAAATTGACCTGAAATAGTACTGAAATTCAACAAGGGGACATCATTTAGGTTCTGATTCTTATAGGGTACGGTCGATCAGCTCGTGCATTCCAAGTTCCTGGACCTGCCCGGCGAGTTTGTGATAACAGAATGAGTAATGCTACCTGGTCATGGTTGGTGTACAGAGTCTTCTTTTGTTTTTGGTCTTCAGAGACTTTGCAAGTCGTCTCCCACCCATTCTCCTGTGTCCATCTTTTTTTGGTAGTGGCCTCCATCATTTTCGAAAAGTCGAGTTGCTTGCATGCTTTTAAAAAAAGCAGAGAATCATTGTAGCAAACAACTCTATCCGTCGCTATCTCGGTGCTAATAATAAGAGCTTTTTCGGCCCCAACGAATATCTCTGTCTGAAGCGCTAAAGCAAGCTTAAACGTGAAACACACCTGGGTTTTTTCATCATCAGAGCATAATTGTATTACGTCAGATAAGCTACGGCATAATTGTATTAGGTAAGCGTCATATATATTTCTAAATTTTCTTAGAATCTGCGGTGCTCAAATAATTGGTTTTCACTTTTCCTTATAAAAATGATCCATCTTAATCTCGTAATGCTTTTCCTGATGGGACTGATCGATTATTTTGATACGTACCCCCTTCATTTTCTGGAACTCCTGCTTTAGTAGGCAGATGCGCCCATCCAAACTTTCTACTACTTTCAAGAGACTGGTGTGTTTGCTACAAATTGATGACCTGATATAGTGCTTGTTCGATCTATTTCAATATGAACAGTTGCTTTTAACTCGTTTATGCTTGATTCTTATGATAATGAAACCAATTATTTGCTTCGTTATTGTTTGGTCTAGAATTTACAGTCCTTCAAACAACCGGCTTGTATATTGTGTTAGGCATGCCAGTACCTTTGGGTCAGGTACAACCTTGAAGTTGGATGCTGCTCGCGTCCCTCTTCTGACTTCTTCTCACAGCGATCGTGACAGACGCCGATCTTCTTCCTCTGTGCTGGGTTCTCTTCTCAGACCTATAAGGGAAAAGTCCCTCTAGGATTTTTCTCCACCCCTTGCGGATGGCCGAATCTTACTTAGTATGCAAGAATACTAAGCAGCGGGTATCAAGATTTGCAGGATATGGACTGGCGAACGGGTTCTCCAGAACTGGTTGCGGGAGTAAAACTGCTCAACGGATTGAATAGGGGAGTAGTGAGACTTCAACGGATTGAAATCTGTCAGACTTAACGGATTAGGTCCCTTGTGCAGCTGACGGATCATGCTACGGTTGCTGACGGATCAGGCTTGGTTGCTCCGGGGAGGCTTAAAGACGTTCGCGTGGCGAAGTTGTTGTCTGTTTGTTGATAGATGTAGTTGTCCCCTTTCTTGATCATCAAGTCCTTTTATATATATGACACCATACTGCTAGGGTTTAGGAATCCACTTTGTAATGCAAGACAACCTCTTAAAGCCCAATCCTTTAAGCCCAATACTTTTCTGTTTGTAACTCAATCTCTTGTGGCCACGTGTTTTCTCTCTTCTGATACTCTCGCGAACGCTTTTCCTCCCGCGAGCGTGTTTCCATGATACACAGCCTCTTCCGCAAGCGCGTCTCCTCCTGCGAGCAAACTATCTTCCCTCGCGAGCGTGTTTCGTTAGTGCCCTCCTCGCGAGCGCATTTGACTTTCTGAGCATTCTTTGACCTTCCTGACCGCAGGTATCGGTCCACTTGTGCTTTCATAAATGGGCTTTCGTCATTTACTTTTGGACCTAACAGCTATCAACCTCCTTTAGGCCATATACACCCATCAACCTCCTTCAATCTCTCAATCCATCAATTTAATTACCTCTTTTAATCACTATTCACTACAGATTGCATTTCTGGATCAATTTTTATACAGCGGTGCAACTCCTTCAATCTCCTAGGGCATATGCACCCATCAACCTCCTTCAATCTCTCAATCCATCAATTTAATTACCTCATTCAATCACTATTCATTACAGATTGCATTTCTGGGTCAATTTTTATGCAGCAGTGCAACTCCGTCAGAGAGGCAATCACTATTTATCAATTAAAATTTTATTTTTAAAATTTTATATATGATACTTAACCAATAATCAAATGACATGTGACATTTTCGGGTCTCTTATCATCGAAATAATGGTATGGATTTTCGATAGGATTTCAGACCAACCAAAATTTGACACGTGTATGTTTGTCGACCAATTAATATCGTTGGATTTTGGATAGGATTTTCGATTAGATTTTTGACGAATGACGATTCCACACGTAGCATGATCTTTAAACTTTATGATCCGAAATTGTCCATAAATAAGTCGGATCACCTATTCTATACTCACTCAACCTTCACAACTCATTTACATCACTACCAAAACACAATCCCTCAATTACTTCTTCATATTCCCTCATCACTACGATGAGCTTCTTTCGTAAATTATTGAATCAAAGGCAAAAACAAAGTCAAGATGACGCTCAGATGATGTATACCATGATGAATAACGTGGCCATGTTTATGTTGCATCTTGATACTTCAGATGAACCACAAGGACGAGGTTTACGTCCTGATCGCTCTCCTAATCACCCCAGAAATAGAGAATCTGGGAGAACAAGTCTCATTTCTGATTACTTCATCGAGCGCCCTATCTTTAGGGCAGAAGAATTTCGTCAGAGGTACCGAATGCACACCCATGTGTTTAACCAAATCATGACGAAGCTCTGTAACCACGACACTTAATGGCATCAAAAGGCTGATGCCGTTGGAAAACTAGGGTTGCTGCCCCAACAAAAGATGACAGGTGCCCTTCAAATGTTGACGTATGGTGCAGCTGCTGATCAGTGTGCCGAGATATGCAGGATGGGTGAATCAACAACACTAGAGTGCATGAAGAAGTTTTACCAACAGGTGGAACATTATTTTGGTGAAGAATATCTCCATGCCCCAACACAGCGAGATCTCCAAAGGCTTCTTACTAGGACCGATGAACAAGGCTTTCCAGGAATGATCGGAAGCATTGACTGCATGCATTGGGAGTGGAAGAATTGTCCAACAGGATGGCATGTAGCTTATAGTGGTCGGAAGGCTCGTCCCACAGTCATACTTGAGGCCGTGGCCTCGCATGACACATGGGTGTAGCACTCTTTCTTTGGTGTGCCAGTAGCTCAAAATGATATCAACGTCCTTGATCAATCACTGATCTTTGAAGAGCTCATAGCTGGAAACACCCCAGCTGTGACATTTCACGTTAACAGAAGGAGGTATAGCAATGCTTATTATATGGCTGACGAAATATATCCAAGGTACTCAACATTTGTTAAAACTATTCCCAATCCTGAATCCCAAACACAAAAACTATTTGCAAAGAAACAAGAAGCGTACCACAAAGATGTAGAGAGGTGTTTCGGCATCTTGCAATCTCGTTGGGTGATCATTCGTCATGGAGCTCGGTTGCACAAGAGGTCGACACTGAGAAACATAATGACCGCTTGTATTATACTACATAACATGATTGTGGAGGATGAATTTGTGGAAAGCGAATTTGTCGAGCTGGGAGAAGAAGATCTACTAAACCCACTAGTTGCAAGAGTTTATGATAGGCCAGTGGATCAACAGGGTAATCGAATTCCTTTTTTACCAGTGGAAAGAGATTGACGAAACCAACATGCATTTTGAGACCGTATTGACCATCTCGAGTCAGCTTATATCCACAACATTCTTCAGAATGATTTAGTGGAGCACAATTGGGCTTTGGAAGCCAACCAACAATAATCAATTGTCGATTTCAATTTGGTATTGTATTTTTATCTTGTGTTGTATTTTAATAAGTTATTTTAATATTTTTTTCATAAATAATAACTTGAAATGGAGGAACATAAAATAACGGAAAAATATTACAACATAATATCACTCTTCATTAAAGTGAACATAATAATCATCACTAGTGCTACTACTCTCATTCATTTTTCTCATGATCTCTGCTTTCCTCTTTGTGTGCCATATCAACTTTCCCAGGGTCATGATACTCCTATCCATTGTCATAATTTTGGTTTCTTCTACCAACTCCAAATGAGCATCACGTCGGGCCAACCTTGCTTCTTTTTATTTTCAAGCTCAAAGCTCTCCCTAGCCAACCGAATGCTCTCCTCATCTCTTCTCATACTAGCCTCCATAAATATCTTTTGATTACATTGCATACTATTAAAAATCGCTAAAGATAACTCTTCTTTCTCGGTCATACCTTTTTTTTCCTTTCTTCTTTGCTTCCATTACCGTTTTTATTCCCTAAGGTCTAACCGGACTCGTAAGACGATGTCTCTCTTGGTTTGGTGGCGGAGTTGTGTATCCTTCATCATCACCCAAGTCAATATTCCCATCCAAGTCGATATGCTCATTGGTGTCATGAAGATCAGGGGATGGAAAATTTCGGTCAAACGGAGAAGGAGTACTACTCTCAACCGTCATGAAATGAGGATGGTTCTTTAACGCTTCATAACAATCTTTCTTATTAAATTCCTTTTTTAAATCTTTGTAATATAATGATTGAGCTTGAGTTTCCTACAACACACAAAAAACAATATATATCACATATATGAAAATTAAATTTCATATATTAATTGAAATATTTAATGTATGACAAAATACATTTAATTGAAATATTTAATGTATGACAAAATACATGAAAAAACTTAAAAATAGACATACCTCATCAACCAAATTCGTCCCACTAGCCGCACGAGTACTTGCTTTTGTTACACAACTATGCTACTTCTTAATCATTTTCTTCAAACGTGAAAAACGTGATTCGATCGCCATTTTGGAACGGGGTCCTTAGGAAGGATCGTCGGGATTTCCACACCAATTCTTGGTGTAATCGTCATGGACTTTCTGCCACAAATTACCTTTGGCTTTATATCGACCGGTGATGTTGTAGGTGGATTGCCGTCCTCAAGAAACACATAGTTACAAGTCTTCGGAGGAAAGCCAATTAGACATATAAATTAGGAAATTAAGAAAGAAATTGGGAAATTAGGAAAGAAATTGAAAAATTAATATATGAAGGAAGGGAGAAGAAGAAATGAGAAGTGGTGTAAATTATGAAGAATAGAGTTAGGGTATATATAGGAAGAATTCGACCATTTGAATCGAACCGTTTGGCCTTGGACCAGCGGCTGCCACGTGGTAGCTTCTGGTTGGCCAATGAAAAAAATGCTGTCGGCCACATTTTTAATTTTTTTAATGGCACGAAAACGCGCCGTATTAAAAAAAAGCAGGCGGGCACCCACATGTGTGGGGCCCACACTTTCACCGACCCAGTCTCTCATGCAGTCGATCTACGCCTGCCTGCCTGTCTTTTTGACAGGTCCCACCTATCTTTTTTCTTCTCACATTCTCCGCTACATCCAACCTTTTCCGGCACATCTGCAATTTGTCTACCAAATAGAATGACTGCGCCTCTCGGGTGCAGTTGCTCTTAGGATTTATCAGCACAACTTAACTCGTTATGATTTAGCTTTGGCTCATATATAGCTGGCTTGCTCACTTGGGCTATTCTGAGTTTCTCAATCAAATGTAATACCCTATTTGCTTGATTACAACACGCATTATAATGTATAGTGCTTGTTGATATTCCCTGTCAAACCCAAACAAAGTGCGATAGTGTATACCAGTGTTTGTGGAGGACTTGACGAAGACGAGAGCTTGTCTGACTGGTATGGCCCTCCAAATGTATATCATAGTGTGTACAGCCTTGCAACAATCATGCATGATTTATTTCCTTGTTTTGGTCGATTAGGAGTTTAGGACTAAGAACCAGTTTGAACAATAAATAGAGCCCGATAGCTTCTACCAAATTATCTCATCAGCACTACTTGTCAATATTGCTAGACAGTAGTTGGACTGGTACCATGGCCAATTATCCATACTCCTCCCCACCACCGCCGCCTTCACCGTGTAATAACACAACTTCTCCGATACTCCCTCCACCTCCACCTCCACCTCCACCGCCAGCATGTAACCATAAAACTGCTACTCCAGCACTTCCACCTCATTTCCCATCACCAACACCACCGCCGCCACAATCACCACCACCGCCGCCACAATCCCCACCACCGCCGCCTTTACCTTTACCTTCACCTCCACCTTCACCTCCACCTTCGCCTCCAACCCCATCATATTTGTCACCCCGATCACCACCCTCTCCCGCACCGGTACTTCCACCGCCTTCATTGCCATTACCACCACCTCCATCACAGTCACCACCTAAACCTTCAAAGACACAAGCATCACCAACTCCCTTGCTGCAACCAACAACACTACCACCCTTATCATCTCCATACTACTTTCCCCAAACACCACTTCATTCACCACTTTCCCCAGATCCACCACTCTGTCATTGCGAATGCCGATCTCCTTGGATAGCCCCTGCTAATCATTATAATTCACCAGCACCAGTTCTTTTAGGCACCTTTGTCTCCCTAGGTGGTGTATTTTTTCTTGCATTTATTGTAAATGGTCTCCTTTCCATGGCCGAGAAGAAGAGAATGCTGAGATTGCCGACAATGTCTGGGACGTCGGAGCCACCTGCCTCACATGTACAGACACAAGGAGACGTCCACAAGTTTGAGAGCATCCCCGCAGGAACATCTACTCAGCACACTGTGATTGATATGGGCAATAATGGTCTAGAACAGGTGGCGGCTCTTCCAGAACAAGGTGCTGGTCAAGTTGTAGAACAAGCTTCACATCAAACCAGTAACCCAAATGTAGCAGACAAGTTGAGTTCAGATACAGAGTTCGGCAAGCCTTCCGGTGAACAAAGTGTGACTAACATGGATGCTCCTCAAGGTGCAGATGAAGGAAAATTGGACCAGAGTGTGACTGACAATGCAGATGCATCTCCAAATGTGGAGGAAGGGTCTCATGAAGTTGAAGATGAATCAAATGACTCCAAAAAGAAATTGCGTTTTCCCAAAAAGAAAAAATCACCAAGAAATGGTGCGAAGAAGGGAAATGAAAAGCGTCCTGGAGTCGGTCAATTTATAAATGCTGCTAATGTTTTAGTGAGACAACAATCTCCAGATGAAGAAGATGATGAAGAACAAGAAAGTGAAGAAAACCCTGCTGCGGATAAGCAAGAAGCGGAGGAGCGCGATGACAAGCCTCTTTTTGACCCAACTGAGGCAAACAACAAAGATTCTGATCAAACTGTGGATGAAGGTTCTCATGAAGTTGAAAATGAATCAAATGATTCCAAAAAGAAATTGCGCTTTCCTGAAAAGAAAAGAGCACCAAGAAATGGTGCGAAGAAGGGAAATGAAAAGCGTCCTGGAGTCGGTCAATTTATAAATGCAGCTAATGTTTTAGTGAGACAACAATCTCCAGATGAAGAAGATGATGAAGAACAAGAAAGTGAAGAAAAACCTGCTGCGGATAAGCAAGAAGCGGAGAAGCGCGATGACAAGCCTCTTTCTGACCCAACTGAGGCAAACAACAAAGATTCTGATCAAACTGTGGATGAAGGTTCTAATGAAGTTGAAGATGAATCAAATGATTCCAAAAAGAAATTGCGCTTTCCTGAAAAGAAAAGAGCACCAAGAAATGGTGCGAAGAAGGGAAATGAAAAGCGTCCTGGAGTCGGTCAATTTATAAATGCTGCTAATGTTTTAGTGAGACAACAATCTCCAGATGAAGAAGATGATGAAGAACAAGAAAGTGAAGAAAAACCTGCTGTGGATAAGCAAGAAGCGGAGGAGCGCGATGACAAGCCTCTTTCTGACCCAACTGAGGCAAACAACAAAGATTCTGATCAAACTGTGGAGGAAGGTTCTCATGAAGTTGAAGATGAATCAAATGACTCCAAAAAGAACTTGCGCTTTCCCGAAAAGAAAAGAGCACCAAGAAATGGTGCGAAGAAGGGAAATGAAAAGCGTTCTGGAGTCGGTCAATTTATAAATGCTGCTAATGTTTTAGTGAGACAACAATCTCCAGATGAAGAAGATGATGAAGAACAAGAAAGTGAAGAAAAACCTGCTGCGGATAAGCAAGAAGCGGAGGAGCGCGATGACAAGCCTCTTTCTGACCCAACTGAGGCAAACAACAAAGATTCTGATCAAACTGTGGAGGAAGGTTCTCATGAAGTTGAAGATGAATCAAATGACTCCAAAAAGAAATTGCGCTTTCCCGAAAAGAAAAGAGCACCAAGAAATGGTGCGAAGAAGGGAAATGAAAAGCGTTCTGGATTCAGTCAAGTCGTAAACACTGCTAGTATTTTTGAGGCACAACAATCTCAAGATGAAGGCGACGATGAAGAACAAGAAAGTGAAGAACAACCTACTGCAGATAAGCAAGAAGCAGAGGAGCACGATGACAAGCCTCTTTCTGACCAAACTGAAGCAAACAACAAAGCATCTGATCAAACTGTGGAGGAAAGATCAGCTCGAGAAGAATCAAATGACTCCAAACAGAATTTGCACTTACCCAAGAAGAAAAAATCTCCAAGTAGTGGTGCAAAGAAGGGAAATAAACCTTATGGAGTTCGTCAAGTTTTAAATCCTCTCAGTATTTATGATCCAGAAGAGGTAGAAAACTCTCAAGTTGGTGACAACGAAGAAGATCAATATGAATCGAGACCTCAAGACGATGAAGAAGAATTAATTATGGGTGATTCAAACAATACAGATGAAAACGTTGAACAACCTACTTCGGCTGAACAAGAAGCAGACGGACAAGATGACAGGCCTCTTAGTCCCCAAACTGGGACAAACAACAGAGATTCTAGTCAAAATGTGGAGGAAGGATTCAAAGCAGCTAGAGAAAAATCAAATGACTCCAAGAACAAGTCGAGCTTAGCCAAGAAGAAAAAAACTCCGAGCACTGGTGTAAAGAAGCGAAATGAAAAACCTTCTTCAAGTAATGTTGCAATGGAAAATGAACCTTATGGAATCCGTCAATATCTGAGTCCTGCAAGTATTTTTAATCCAGAAGGGGTAGAAACTTCTCAAGACGATGACAACAATGAAGAGCTATATGAATCAGCACCTCAAGACAACGAAGAGCCACATGAATCAGAACCTCAAGAAGAAGATGAAGAATTAATTACTAAGAATACTGAAGGTATTGACGGTGTAGACAAGGTAGATCCCGCTGAAGAAAATTCCATTGGTTCCCAAAGAAAATTGTGGCCCCTTAAGAAGGAGAAAGCTTGGAGTAGTCGTCGTCATCCACAAGGAAAAATACAACATTCCAATTTTGGTCAATCAGTGAATGCCAGGGGTAATATTTATTGTGAGGTAGCACAATCTCAAGAAGATGCCGACGCCAAAGTCGAAGTGGAAGAATCTGATGAGTTTCTGCATGATGGTGAAGAATTGAATTCATGTGCGAATGATATAAGCAGGGTAATGGTTTCTTTGGACCATGCACAAGGTGGCAAGCTTAAAGTATCCGATCCATTTTCTTCTGCTCGAGGAAGTAAACAAGCTTTGAGTAAAGCAATGGTATGTTAACATTTTCACTCATGTATATATATATACACATGTGTGCACTTAATAGTTTTTAGTGTCACAACTCATAGTAACTATGAAATTTTTTTTGATACATTGTCATATAAAAAATGTCCTCGTAAAATTTAGTTTTTTTTATGAAATATAAGTTATATATAGAATTGATACAGTGAATATATGTTACATTTGTTAATATATTGTAGAATTTTGAAACAGGATGTTGATGGTGATGATTATGAAGATGACAAAGCAAAAGTACATGAATCGAAGTCATCTGGCAGTTCAAAAAAAGATTCACAAGGGCGACAACATCATACTCAGGTACGACAGGCGAAAAAGCAATTGAATCTTGGAAAAATTAGGACTGCCGCAAGCGGTAGTGATCCAGGCAAGGCACTGGCTATTTTTGACAATGAAGATGACAGAGTACAAGAGTCCGAAGTACCATTTGCCTCAAATGTGGATTCATACGGCCAACTGCAGACTGGTGCGAAGAAGGGAAATGAAAAGCGTTCTGGATTCAGTCAAGTTGTAAACGCTGCTAGTATTTTTGAGGCACAACAATCTGAAGATGAAGGCGACGATGAAGAACAAGAAAGTGAAGAAAAACCAGCTGCGGATAAGCAAGAAGCGGAGGAGCGTGATGACAAGCCTCTTTCTGACCCAACTGAGGCAAACAACAAAGATTCTTATCAAACTGTGGAGGAAGGTTCTCATGAAGTTGAAGATGAATCAAATGACTCCAAAAAGAAATTGCGCTTTCCCGAAAAGAAAAGAGCACCAAGAAATGGTGCGAATAAGGGAAATGAAAAGCGTTCTGGATTCAGTCAAGTTGTAAACGCTGCTAGTATTTTTGAGGCACAACAATCTCAAGATGAAGGCGACGATGAAGAACAAGAAAGTGAAGAACAACCTACTGCAGATAAGCAAGAAGCAGAGGAGCACGATGACAAGCCTCTTTCTGACCAAACTGAAGCAAACAACAAAGCATCTGATCAAACTGTGGAGGAAAGATCAGCTCGAGAAGAATCAAATGACTCCAAACAGAATTTGCACTTACCCAAGAAGAAAAAATCTCCAAGTAGTGGTGCAAAGAAGGGAAATAAACCTTATGGAGTTAGTCAAGTTTTAAATCCGCTCAGAATTAATGATCCAGAAGAGGTAGAAAACTCTCAAGTTGGTGACAACGAAGAAGATCAATATGAGTCGAGACCTCAAGACAATGAAGAAGAATTGATTTTGGGTGATTCAAACAATACAGATGAAAACGTTGAACAACCTACTGCGGCTGAACAAGAAGCAGACGGACAAGATGACAGGCCTCTTAGTCCCCAAACTGGGACAAACAACAGAGATTCTAGTCAAAATGTGGAGCAAGGATTCAAAGCAGCTAGAGAAGAATCAAATGACTCCAAGAACAAATCGAGCTTAGCCAAGAAGAAAAAAACTCCGAGCAGTGGTGTAAAGAAGCGAAATGAAAAACCTTCTTCAAGTAATGTTGCAAAGGAAAATGAACCTTATGGAATCCGTCAATATCTGAGTCCTGCAAGTATTTTTAATCCAGAAGGGGTAGAAACTTCTCAAGACGATGACAACAATGAAGAGCTATATGAATCAGCACCTCAAGACAACGAAGAGCCACATGAATCAGAACCTCAAGAAGAAGATGAAGAATTAATTACTAAGAATACTGAAGTTATTGAAGGTGTAGACAAGGTAGATCCCGCTGAAGAAAATTCCATTGGTTCCCAAAGAAAATTGTGGCCCCTTAAGAAGGAGAAAGCTTGGAGTAGTCGTCGTCATCCACAAGGAAAAATACAACATTCCAATTTTGGTCAATCAGTGAATGCCAGGGGTAATATTTATTGTGAGGTAGCACAATCTCAAGAAGATGCCGACGCCAAAGTCGAAGTGGAAGAATCTGATGAGTTTCTGCATGATGGTGAAGAATTGAATTCATGTGCGAATGATATAAGCAGGGTAATGGTTTCTTTGGACCATGCACAAGGTGGCAAGCTTAAAGTATCCGATCCATTTTCTTCTGCTCGAGGAAGTAAACAAGCTTTGAGTAAAGCAATGGTATGTTAACATTTTCACTCATGTATATATATACACATGTGTGCACTTAATAGTTTTTAGTGTAACAACTCATAGTAACTATGAAATTTTTTTTGATACATTGTCATATAAAAAATGTCCTCGTAAAATTTAGTTTTTTTTATGAAATATAAGTTATATATAGAATTGATACAGTGAATATATGTTACATTTGTTAATATATTGTAGAATTTTGAAACAGGATGTTGATGGTGATGATTATGAAGATGACAAAGCAAAAGTACATGAATCGAAGTCATCTGGCAGTTCAAAAAAAGATTCACAAGGGCGACAACATCATACTCAGGTACGACAGGCAAAAAAGCAATTGAATCTTGGAAAAATTAGGACTGCCGCAAGCGGTAGTGATCCAGGCAAGGCACTGGCTATTTTTGACAATGAAGATGACAGAGTACAAGAGTCCGAAGTACCATTTGCCTCAAATGTGGATTCGTACGGCCAACTGCAGACTGGTGCTCAAGGAATTGAACAGTCTCTGATCAGTACTCTCCAAAGTTTAACCAGCACAGTTGATGATTATCCAGCTGAGGGATTGAAGTCTCTTAAAGATGGTAATCACAAAGGTAAAATGGCAGAAGGACATAAGTTGAGCAAAGACTCACGCAGGATCAAAGGTCAGATTATAGGACCGAGAACAAGAACAGTACCTCCTAATCTTGTGACAACCAAAATTGGTGAAGATATAGGCCAGGGATTATTGGTGTCTCTCAGAGGTAATCAAGGAGGAGGATCAGTGAATGATGGCTCAAGTAAAGGTGTGTCCGGCTCCGTTCAGACTAGTGAAGGAACACAACAGCTTTCCAATTTTGTCGGAATTTTGACTGCCACAAATGAAGGTGATTCAAATCCAGAACCAGAAGTTTCTGAAGATGTCAAAGAGTTGGAGTCAGAATATTCAGACAAAGATCTGAGCGTCCAAGAACCTTCTCCAGATGAAATGGAGCCTTCGGCAGATGATCAAAGCGTGTTTGTGACTGTTGATGATCATCCAGACATGCAACAATTTCATAAGAATGAGTACGACGAAGGATCAGGTGAATCATATAAAGAGGCTCCCTCTGGAAAGCCTCTTTCTCGTCCTCGTACCACAAATCTCAGAGGAAAAAGAAGAGCCTGATTCTAGCCACTGCTACATGTTGTTGTGGTTGCCTAACTGATCTTCCATAGATCGAGTGCTTCTCAAGCTTAAAATGGATGCATCATCTCGTGTGATTTGGGTTTGTCTTCAACTCTGTTTCATTTCAGTTTCATCTTCTTCAATATACCAATAATGTTGTTCCTACTGGTAGATATGCTTTGTTTGCAATAAGGCACTCATATGTTTGTTTTCGGTTCCTGACTATTGCATATTCTTTTTGGACTCTGTACTGGGTTGTCGGTTTGGGGCCTAGTCCAAGTTAGTGTTCTGTATTTGCTGGGCATAATCTGTGTACTTAAGTTAATTATGACTTGATTTTCAGTCGTGTTATATACATGATTCATGCACTGTGTTAATTTCATAAGTTGATTTTAAGTATACCCTAAAGCCTTGTATGTTGTAGTTATTTTTATATATGACTGCATGCATGATAGTGTACACCAGGGGCTATTTACTACAAACTTATTTTCAAGTTGTGGCTTTACCATGTTATGGATCCCAAATGGGGAAATCTATGGGTTTATAAGGATTTGAGAATGGATCGATAAGATACTTTACTATGAGCTTATAAGGATCTGTTCACTACTATTAATTGGTTTACGATGTGAAGCCTAAATCACTTTCTAATGATATTTGATCAGAACCAGGTTATATCTAGCTCACATATGCATTTCTCTTGACCTGCCTATATATGAGATGCATGCTTGGCTACCTGGAGTTACTAGTTGATCGTCCAGTCTTCTTAATTATATTAGCATATATCTTAGTTTTAAGCGCAATTCCTAGATGGAAACACTCATAACTGTGCACGTCTCCGTGCGCTAACCTAGAGAAACCCTAGTTCTATCAAACCCAATGACGGCCTCCCTCTCCTCCCTCCAAATCTCACCGATCCAATCCCGTCTCCACCAACACTCCATCATGACCTCCCCTCTCATCATGTCAACCACCCTAGAAGGTGGCACTGCAAGCTTTGCCGCCTCCTTGGCTCTTGCAAGTGGTGATGTTATCGATATCTCTCACCTTGATCATCCAGATGAACCTCGTCCTGATTCGAGGCTCTACCTTCTAGCACGTACCACCAATTCATTGCAGGCCAGTGCTGACAATTTGCAAAATCACTTCAAGCGGATCTGGATGCTGCGGTGCCTCTTTCGAGTTGAGTCTCATGATCGTGCACTACCAGACCTTAAATTTCGTCGGCTAAGAAGTCGTCGGGCAAAATCCGTCGACCAACACTATAGCCGACGAATTGACTGTTCATCGTCGGCTAAAGTCATTTATTTAGCCGACGAATAAATTTTTCGTCGCTTAATTTCTGGACTTTAGCCGACGAAATTTATTAAAATTCGTCGGCTATAGCTATTATTTTTATTTATTTATTTAACTTAGCCGACGAATTTTAAGGTATTTCGTCGGCTATAGTTATTATTATTTTTTTTAATTTTAGCCGACGAATTTTATTAAATTTCGTCGGCTATAGTTATTATTATTTTATTTATTTAACTTTAGCCGACGAATTTTATTAAAATTCGTCGGCTAAAGTTATTATTTTTTTATGTAATTATTATTTTTTAAAAACTTTAGCCGACGAATTTTAGGGTATTTCGTTGGCTATAGTTTTTTTTTAATTTTTTCATGTTTTTTTCTTTTTTAATTTATTGTATTTTTAATTAAAATTTTTACTTCTTTTTTGTTTTTACACCGAAAAAGGAGTAAGGAGGAGAGGAGGAGAAGAAGGTTAGGAGAGGGAGAGGAGGAGGAGAAGAGGAGAGAAAGGAGGAGGAGAAGAATTTAGAGAAGTAGGAGGAGGAGGGATTTGAAGGAGGAGGAGAAGGTTAGGAGAGGGAGGAGGAGGAAGGAAGATGAAGAGGAGGAGGAGGAGGAGGAGGAGAAGAAGGTTAGGAGAGGGAGGAGGAGGAAGGAAGATGAAGAGGAGGAGGAGGATGAAGAGGAGGAGGAGGAGGAGGGAAGAGGAGGAGGAGGAGGAGGAGGAGGAGGAGGAGAAGGTTAGGAGAGGGAAGATGAAGAGGAGGAGGAGGGAAGATGAAGAGGAGGAGGAGGGAAGATGAAGAGGGGGAGGAGGAGGAGGAGGAGGAGGGAAGATGAAGAGGAGGAGGAGGAGAAAAATGAAAGATATAGAAAATTTTGAACTTTAGCCGACGAAATTTCGTCGGCTAAAGTTTAAAATTTTAGTCGAAAAATTTTAAAATTTTAAAAATCCCCGCCAAAAAATTTGAATTTTTAATTAACTTTAGCCGACAAAATTAGGGTAATTCGTCGGCTATAGTTATTTATTTTTTTATTTATTAATTTAACCTTAGCCGACGAAATACCCTAATTTCGTCGGCTATAGTTATTTATTTTATTTATTTATTTAACTTTAGCCGACGAATTACCCTAATTTCGTCGGCTAAAACCCTAAACCCTAAACCCTATACGTTGAAGCTTCAAACGAAAAAAAGTCGTGAAATAAGATATGACCGGAATGGTGAAATACGTCTATGGTTGAAAAATCATGTAATTCCGGTAAAGTCTCCGTACCGATAATTGCGGTTAACTCAATTTTCCATTCTTTCTCCCTAGAGGTAGCCCTATCTCCGGTAGTTATTTTTCATAAAATTTTTATACCACTGGTTGTGTCTCATCGATTTGAAACTATTTTCAGTTGAAGGTTCGGGCAAAATACGTAATTTAGACGGTCAAATGACCGTTTCCGTGCGTTAAGTGGTTTGACTTACGACATTGACCGTAAGGATCGAGTCCTTAACGTTGTCAGATTAAGTTAAATTTTTTCCTATATACATATTTCAACATAATGATCATATCCGACGGTCGGAATTTTGTTTCTTAACTTTGATAATCGGAATCACAACATGTGTACTAATGTTGTATAACTTGTTTACTAAGCTTTAAGTAAATGTTTCGTTTCTAAAACAAACTGTACGTAGAAACTTCAAACGCAAAAAAGTCGTGAAATAAGATATGACCGGAATGGTGAAATACGCCTATGGTTGAAAAATCACGTAATTCCGGTAAGGTCTCGGTGCCGATAGTTGCAATCAATACAATATAGAGGTTTGACTTACGAGATTGACCGTCTAGATGAAGTCCTTAAATTTATCGGATAAAGTTGAATTTTTTACCAGAGATATATTTCAACATATTGATGACATCTGACGGTCGTATTTTTTTTGTGAATTTTGATGACCGAAATCACAACATGCCTACTATTTACCATTATTTATCTATATGAGGAGGCCTATCATGGAGGGGTAAATGTCTCAAAATTTTTAGATGGACAGTTGCATCTCATTATGGTGAGTGTTTGTTGTGTTGAAGGTTTGACCAAAATACCTCATATAGGTGTAGATATAGACATTTTCGTGTGTTAAGCGTTTAGAAAAACTTCATTTTGAAGCCTTAAACGAACTCGGATGGCCAAAAACGCCTGTATGTCATGGCATTTGCCATGAGTTTTACTCGTAGGGCCATTCTGCTTCCAGATTGGTATCACAATAGTCAATCAGACACCGAAATATCCGTAGTGCAATTTTATAACTAAAAGTTACTTTAGCCGACGAAATACCCTAATTTCGTCGGCTAAAGTTCACATACTATAGCCGACGAAAAAAGCACTTTAGCCGACGAAAAATTTTTTTGTCGGCTAAAATTTAACTATAGCCGACGAAAAAATTAGTTTAGCCGACGAAATTTTAACTTAGCCGACGAAAAAAAAATTTCGTCAGCTAAAGTGGAATTTTAGCCGACGAAAAAAAATTTCGTCAGCTAAAGTCCACTTTAGCCGACGAAAAAAAATTTTGTCGGCCTGTTTTTAGATATTTCGTCGGCTATAGTCTTTTTTCTGGTAGTGGTGATTTATTCATAATCACCTTTGATATCCCGAAAGATCAGAGTAGTCTTTTGGGGAGGTCCTTGGTATTATCGTAAGACGCTAATGATTCTGGAGGAATACGATGGTCTCAAACCTCCTGCGTCCATTCCGATGAACAAGCTCTACTTCTGGGTGGGTCATCTGAACATACCCAAGGCCCTTTCAAAAGATCGATACATCCGAAATGTGTCGACTGTTGCAGGTACGTATATTTGCAAAGATGAACCACTCTTTACGTCTACTGGTCAGATTAGGGTTAGGCTTTCTCATGCCCTAGATCGTCCATTTTATGAGAAAAAAAAACCCTAAAAATCATTGACGGGGTGATGGTGGAGATTGAATTTCAATTTTAGAATCTTATTGATGTGTGTAAGCATTGTAATTTCATCCAGTATGAAAATGATTATTGTGTGAAGATGGGGGGAGCGAACCCTAGCCCTAGCTCCTCACAATTAGTGGTTGTGCCGAGGTCCTTTCCGGCAAGCAGGATTGGTTTTTATGATGCAGGTTTCCAATTCAAGGGTACTGAGAATGCTTCTACCTCTGGTGTAGTACGGGGACTCTTTGATCCTTAACCATCCCTCCGCAAGCCGATCATCATTCGTCGAGAGACTACTCTTGAGGGTGGTGATTCTGAGGCTCTCCCCTTGGTCATCATTGATGAAGGAAAGCAAGTTGAACAACATGTTATTGAAACTCTGAAGCGTTGAAGAACTTCATCCCGTAGTGTATCTCTGAAGAAACCCAAACTATTATTGGGAGTTGATGATAACCTTCCTCTATCCCTCCTTAAGAAACAGAAAACTCCATTCCTCGAATCACAACAAGGGCTCTTGGTCTATTGGATGAAGGCAAGAGTTCTAATGGTGGCAATGGAACAAGAGCTGAAAGCAAAAAAAGAGGTCGACCATTTGGCTCGAAGAATACTAAGACCTTGGAGCAGGAGAAGGAGGAGAAATTAGCTGCAAGTGGGGTGACCATGCAAGCTGATATCATGCAGCCTAGCCCTAAACCTAAGGGCAAGGATGTTCTTTAAATATTTTCTATTTATTTTTGAACTGCCCCCTTAGGGCATCTATGGTTTTGCTTAATTTTGTTTTTCCATTCTTCGTATTAGCCTATTTTTCTATGCATTTGTAGGAATAGGCTTACAGAATAAGTGAGTGAGATGATTAAAGAGTAGTCTATCCTATATACTAGTGTGAGGTATGTCTCACAACTACTTGTCAATCTATAGATGGTAACAGTAGAGTATGTAATGGCTGCTTTTGGCCATTGTGTTTGACCTTAATATATCAAGTCGTGATTGACTTCTTCAAAAAAAAGCATAATTCCTAGATATTATCCCAATAATTAGACTTGATTTGGTAATTTAAAAAAAAACTTCCCTTTAATTTTGGAGAGAAATAGATTGATGCATCACCACTTAAATTTGATTATTGTACAAAAATAGTATTCACAACATTCATAACTGAATTTGAAGAATCACTGGCAAGATTAATGGAGAAAGAAAAAATACACGTTTGAAGAACATGAGTTTTACACTTGATCAAGCCAACAAAATAACATGGAAGAAAAGGATTCTCTCCAAATGTATAGTTATCATATATATATATATATAAATATATATATTATTCAGGGAGAATCACATATAACATAATGAAACAACCCAATTTGTAAACACAAAAACCTTTTTTCATAATTTGTTATACAGATTAAGACACCAGCCCAATCCTAAAAGCAAGTTATAACAGACCTGACACGATTTTTTTGTGAAAATACCAAAATGCCCAGTTTTTGATTAAAATTACGTAACCAAGTTATAACCTTCTCTCTCTACAAAAGAAGAGGTGACGACAGCTGACCGTCGAAGCTCAACGACGACAGTCTAATCGGTATGATCCTGATATTCGACGAGGACGACCGAATCAAGCCAATTTCAATAATCAGTCTGGCAGATGAGATCAAGGAGAAACGAGAACTCCAAGGCCAGAGTCGTCGAGATCTTCGCTAGCCACTTAAACGCGTGGCAAGCCGAGGAGAAGCGGCTACTGAGCCAGATCAATGCGGCAGAGACGAGGATTTATGATCTGGAGAGGGAGGTTGGAGATAGGGCTGTCAATTCCAACACGACCCGACAACTCGATTTGAAACCCGCACGAAATATAGAGGGTTGAACCCTCACGATTAAAAAGCAGGTCAGCGACGGGTCAACCGCGGGTCAACCCACCAACACGAAATGAACCCACGTAACACGTTTATTAGAAGAGTCGGGTCACATTTAAAGTTAAACTTAAAATTTAATGGATTATGTTTTTCAATTTCAGATTAAGTGTTTGACTTTATATTAGAAATTGTATTGACAGATGTCATATGAATATTAGTTTGTCCTAATTTGTTAATATTTTTTCTTAAAAGTGTAAGATAATATGTAAATGATGTATTTGTAAACTGAAATTTAGTTAGTAACTAAAATTTAGTTTACTATTGATTTAATTCACTAGAGCAAATTTAATTGAAATTTATAATTACTATTTACCATATAAAACAATAAATAATTAATAGTAAAACATATTTCAGTTTTTAGCATTTTATTTTCCACAGTAGTAAAAATAAATCTTTAGATAGTAAATAGTTGAATCCATGTAAAGAGTTTGTTATATGAATAGGTGAGTCTGAGTCTAACAACCAAGATTAAGGATTAACATTAATAAGATTAATTTCTAAAGAAAAAAAATGTATTAGAAATTATCTCATCTTTCTTTACCAACCAGTTCTTGTAGCCATTGCAATCCTTTTTCATATGACCTACATTTTTACAAAAGTAGCATTTGAATTTAAATTGCTTGTTTTCTATAGAGGTTGATGTCTTGGTGATGGTTTTGACAAGTTTGAGATTGTTCTGTGGCTTCTTTTTCTTTTTAGCCTTTTCGACAAAGTTTACCATAATCTCACCCTTCTCAGCCTTAATCCTATGTTCCTCATCAGCACAAATAGACATGAGTTCATCAAGGGTCCAATTTTCCTTTTAAGCATTATAGCTTGTTTTGAGATGGCTAAAACTGTTTAGGAGAGAGTTCAACGCATGATGCACCAGCAACTCATCCTCAATTCCCATTAGCATCTCCCTCAGTCTGTTGTTGATGTTATTCAACTTTATGATATGCTCTCGGACTCCCCATGATCCTAAATATGCTAGGTTGTGGAATTCCTTATTCAACCTAGCAATCTCAGCATTTTCACTTTCCTTAAACCTTGCACTCACAACCTCAAAATAATCAATAGCTAGTTCTGGCTCCTCCACACAACCCCTAATAGTAATGGACATATAGGTTCTAATGGTATTATGACCATCATATTAGATCTCATCCACTTCTGATAAACTGCTTTGACATAGGCCTTATCATCTATGGTTGGTACATCAAGTTGGTCTGTTATGAAGCAATAGCCTATGTTCTCTTGCATATAGATGTAGTTCATTACGAAATCCTTCCAAGTCCTATGGTTTGAGTCAGTGACCATCAACACATTCTAGAAGTTCATGTAGGTGCTACCTAAAAGAGCAAAATAAAATTTTGTGAGTTTTCTATTTGTAAAGTTTTGTACATTTTCAAGTGTTTTATGAAGTTGCTTAATTTTAAAATACAAAAACAAAAACAATCATAAAACAAAACATTTAAAATTAACACATATTATACTTGCATACATCAGTCCAACTTCATAAACAATATCAAGTAACACCCTTGAGCAGATACTTAATAGCTTGTATTTCTTTATCAACATGTCATACAAGATAAAAACATGTTATCCAAAGAAATTTCTCCACATCTTTAGACATAAGACAATTTCTAAGTCCGAATATGTTCAAATCATGTACACATGCTGATGTTTGTATTCTAAAACCACACTTAACCACTCTTTTGGGAGATTTAAAATAACACAGTTTTAAAACACAATTTTCCAGTTTGTTATACCAAATGTTTTCCAGCTAAAATTGATGGAGATTGCTATGTGCAACACATCCATCAAAACCAACAGAAATCCATAAACTTCTTAAGTTCTAATCTTTCATCTTCTAACCAGATTTTAATGTCCTTATAAGAAAACATAGAACTCATGTTTATGTAAAATTTAACAATGTAAAAAAACTTTTGGGAGATTAACCATATTGTATACATTGTAATTCAATCACAGAAATAATAGAATGTAATTCATAATCACCATGTATATCAACATTCATATACAAACACAGCAATCTCAATCCAATTCCACAAAGCAGATATGAAAACAAATTTTCATCCGGACAACTCCGGCTACCCTAACGTATGTGCATTCCGGGCATGCTTTAGGGTTCTTATGCATAATCATAGATATACATGCTTGAATCAAAAATTTCATACAAAACCAGGTTTTTGCTTTTCCCAAACGCTACAATTACGAGTGGAAGCAATTGAATACAAGACCTTTATTGCCCATTCGCCATGCATATATGCATGCTGCCAATTTTTCGTTCATTCTGACCTTCCTATCTTGAAACTGCAATAACTTTTTATTGGAACGTCGGAATCACAAGCCGTAAACTCCGTTGGAAACTAGACATCCAGGGCTTTCCACACATATGCAATTCGTGAACTAGTTCTTAGTAGATTATCACCAGTGATCCAATGAAGTTGCTGCATAGTAGTATAGGCTGTTGAAAACGTGCCTTCTGACCTTTCGGGACTCAAACAGTCATAACTCTCTTCTGGAATGTTGGAATCATGAACCGTAAATTACGTTGGAAAGTAGACATCCAGGGCTTTCCATGAAAATGTGGCTTTCTTGCTAGTTTATTATGAATCATTCCCAGAAACTCCATAAAGTTTCTATACAAAAGCTGTAACTGTAACTTGCTGATTCGCAAACCCTCCAAGTTTGATATCAATAGCTAGGCGAATGGGGATAGAGAAACTTCAAGCTAAGCTCCTCAAGCATGTAAATACACTTATATACTACACATGTATGCATTCGCAGGCTTAATTGGGCTCGTAACATCCATTCGTGCAACCATCAATGCATGAAGCAGATTTTTACACCTCCTGACCTACTGGACTCAAACAGCCATAACTCCTTGGTTCGTTGAAATTGCAAACCGCAAATTGCGTTGGAAAGTAGAAATCTAGGGTTTTTCGCGCAGCATATGAAGTTTGCCTTCTAATTCTTCCTGGATCTTCTCAGTTTATTCAATGAAGTTGCAACACAGAAGTTGTTGCTGCACATTTGCTGAACTGCACTCTTGCTTCAAATCCTTTATACTCTGTTGGCAGAATTGCTGTAACTTTGAAATACATATATTGTTTCTTACATCTAAACCTTAGAAATAGGTTTCTAATAATATATGACGTAATTCAAACCTCTGTCAGGTAAGAACATTGTCTTGCATTTCAGCAAAACACAGAATCTTTTTTTGTATTTTTTGTTTTTCAATGCAAGAATTAAAACGAAATTAAAATGACTAGAAGCAAGGAAAGAGAGAAACTCATCATGAATTAGTTACCCTTTGTAAGTTTACGGGGGTGGTCACCAATGCTTCACTCCAAACCTTGACATCTTGATGTTTGCAGCACGATGTTCTCTCTTACGAACATTCCCGAACATTGAGCAGAGATGCTTCTTGTCACCAACTTGAAAATTCAGAAAGGTCTGCTCACAGTGTATGGTGTGTACAGTTGCAGCCACCAATTGGCTGCCATAATAAACCACTTGCTGGTTTATATCTTTAACACCAAGAGACTCCAAGTAATTGAACTCCTATGCTTTAGACTTGCTGATTTTGGAGTCAAGAGTCGACCTGTAGTCATCATCATATTCGTCGTAGGTTGTCTCCATATCAAAATAACAATCATCACATATTGGTGACTTAACTTCTACCTCAGACATAGGCATATTCCTGCTATAAACATCATCGAGATCCATTTGTTCGGCTTAACATGTGTCCATATATAGAGTATCATGCGCGAACAAAATGACTTCGCCTTTGGAGCAACTTTGTTGATTGTTGACTTCATTGTTGTGCTCCTCATGAGATTCACCACAAATTATCAAATCAATTTTTTCTGACATGAACAGAGAAAATATCTCATCACTAGATTGATCAAAATCAGATTCAACCACTTTGGCGAGAGTATCTTTGTCAGCTTTAGGTTCTACTTCTTGGGATTGTAAGACCTCATGGTTAGTATTGCAAACAACATGGTTTGTTTCATCTTACAGCTTTGTTGTTTTCTCATTGGCTGCTTTAACTTCTTTGTTAGGCTGATCTATGGAAGCATTTATCTGATCCATGGTTGCATTGATTTTATCAATTTTCTCAATGATAGCCTTGAATTTCTGTTTCAAATCGTCGTCCATGATCACCTCACTACAGCTAGTTGGCTAGTAATCATCTGAAACTCGAAATCGTTTCTTCTACAATCCTGACACGTTAGGTCCCACCGAGCATGACAAATGTTCAACATGAAACGCGAAATCGTTTCTTCTACAATCCACAGTTCCAGTTTTTATATTTAGAAACTTAAATTTTATCCTTAGTTACTCAATTTTTGTCATCTTATAATAACGATTATGTTAAAGGAAAATCACAGTTATATGTGTCTTCGTCAAATTCATAATTGATGAGAGAAAATCTCGAGATTAGCAATCAATCAAAGTAATTGTCTCAATCTGTATCAATCTATTTTCAATCAGAATAATTATCATTATGTAATTTATTCTTTCTTGGTAACCTCACCTCTATATAAATAGGGTCTCAATGAAAATAAGTAGATCATTTTCAGATTCACTTTGACACGTTATCAGACACTATGCTTTAGATTTTGAGTTTTTGGCCGAAAAAACAAAAACAAAAAACACACAGATCCCCACCGCGTCACCCGCCCACCCCGGCAGCTCCATCACCGGGCTTCCCCTGCCCCCGCAGAACCCGTCCGGCTGCAGCGCCTACCCATCGACACCAGCTTCGATCCGCGCATCCACCGGCACCAGTACCACCTCAATCGCCTCGGATTCGGTACCTCCTCAACCACCCCCGATCCGGTACCTCCTCAACAGCTCCGATCCGGCGCACATCAACGAACACAGCTGAAGACCCTCCACCGCCGATAGACCTCTCGGTTCACCTTTATAGTAGATCGGACGGTAGAAGCAGCCTCGACCCAATCGACCGAATTTCGGATCCGTGCTACCTGTTTTCAAAATCCAACCCGGAAAGCAATTTTTTTTTACCCGAACAGAGGTAATTTTCTGCTTTTTTACAGTAGTAATTAATAGTTACTGTTAAAAATAATTGTTTTACCGTGAAGCATGTTAATTGTAATAATACTATTTTTACTATTTACTCAATGATTAACTGTTACAAAATTAATATTTACAATTATTTGTTTTAGACCAAATAAACTTAAATAATTTACCAAGTAAATATTCTACAAATATTTATTTAATATTTTTACAACATATTTGCTTTTGTTAGGGTTATGAGTATGCAATTTAAAATTAAATTGTGTAATTGCTATATGTGACCCTAATTTTATGCCATGATATATTGTGATTATATGTTAATCATGTCTAAATATGATTTTTGAGGATGTTTTTGTGTAATTAAAATAAATATTAGTGTACATGCCATGCTTATTTATCTTCTATAAATATTATTTTAATTGAGCATGTCATATTAATTATGATAAAGAAATTTCATTGCATCGAAAAAGTAATTTACAGCCGTGATAAAGTATTTTCACGAAATATGAAAATGTGACCGTTAAGCATATTGGTCTTGCAATCTAGTTCATATTCTTAGAAATTAAAAGTGGATGTCCTTGTGACTATGTAATTAATAATTCTTCGCTCTTGTTTATGTAGATGCCTGATCCAACCTGACCGGAATTTGATATTTTGGACTCAAAAGAAATTGCGTACCATCGTTGGGTTTCTGATGTGGAAACCACTTTTGTGGGAAAGGTCCACACCTCCACAATCCAACCCCCCACCGACCCTAATGACAAAAGACCGTCTGACAAAGTGAAAGCTAATGCTTTAATGTTCTTGAGGCGGCACATTGACCCCAGTCTCCGATGGGAGTACCTCCAATTGAAGACACCTTTGGAGCTATGGGATGCTCTAAAGGGGCATTTTGGGAACATTCAAGATACTCTGCTCCCAGAACTAATCGTTCAATGGAATGAAATCCGCTTGCTTGATTACAAGAGGGTCAATGACTTCAACAAAGATATGTTGCGCCGGAAAGCACGCTTGAACTTCTGTAAAAAGGAAATTACTGAAGATGATATGATTCAAAAGACACTCTCTACCTTTCCTACTTCAGCACTTATACTAGCGAACCAGTATAGGTTAGAGTATGACAACAAGAGAATCACTACCTTTAACAAGCTGATCAACCTACTGCAAGTGGCTGAAAAGGCATAATGAGGTTCTCTTGAACAACAATGCTAGGCCTGTGGGGACAATGAAAATTTCTGAGACTAACTTTGGCAAGGTGAAAGGTGGAAAGAACCCCAAAGCAAATGGTGTTAGACGTGTTGACCCTTACCCACGTGGGAACAATGCACCACGTGGAAAGGGTAGAGGGGGCCATGGCATGGGCCGTGGTAAGGGCCATGAAGACCCCCCTAATGTGTGGCGCAGAGATGGTGGTGCTGGCCCAAGTGGTCATGTGGGGCTGGCCAAGTGATCATGGATCAAAGGTGCAGAAACAACTAAAGAATCCTCCAACCCAAAGAGTTGGCAATGAACCCTATTATGGGTGTGATCTACTGACCACTGGTATAAGAACTGCCAAGCAAGCAACAAAGTGGCAGCAGCTTACAAGAGGTATAAGGAGTCCAAAGAACAAGAGGCCCACTATATGGAAGATGGAGGCCCTGACCCAGATGTCAACCTCACTTTTACAGATTTCACCAGCAACAAAGATCCTGCTAAGTCATTGGACGCTCCAGACTTTGACTGATCTGCTTCATTTATTTTCCAAGACAATTATGACATGTTGCCTTATTAATAATTAGACTATTGTTTAGTCTGAAAATTTACCTTTATTATGGTTTGATGAACTAGATTTCTTTGCAAAGACCTTTTATTTGATTATCGCTGGTTTATTAATAAATTTTGAATTTTATTCTGAAGTATTGAATTTTATTTGATCTTTATACATGGTTCGAAAACAAGGCACTACAAAGATGTAAAGCAATACATCCATTACATGAAAGAAAATAATTATTATTTACAAGAATGAAAAGTATATTATTCTAAATCGAAATACTCTAAAGAATATGAGATACATTTTTTGACTAATATAACTATACCCTCTCGTTTAAATTGTGGGAATGAATCGAGGAAAAATTGAGTGCTTAGCTGATAATGGGACCACCCACACTATATTAAGGAATAGACAATTATTCATTGAATTAATTCCTTATAACTCATTTGTGACCACGACGGTTTGATCTTCACCATTGATACAAGGGTGAGGTACTGCTCAATTCTTGTTACCTAACGGAACGATGATCAAAATCACAGAAGCTTTATATGCACCAAAAGCTAATCGAATCTTGTTAAGTTTCAAAGACATACGTACCAACGATTATCATTTGGAAACTCATTGTGAGAATGGAATTGAATACTTATATATTACCTCTAATGAATGTGGAAGAAAACGCATTTTAGAGAAATTAATGAGAATTAAATGGATTATATCTCACTACCATTCGGATCATTGAATCCTATGTTGTCACCGACAAAGAAATGGGGGACACTGACTCATACATGCTTTGGCATGACCGGCTAGGATACCCTGGTCGCGACATGATGATCCGCATATTAAAGAACTCACACTGGCATCCTTTCTTTCGAGTGAAAAATAAAATGGGACACAAGTTTGTCACAATACAAGATGACAACACAAGTACCGATCACAAGCTACTGACTGGTTCTAATACTGTCCCAACGCAATCATTGACCTCTAAAGCATCAGAGGGGCAACCTCCCACCCATTATGCCTTAATGAGTATGTCAAAGGCACATCACTCATTCTATAAAGCCTGTTCTTTAGCCAAAACAAGATCGAGACCTTCTTATGCTAAAGATACCAAGCAAAATATTTCATTCTTACAAAGGATACAAAGTGATATTTGTGGACCTATCCATCTAGAATGCGCGCTATTTAGGTATTTTATGGTTTTGGTAGATACTTCGACACGATGGTCACATGTCGTATTATTGTCCACAAGAAATGCTGCATTCGCAAAACTCCTAACACAAATTATACGTTTAAGGGCTCACCACCCTGACTACCCTATCAAGTCTATAAAACTAGACAACGTTAGAGAGTTCACATCAAAAGCATTTAATGATTATTGCATGTCTAATGGGATCAATGTAGAGCACCATGTACCCCATGTGCATACACAAAAGGGTCTCGCAGAAGCCACCATCAAAAGACTACAGATGGTGGCTAGGGCACTGGTTATGCGCACCAACATGCTAATATCTGCCTAGGGTTATGCAATACTACATGCAGCTATACTAATTCGTTTTAGGCCCACAGTTAGCCAACCATTTTCTGCGTACCAGTTGGTAACTAGATATGAGCCTGACATTTCACACTTACGTATATTTGGTTGTGCAGTATATGTGCCTATTGCGCCCCCACAGAGCAGCAAAATGGGTCCTCAAAAACGATTAGGTATCTATGTTGGTTATGAATCTCGAACAATAATCCGCTACTTGGAACCTTTGACAGGCGATCTTTTTACTGCTAGATTTACAAATTTTCACTTTGATGAGACAGTCTTCCCGTCATTAGGGGAGATAAGAAAAAGGATTTTCTAAGGGAACGACATGAATTGTCGTGGTGTGTCCCCACTCTGTCTCATTTCGATCCCCGCACTTCACAATGTGAAAGTGAAGTGAAACGAATAATCAATCTTCAGAACGTAGCAGATTCGATGCCTGATGCGTTTACTGATATTGCTAAAGTGACAAGATCACATATACCAGCTGTAAATGTGTCTGCAAGGTTAGAAGTCCCCAATAAGAGGCACGATGCTGCAGTAAGAGGCACCGCGACCACACTTAGTGGAGGTGTGGTCGAGGCTGTGGCTCCTCAAAGGAAGAGGGGAAGGCCACTTGGTTCGATCGATACTTGCCCAAGGAAGAGTAGGACGAGTAAGGCACAACCCGATCCATTAATCATCAATGTGGAGAATCCCTCTTATGAGATTATCTCTGACTACAGTTATGTCCATGAATCACTACTGGAGGACGCTCTGATGTTCAAAATGATTCCAGAGAACAAAGAAATCTCAATGGATTATGAGAGTGCATATGAGTTGATAGAAAGATATTCCACAAACATTGATGATATACTTGCATATACTGTTGCTCAAGAAATTATAGAGCACGATGATATCGAACCTCGCTCAGTTGCAGAATGTCAACAAAGAGCAGATTGGCCTAAATGGAAAGACGCGATCCAGACAGAACTAGATTCTCTGATAAAGAGATAACCCCACCAAGTGTAAAGCCTGTAGGACATAAATGAGTTTTTGTCAGAAAGCAAAATGAGAAGAATGAAGTCTTGAGGTATAAGGCTCGCCTTGTGGTGCAAGGTTTCTCACAACGCCCTGGAATAGATTACGAGGAGACATACTCTCCCGTAATGGAAGTCATAACTTTTCACTACTTAGTTAGCTTGGTAGTTTCTGAAGGACTAGAAATGCAGCTCATTAATGTGGTTACTGCGTATCTATATTGGGCTCTAGATTCGGATATATATATATATATATATATATATATATATATATATATATATATGAAAGTGTCTGATGGTCTTCCATTACCTAAGTCAAGTGACTCTAAACCGGAGTGCGTTTGTAATTAGATTGAAATACTCACTTTATGGATTAAAACAGTCCGGACGGATGTGGTATACCCGTCTAAGTGACTACTTGATTGAGAAAGGATACGAGAATGATGAACTATTCCCATGCGTATTTATTAAGAAAAGGAGTTCTAGATTTACAATGGTAGTTGTATATGTCGATGGTATGAACATAATAGGTACTCTTGATGAAATAGGAGAAACAGTGAGCTACATGAAATCCGAATTTGAGATGAAAGATCTTGAGAAAACTCGGTTTTGTTTAGGCCTTGAGCTAGAACACCGAACTTGTGGAATATTAATCCACCAGTATGCATATGTTCAAAAGATGCTCGGGCGATTTAACATGGACAAGGTGCATCCTGCTAGCACTTCCATGATCGTTCGAAGTCTGAATGTAAAGAAAGATCCATTTCGTCCAAAGAAAGATGACGAGGAAATATTGGGACCTGAAATTCCCTATCTAAGTGCAATAGGCGCATTATTGTACTTAGCTCAATGTACTCGACCAGATATTGCATTCTCAATAAACTTGTTAGCTAGATTTAGCTCAGCGCCAACGCAGCGTCATTGGAATGGTATCAAAAACATATTTCGATACCTAAAAGGAACCATTGACTTGGGATTATTCTACCCCTATAAAAACAGAGATGGGACAACAGATGGAACTACACATCCCGAAGGACAAACTGAAACCCCAAACGATACTTCGGTTGGTTTTGCTGATGCTGGGTACCTCTCTGACGCATATAGAGGACGTTCCCAAACTGGTTATGTATTCACCATTGGGAACACGGCGATATCTTGGAGATCAACCAAGAAAACCCTTGTGGCTACCTCATCAAACCACTCTAAGATCATTGCTCTATATCAGGCGGTTCATGAGTGTATATGGTTAAGATCCATCATTACACATATTCGAGGAACCAGTGGTTTATGTTCTACCATTGAAGAGCCCACATGTATCTATGAAGATATTGCAGTCTGCATCGAACAGATGAAGCTAGGCTATATCAAGGGTGACAATACGAAGCACATATCGCCGAAGTTCTTCTATAGTCAGCAACAACAGACCCTCCTCAAGATCCAGGTAAATCAAATAAAATCCAAGGAGAATGCGGCTATTTGTTTACCAAATCATTGCCTAAAGCCACACTCGAAAAGCACGTGAAAAGTATCGGAATGAGAAAGCTTTCCGAGCTCCCTTGATTTGATGCAAGGATCTAGGGGAGCGTGTAGACTTCAAAGGGAGTCTAACGTTATCACATCACCCTCAAAATGTAATAGGTGTGTTGTGCTCTTTTTCCCTTCGACCAAGGTTTTATTTTATCCTACCGGGTTTTGTTACTTGGCAAGGTTTTTAATGAGGCAACACCAGATGCACCATTCTGTCTTTGACTTGGCACAAAGGGGAGTATTAAAGGAAAATCACATTTATGTGTGTCTTCGTCAAATCCATAATTGACGAGAGAAAATCTCGAGATTAACAATCAATCAAAGTAATTGTCTTAATTTGTATCAATCTATTTTCAATCAGAATAATTATCATTATGTAATTTATTCTTTCCTTGTAACCTCACCTCTATATAAAGAGGAGTCTCAATGAAAATAAGTAGACCATTTTCAGATTCACTTTTACAGATTACTAAATATAGAAAGGGAAAATATGAATTTCAATTTAGAGAATATAGATTTGAATTCCCTAAAATTAATGTCATAAATTTTAGATCATGATTAAAGCCGTGTAGCAATGTCGTGTGCAAAATTGGTAAAATTGATTCACCCCCTAATCCCCTATCATTGCCCTATCTTCCAAGTATGCGAAATTACATCAATGATGCCACTTAAAATATTCATTAGTTTCACCCAAATAGTTGACTCCTGCTTTGATACACTAGCTCATTCACATTTCTTGACTCTTGCTCTTGGATGGCCAGTTGCTCATCCATGAGCTGCGATAGAGACCATTATCGACTCATGAACAACCTTCGGTTGATGTATAGATCCAACAATTAGGAATCACTCAATGAGCCGGCCATAGTATATGCTTCCCTTACACATATAGATCGAGATTGCTCACTACAATTCAAGCCTATAACCATCTATATAAGTGACATTACTCCTCACACCATCAAAAACACATTTTTAGGCCTATAGTAAATTAAGGTCATGCAAATGGAAACCACCGATAATGAGCAACGTAAAGCGGCCGCCCTGAAAAGGTTGCTGCTCATTCTGAGCTGCGTACTCTTATCCATAGGCACATGCGGCGGCCCTCTCATAATGCGCCTCTATTTCATTCACGGAGGCAAGCGCGTCTGGCTTTCCAGCATGCTCGAAACCGGTGGCTGGCCAATAATCTTCATCCCTATAGTCATAGCCTACTACCACCGCCGCAAAAACCAACCTCCAACCGAGCCACCAACCAAGCTCTTCTTCATGAAGCTCCCTCTCTTCGTTGTCTCTGCCGTCATCGGCCTCATCACCGGCCTCGACGACTACCTCTACGCCTACGGGGTTGAACGTCTCCCCGTCTCCACCTCAGCCCTGATCATCGCGGCGCAGTTAGTTTTCACAGCCTTGTTTGCCTTCATACTTGTGAAGCAGAAGTTCACGTCGTATTCGATAAACGCCGTGGTGCTGCTGACGGTGGGGGCGGCGGTTCTGGGGCTGAACGCGAGCTCGGACCGGCCCAAAGGGGAGTCGAACGCGCAGTACATGCTAGGGTTTATGATGACGGTGGCCGCGGCGGCGTTGTATGGGTTTGTGCTGCCGTTGGTGGAGTTGATGTATAAGAAGGCCAAGCAAAACATCACGTATGCTTTGGTTTTGGAGATTCAGATGGTTATGGGTTTGTTTGCTACCATTTTCTGTGTAGTTGGGATGCTGGTCAACAATGACTTCAAGGTTAGTACAACGATTTCTCTGATTAATTCTACCCAGTTGCAGCAGCACTGGAATAGTATAAATCAGTCCAATTTTTTCATTTAACCACAGACCAAGAAATGGTCCGGGTTTTCATCAATTATTCCAGTGGAATGTGACGGCATTTATTCAATGACTGGGAAATTATTTGTGCATATAGCTATAGATTGTAACAAGACTTTTCTCCTTTTTGATCAATGATAGACGGATAATATATATGTTTACTGTTATTTGGTTGTTTTCGTTTCTGATGAGCTTATTCTTTTTGGATTTCTACCATCTATATATGTACTTAAAAATCTTTTGATTAGAGAACAATGATTTTTTTCTGATCATAATGATCTCGTTTTCTTAATTAAGTTCTGGAAGGAAACATTAATTCTCTAACAGCTGCTTGATAGATTGGAAGATACTAAATTTTGGAAGATATATGTCGTCTAAATATAGATTTAAACGTTGTGTAGGTGATTCCAAGAGAAGCGAGGAAATTCGAGCTTGGGGAGACTACGTACTATGTGGTGCTTGTAGTGAGTGCAATAGTTTGGCAAGCTTTCTTCTTGGGAGCCATAGGACTCATCTTCTGCGCCTCGTCTCTGTTATCCGGAATCGTAATCGCCGTTCTGCTTCCGGTAACTGAGATCTTTGCTGTGATTTTCTACCACGAAAAGTTCCAAGCAGAAAAGGGGGTCTCCCTTGCACTCTCCCTATGGGGGTTTGTCTCATACTTCTACGGCGAAATCAAACACAACAAACAAAGCAAGCAAGAAAACAAAGAAGGTCGTACCCCCGACGTAGAAAACCTTCAAATGGTTCCAAATCCATGAGAGAGCACAAGTTGTATTCCTATGTGTTTTGTGAACAAGGCTTTACAAAGTAGGCATTTTCAAGGGGAAAGGCTGCATTTGGCATTATATGCTTCATGTTTCGGGTGGCAAAACCCATTCTTTCCCAATGGTATTCATATTGGCTGGATAAAAGCCAAATATAAGAAACGTCGTTAGCCATATTTGTGCAACTATGAAAGGCTCTTAGAAGGACTGGATACCACACCACCAACACCAAGTCACCAACTCATGATATACATAATAATTTCAACACCTAAATACGTGCAAAAGACAATCTACAATCAACTAAGAATTCTACTTTCCTTGTGTGGATTGCTTAATATATCTACTTGCCTGGTTGCCCCATTCTATTTAGGTTTGCCAAAATCTACTCGTTCATTCATTTTTGTAATCTAGTACTTTTATATAATAAGATTTGAACCTATAAAATAGATATATAAAGAACTTTTAGAGACAGTTTTGGCAAAAGCCTTATAAAGATCAACTCCGCCGAAAATCAACTAGAGATGCATGTCTTTTTTTGCAAAGAGAGATGCATGTCTAAGTTCCTAATATAAGGATTATAATTGTTGTTAAGATTATATATTTATATCATACAATTAGGTACCATCATCGTTTTGATTGAAACGTCGCAAAGTGAAATGCATGTTAATCTAAAAAGGATAAATACTGTATATCCTTATAGTTTACATTCAAAAACAGTTTTGTCCTCAAAGTTTATTTTAAACAGTTTTATCCTTAAAGTTTTAACTGCAAAACAGTTTTGTCTTTTATAACTATTATGAAAGAATATTCCGTTAGTAAAAGTTTAAAGTATGTTTTTAGTGTTTTCTTTTAAAATTGACGGAGCATGGTGGGTCTATGTTTATAAATTTGTTTATCTAGCACTCTGCAAATATAAAATTCATCCTCTTACTCAAAGGTAAGCAGTTATTTTCCATTATCACTAACAAACTTAATAGCTATACGACTTGATTTATTAGCTTATGTTAAGATTTCTTACAAAGAACTGCAAGACGAAAAAGAAAACTAAGAAGATTAAAAAGTATAGAGATTATCTTCCTAGAAAAACAGAAAATTACTAGGATATTATCCTTAAAATTCAACACAGAATCAAATGTACTGAAGAACATATTGAAGTTCAAAAAGAAGTGTTTGACTACGATCAGAGTCCTCTGAACATTCTGAGCCTCGGTTAGATCCGCCATAACTGGTATCAGAGCTTGTTTGGCTCAAAAGCAGGTTATCAAGACTTATGCCTGTTGATACCCGAAAAATCGCATAGTCAATTAGTGTCTCGTCACCCGGCATCCCATGCAAATCTTGAATAAAACTCTCACACTAAGGAAGAAAAACACATTCATGCATCGATGTGGGCCTAAGTCACGTGCAAGCACATTTGAGCTTGTAGACGTGGGTATGGTGTGGAAGGTCACAGAGGCACGCAACGCTCGCTTACCGGTCTAACGTTGTTAAATGGTTTCGGGCTTAGGCTCGGAACCCAAGCCCAACGACTTAGATTGGTAACGAGATTGGTGAGAAAAGAATTGGACTACAACATGAGCCTGGATGAGAGTTCTCCAACCCAAGGCCCAAAACTTATCCTTACCCTACAAGCCCAGACCTCCTTTTCTTTGGGAGTGTTCTCTTTAGCCCACCAATTTTCTAATAGAAGGCCCATTGCCCCCTCTATTTTATTCATCCTTATCTTCGAAACCACCCACAGACCAGTTTTCTTCTTCCTTCGCAGCTTTGCTCAAGAGGAAACTACTTTCATCCCCGGTTTGAAGAAAGAATTGGCTGGAGACCGAGTTCGAAAGCCGAGCCTTCACCCTCGAACGAAGAAACTGTGGGGTGCAAGTCGCCCAGGCGGCCCAGCTCCAGTTTCTCCGTCCCAACAGCCGTCTCTGCAGCAAGCTGTCAAAATCATCTGATCGGTTCCATCTCTCTAGTTTTTTAGCCGAAAATCATGTTACTGAGAGGGGGAAATTTTTATTGCCCATTAGTTCAAACATGACTGGTTCTCATGAAAGACCATGGATCAGGTCCTATAAAGAGGAGAGTTTGGAGCTGCAGAGATCAGTAACCTAGAAAACCACCCTAAACACTCAGGCCAAGCTTCTCATACTTTCAAAACCTTCATAACCACGCTTCTGGTCCTTGCTCTTCGATCCTCTAAGCCTTTCCAGTCATCTCTCCACCCCATCACCCTTGAAACTCATCTTTTTCTCAGAAATCAAATTCCCAGCAGTTCGATTCTTATCACCATGGTGTGTCTCTAGCTCCCACGCCAAGCTCATGCTACAAGCTTCTTCTCTTGATTATGAATCACGCTCCAAATCAACTTAGTAAGTTCAATCCTCTGAGTTGATCTTGGCTTGGTTACTTCCAAATCAAAAAGACCCCTCACATTTTGGTGACTCGGCTAAGGAGTAACTAAGTTGTGATTCAGTCATGGCTCCAAGCAAAAGAAGGAATGCACGCTCTCAGGAGAACGCTAGCGAGTCCGCCGCAAACCTTCATTCCCGACATCAACAGGACGAGCAACCACAAGAGGTTCTCGAAGAACAAGAGGAGACAACGGAGCTAACTGTCACTGACCTTGTGCGTGCTCTCACCAAATTTGGAGATACTCAACAAGAGCTCATACAGGCCGTGAAAGAGCACAAGAGTACCAACCCTGCACCTAAGCCAAACACTGAGCATCATGACAAAGTCTCGCAAGAAGAATCCGCAGCGGCGAATGGATCTAAGCAAAAGGGGAGAACCTTTGTTACTAAGCAGGATGTTGTAGCCATGTTGGAAAGAGAGTTGAATCAGACTAATGAAGACTGAAAGTACATCCCTCAACCCCCATACCCAGCAAGCCTAACCTCTATGCCTTACCCTAAAGGCTATGAAGCACCAAACTTTACCCTTTTGATGGAAGGAAAGGAAGCCCCAAGGAGCACATCAGTCGTTTCATGGACGCACTTGGCCCCCATGCTGCAGATCATAACCTCAGACTCCGTGAATTTTCAAAATCACTCACTGACTATGCTTATACATGGTACACAACACTCACTCCAGGTTCTGTCCGGTCTTGGGAAGACTTGGCTAGCAGGTTTTGCAAAAAATATTTCGAGCATGAAGAAAGGGTTACCATCACCCAACTTAACTACACTCATCAAAGAAAGGAGGAAAATCTCGTGGACTTCGTTCATAGGTTTAGAGATCTGGCCCTTGATTGTTACGATGAGAAAGGAGAGCAATCTCTTGTTGAAATTTGTGTTAGTAATATGATGCCAGAATACAGAGCCTATTTGGAAAATGTAGGTATCAACCAGTTCTCTGTACTGATGGATGTAGCCAAGAAAACAAGCATGTCTGTGAAGCCATAAAAACCTAGAGATCTGAGAAGAAGGATGCGCATCAGACCTTGGCCATAGAGGACAGGTCTTCTTACAAAAGAAAAAGGAAAACCTTCTGGCTGTTCCCTGCAGCAATGAGGAGTTCCATGCCATACTGGATTCTCTATTTGCTGATGGCGTTATCAAGTTGCCACGACCAAACAAGCCCCCATCAAAGGAAGAAAAAAGCGATACCCTTTATTGTCGTTATCATCAATATGTTGGTCACCCGAGCCAAGCATGCTAGGTGTTGTGAAGGATACTCTATGAGAAAATGAAGGATGAAACGCTTGAGCTATCCACCAAGCTACAAGCTATCGATGAAGATCCCCTGCCAAAGCAGAAAGGGAAAGAAACATGTTGTGTGATCACTGCAGCTAATAACCACACGGATGAAGATGGCAAAGGTTGCCGGAATGCACTATGTCAGTATCAAGGTCCACGAGTTATGGACCAATATACTTAGGAAAGGTACTCTAGGCCCCAGGGCCATAACGCTCCATGGTCTTACTTGGATACTCTAGAAGGGAATGTCAATATGTTCAACCAATATTTGTCCAACCAGTACTCGGGGGCTGATTACGCCTACCAGGTTGGAGGAGCCAGCGGATCCCATTACCACAATAAGGCGAGTCAAGCCTACTTTGTGACAGAAGCTGAAGACATGGAGCAATACAAGGGTCCTAGACTCACTGCCCCAAAAGCTCTCATATGCATCTCTGAGGAGTATGGGCCCCAATGCTTCGCTGTCAAAGACATAAGGACTGCATCCATGCTAGAAAATAACAACGCTATTGTCTTTATAGACTCAGATATGGAGGTGTCATACCCAGACCACAGAAGGCCACTTTATTTGGAAGCTCAGATCAACGATGTATTTGTAAGAAGGGCGTTGGTAGACACTAGTTCCTCCCTCAATATTATACCACTCTATATGCTTAAAGTTGCGGCGATTCCACAGTCAAGATAGTTAAGTCAGAATTGAGGATCTCCGGTTTTGCTGAAGCGGATGAGATCTCCATTGGGTACATACAGCTGGATCTCAAGGTAGGTCCAGTTAGATCATGGACCAAGTTTCAGGTGTTGAATGTTGGTACAAGCTACCATGCTTTGCTAGGAAGGCCATGGCTCAACAAGCATAAACTGGCCCCCTCCACTTACCACCAGTGTGTCACAGGGTGAATTGATCTCAAGCCAATAAGAATCCCATGAAATCAGCTTCCTTTTCACCGGAGTGAAGCCCATTTTATCGAGGCCAAGTACTATGACGAGTTTACTGATGAGGAAGGATCAACCAAAGCTTCTGGTGTCCCTTTGTCATTCTGGCAAGATATCAGGGATGTTAGTGACAATGATTCCCCTACAGTATTGAGCCAGGCGAAGGAAGCTAGTGCATATGCTCAAACAGCTCCACAATGTAAGAAGGTGGTGTTGCCCAATGGGCGCACCGTCTATCGCTTATGACGGGTTACGGGCCTGACCGCAATTCGCGGAAGGGTCCCATACATAGAGGTGTCATGGAAAACGAATGTGCTAGTGTAGAAGAAGGGGGATCTATGACACCTAAATCTTATCCCCCTCAAGAAGCCTTGTCAGTACCAAAATTCATGCGAGATGGTTCTGCTGCACTGGCTGAAGAGCTGGATACTGTGAATCTGAGTGATGACCCTGTAGCACCAAAATCAGTACTCATTAGTAAAAATTTGTCACCTGAGGAAAGAAAGCACTTTGTGGAGTTACTCAAAGAGTTTAGTGATGTTTTTGCTTGGAGTTACTAAGATATGTCAGGCCTAGACCCAAACCTTGTGTGCCATACACTGAATGTGGGACCGGAGGCTAAACTAGTTGTTCAAGCAAGAAGGAGCTATCATAAAGAAGATGAGGTGCAGATCAAGCAGGAAATTGAGAAACTCATAGCTTGTAGTTTCATCAAGCCCGTCAAGCATCCCACATGGCTTGCGAACATAGTTCCAGTAAAAAAGAAAAATGGCCAAGTCAGGGTCTGTGTTGATTACAGAGACCTGAATAAGGCACGTCCGAAAGACGAGTTTCCATTGCCAAATATGGATGTCCTTATTGACTCAACTTCGGGTCAAGGCATGCTCTCCTTCATGGATGGGTTCAGTGGTTAAAATCAAATAAAGATGGCTGCAAATGATGCCGAGAAAACAGTTTTTCACACCCCGTATGGAAATTTCTATTACACAGTCATGCCATTCGGGTTAAAAAACACAGGAGCAACGTACCAGCGTGCAATGACAGCCATCTTCCATGACATGATGGGAAACGAAGTTGAAGATTACGTTGATGACTTACGGATGAACAGAGAGAGCAAGCTGGATGCAACTTGAAGGTATATCAGAAGAGAGTCAGCGAAGAATACAACAAGGCAGTCAATGAAAGATGCTTCAAAGAAGGTGAACTTGTGCTTAAGGTAACTGATTGGGTAAGGAAGCAGATTTCAGGGCCCTCCAAGTTTGCAGCACAATGGAAAGGACCGTTCATTGTTAAAGAAGCTCACAGGAGTGGATACTATGTGCTGGGATCTATTACCAGTAGCATCCTCACCAGCCCTGTTAATGGGAAGTGGCTCAAACTCTACTACTGTTAGTTTGTCATTTACTTTCGAATGAGAAGTAGCTTTTTCAAGTGAACTAGCTTCACACCTGACCTGTCATAACATGACATGCAATTTAAAAAACCCTATCATTGTAGTAACTGTAAGTAGGGATCGTTCAAGCCGGGGACACTAGGGAAGGATTATATTCTGCAAAACAAATCGTTAGTACTTTCAAAAGAATATAATATAAACATACAAGTACAATTCTGTCACAACTATACAAGTATAAACATATATACAAAATATTATGGGGGATTTATGGAATGGTTTGAAACATATAAAGAAAATAAAGACACTTATATACAAAACATGGTCAATCAATACTCAAGCATAAAACAACATAGCACCGTGAAGAAAGACATGTCACAGATTTCGCAAGTTTAAGAAGTCGTATTTACGTTTTCACAACTTGTAATTAATTCCAACTATTTAGACTTCTCATGTAAACTTAGTGCCTACAATCGCCTGACACTAAGTTTGTATATGTGTCATCCTGTTCAATGCCTACAATCGCCTGACATTGAGACAAAATACACTGACCGAACGAGAGTCATTGGAAACATGGTCCTAGGTATGGCGTCACTCATCCTATTCAACATGCAAATCTCTCACCCTACCACCCTTGGTAGTGACTAAGAATCAAGACCTACAATCGCCTGATCTTAACCCTTAGACACTACGGCATATGAAACTCCCCCCTAATAGCTAACTTGTCTAGATTCAAGCTAACCTAGAGTTCGATTACGTGCTCAGGTGAGGATTAATCAATTCAAGTTATTAATTACGTAAACACAAACAACTTAATCTAAGTCGTCATCCTAACATGCAGTTCTACACGTTACAATTATAAACACAATCACATGAAAATCACCAAGAAGAACAAGCAAACATGTTTATAACGTAAAACCGAAAACCAAAACAAACATATATATAAAGAACCATCATCCATACAATAGATACACACATAAACCTTGAATGTATTCATACCTAAACCTACCCTAAGAGTCGGCAAGGATTGAAGAAGGGATTGGTGGCGGCAAAGCTATGCAATCGGCAGCAGAAGATGCAGTCGGCAGCAAGGGGTTGGCGGCGGCGGCAAGGCTATGGTGTTTCTGTGTAGGGAGGGTTTTTAAGTAGAGCTAGGCTATTCTAAAGCTTAGAGCAATTGAGAGACACGAAATTTGATGTACATAGGTCCTATTTATACAGAAAGTTTAAGGGAAAACCCTAGAGAATTCAGGAACTTCAAGGAGACACCTTCCTTGTTGAGCTGGGTTTCCTCCTTTTATCTTTGGACAAAGATTTCGACTTGGACCTTGGATTTCTGATTTCTTGGACTCCTCTACATGTTATTGAATCCATGTAGGCCTTATACACAAGTTCTTGGGCTCATAGGCAGCCGAAATCATGGACAAACTCGGCAAGGACAGATTTTCCCGGTTTGACCGGAAAAGCTCCATACTTGGTTGTTTCGGCTGCCATGATGCATTCTTCGAATCTCATTCTTCAATGCAGCTTCCCATGACTTCATTAAGCTTCTCTTAAGTCCTTTGACATGCTTGGGAAGAATTTTGGTGAAGAAACATCCTCCCAAACTCGTGTGACAACTTAGGCAGAAACTGCCCAGTTTTGCAGCTTGACCTCCGTCCATTGTTTTGATCATAACTCCTTCATCTGAACTCCAAATGCTGTGATTCAAGAAGATCTGAAAACTAGACTTCCGTAGCTTTCCAATGATATATGGCTCGTCCTCAGATTCCTCCTGGATATTTAGATATGATTTTCCGAAGTTGATGTAGGATTTCTGTTCGCGGGAGAGATTTCTGCTCGCGAGTAAGTTTTCATTCGCGGGAGAGTTTCATTCGCGAGACTGACCTCCGGCCATTGTTTCCGGCATAACTTCTTCCTCAGAACTCGGATTGCTGCGATTCCAAAAGATTTAGAAACTAGACACCCACAGCTTTCCATCCATATATGGCACGTTCCCTGGTTCCTTCTGGATCGTCCTAGGGAAATTTTTGAAGTTGAGTTATGGTTTCTGGAAATTCCTGCTCGGATCAAAACCTTATGTTTCGGAGTTTCTTCTTTTTCATGGCTTCTTTTGTTGTCCTCCATGAGTCCAATCTTCATGATTCTTGTTCTCATATGCTTATTTACATGTCATCTACACATTAAACCAAATTCATCAAAATTGACAATGTAAAGGTATAACGAATCATAAGAGAAACAACCAAGTGTTTGTTCCAAATCAACACTTAAGCACAAATTTCTGTATAAAGACACATATTAACCATTACTCTACAGAAAAACCCTTTTGACTCAATATAAGTAAAAACAACATTACTAAGGAATAAACAAGGTACAAATGAGGGCAAAAACACATTAAAAACATAGCGTAAAACGCACTTATCAAACTACCCCACACTTACCATTTGCTAGTCCCTTAGCAAACTGACTCTAAACTAAAAACAAAACAACCGACTCAAAAACTTCTAATACCCTTAGAAAGATTGTCTCAGGATCTTTATCATGCATAACCTTCAAGTTAGAACATTCGAATGAAAAGCATAATTGCAAAGCTTCATAAACATGTATCATAGCATAAACAAGTAAGATATGAGATCATATAGCACAAACATGTATGACAACCGTTCCACCTCACAATGGCATACTCTCTTCTTTTCACTCATCCATGGTATTCACTCAATCGTATATGCAAGGGAAAAGATGATAAGATAACAAATAACTTGCATATTTCATCAAATAAAAGCACTTTGTGAATAGAAATTCATGGAAAAACCTCATATAACAACTATGTGCAATAATGGACCAAAACCATATGCTTAACTCATGAGAAATTCTCCACAAATCAAATTTAGCTATCTTAAGAATCATGAATTAATCTCAATAATATGGTTGTAATGAGGCTTGGTTTCATAAGGTAGGAATTTTTAAATAAGTGGTGCTATAAGAAATCACCAAGACTTTAGCAAATCTCGCTCCTCCTCATGTCTTTGCTTCAAGGGTCGAATTTCTTCATGTTGGACCCATACGTCAATCTTGACTTCTCTCCATATTGTGAACAGGACAAAGGTCATATAAACACTTTTAGACCTTCAAATAATCACTAACTCCAAATACACAAAACATTACAACACACCATGAAAGAATTTGTGCCTTGAACTTTAATTCTATCCGAATTTTTTTTTTTTTTTTCGGACATATTTCTTTCTTTTTGTTCATACATGGCACATACATTTATAACAATATGGTGTTTTACCCCACACTTGCTCTTTATTACATTATTCACCCCACACTTGCTTCACAGCATCACGCAATACAGCTCCATTAAAAGTACTTTGCCAAGTCTTGATAACAAGGTAAAGGTTTAGCTATTCTAAGCAAAGGAATTCTGTTTAAAGGTGATGAAATAAAAGGCTCAATGTAAGCTCAAAGGGGTTAAGACTAAGGAGTCCCACGACGGGCACAAAATAGGCATAAGTTTATTTGGCAATGGTGGTGATCCTAATGAGATTAAATTCAATCATATTCAAAATCAAGACAATTTATGATTATAAAGCTTCGAAAATCATATAAGCAAGTTCTAGTAAATTCTAGAGTCCATTAAAAAGCTATAGCACATAGTTATTGAATTTGCAAAGAATGATGAGGTTTCGAAAGATAGTGAAAATTTCAAAAAAAAAAATTTAAGCAAAAATCGGCACATAATTCACTCATGAAAGAAAGTTTTTAGGCTCAAAAGCTCTCACATAGGTTATGTTGGAACAATCTAATCAAACATGCATACTTCATTATCAAGTCTCAAATATTCATACTAATTCACAATATCCATGAAACTTGCAATTTCTTAAGATAAATGTTAAACCGTCAATCATGCATTCAAAGATATAGTTCATCATAGACTTTTAAGGGTATATCCTAAGACTCAAAAACAAATAAAAACATTTAGAACAAAACAAAAATTAAATTTCGAAACAAATTTTTTTTTTTTTTTTAAATTACGGAAAGTTGAAAAACACACAAATAAAAATATGTTACTATGTAACCTCTACCCCACACTTAGAAAATTACATTGTCCTCAATGTAAACCCAAAATAATGTCATAATTTCCTAAGCATGTGTCTAAGTCACATAATAAACACATAAATAAGTCAACCATAAAAGTGAAGGGATTAGAAAAATGCAAACTCTCGTTGATGGCTCCTCCACAGCTACGGTTGAAATGAGTTGCCTCTCATGCAGCGCTTAATGTTTTAAGTCTGTCAGCCTAGACTTCTTCTTTCCTTGATAATGGCGTCATCCATGAACCATTAGTGGTGGCTCATTCAAAACTTGCTCGTCCTCGTCGCGCTCTTGAAATGGTGTGTAATAAGGTTTAAGTCGATGACCATTCACCTTAAACCTATTTCCTGATAAGCTCTGAATCTCTACTGTACCATAAGGAAATATATTAGTAATAACAAATGGACCTGTCCAACGAGAACGAAGTTTACCTGGGAAGAGTTTAAGTCTGGAGTTGAACAAAAGGACTTGGTGCCCTATCTGAAAGTTCTTCCCTCTTAGCATCTTATCATGATATGCTTTCGTTTTCGCTTTGTAGATCATGGCGGATTCATAAGCGTCATTCCTTATTTCTTCAAGCTCACAAATCTGCAACTTCCTATGCAATCCAGCCTCATCTTGGTCCATGTTAAACTTCTTGACTGCCCACCATGCTCTATGCTCCAACTCCACCGGAAGATGACATGCTTTTCCATATACTAGCCGAAATGGTGAAGTTCCTATCGGCGTCTTGAACGCAGTCCTGTAGGCCCATAGTGCATCATCTAATCGATCACTCCAATCTTTCCTTGTTGGTCCTACAGTCCTCTCCAAAATTTGCTTAATTTCTCTATTGGATGTTTCGGCCATGCCACTTGTTTGAGGATGATATGGCGTTGATACTTTGTGGGTGACTCCATATTTCTTGAGCAAAGCCTCAATAGTTCGATTACAGAAATGTGATCCACCATCGCTTATCAAAACTCTTGGTGTTCCAAACCTAGCAAAAATGTTAGTTTTGACAAACTCTGCAACAACTTTAGAATCATTAGTCCTGGTGGCTTTTGCTTCCACCCATTTCGACACATAATCAACCGCCAATAAGATATAAAGAAAGCCTTTAGATGAAGGAAAAGGACCCATGAAATCAATGCCCCAAACATCAAAAATTTCGACAACTATGATAGGGGTTAAGGGCATTTGATCTCTCTTACCTAAATTACCTGTTCTTTGGCAACGATCACATGAAGCACATGTTGTATAAGCGTCTTTGAATAATGTTGGCCAATAGAAACCGGCTTCCAACACCTTTCTAGCTGTTCTTTTCGGTCCAAAGTGTCCTCCACATGCCTCCTTGTGGCAAAAATTCAAGATGGATTGATGCTCTTCTTCTGGCACACAACGTCGAATGACTTGGTCCCCACATTGTCTCCACAAATATGGCGCATCCCATACGTAATGTCGAGCTTCCTTCTTGATTTTGATCCTGGTATGGTTCGTCATAGATGAAGGAAAATTCCTTGTCACAATGTAGTTCACCAAATCGGCATACCATGGTTCCTTAACTTCCATTCGAAACAGTTGTTCATCCGGGAACGATTCGGACATAGGAATGGCATCCTCCTCATGCACAATTCGGCTAAGATGGTCTGCTACAACATTCTCGCATCCTTTCTTATCCTTTATCTCAATGTCGAACTCCTGGAGTAGTAAGATCCATCGAATGAGCCTTGGCTTAGCATCCTTCTTTGTCATCAAGTACCTTAAAGCTGCATGATCAGAATAAACAACAACTTTAGAATTCAAAAGATAAGATCGAAATTTTTCTAAAGCAAAAATAACAGCTAAAAGTTCTTTTTCAGTGGTAGTATAATTCAGCTGAGCATCATTGAGTGTCCGTGATGCATAGTAAATGACGCAGGGCCTCTTGTCCTTGCGTTGGCCAAGCACAGCTCCCATGGCATAGTCCGAAGCGTCACACATCAACTCAAATGGCAAATTCCAGTCTGGTGGCGTCATTATTGGCGCAGAAATCAGCAAATTCTTCAAGTGCACAAACGCATCCTCACACTCTTGAGACCATGAAAATGGCACATCTTTCTGCAACAAGGAAGTAAGTGGTTTTGCCACCAAAGAAAAGTCCTTGATGAACCTCCTATAAAAACCTGCATGGCCAAGAAAAGAACGAACCTCTCTCACCGTTGAAGGTGAGGGTAAGTGATGCATAATATCAATCTTAGCTTTATCAACTTCTATTCCTTGAGCAGAGACAATATGGCCTAAAACTATACCTTGATTTACCATGAAATGACATTTTTCCCAATTGAGTACAAGGTTAGTTTCTACACACCGGTTTAAAATCTTTTCTAGATTCTCTAAGCATGCATCGAAATCTTTGCCATAAACACTAAAATCATCCATGAAAACTTCAATGATATTTTCGATGTAATCGGAGAAAATAGAATACATACAACGTTGGAACGTACCTGGAGCGTTGCATAATCCAAAAGGCATTCGGCGATAAGCAAACGTACCAAAGGGACATGTAAACGTTGTCTTTTCTTGATCATCCGGGTGTATCATGATCTGGTTGTAACCGCTGTAGCCATCTAAGAAGCAGTAGAACTCATGACCGGCAAGTCTCTCCAACATTTGGTCCATGAAAGGCAATGGCATGTGATCCTTGCGTGTTGTTGCATTAAGTCTTCTATAATCGATGCACATGCGATGTCCCGTCACCAAACGTTGTGGCACTAATTCGTTCTTGTCATTTTCTACCACCGTCACTCCGCTCTTCTTTGGCACAACTTGAACTGGTGATATCCACTGACTATCCGAGATTGGGTATATGACACCACAATCTAATAACTTGATCACCTCGTCCTTTACAACCTTCATCATTGGTGGATGCAAACGTCTTTGAGCCTCCCTTGTAGGCTTGGCGCCATCCTCAAGCAGAATTCGATGAACACATTTTGTCGGGCTTATTCCCTTGATGTCTGCCAAAGTCCAGCCAATGGTAGCTGTGTTCCTTTGCAAAACCGCAACTAGCTTGTCTTCTTGTTGCTTTTTCAACGTTGATGACACAATAACTGGTAGAGTGTCATCTTTTCCAAGAAAAACGTACTTCAAATGTGGGGGTAGAGCTTTGAGCTCTAACTTAGGGGCCTGTTTCACAGATGGTAACAACTTATTAGTAGAAATTGGAATTGACAAAGGAGAATACTTATCGTAAAGTGGTTGTGAATCAAGCTCCTTCACAACTTCAAGTATGGACGGCTCCAAATCTTTCAAAGCCTCCTCATCCCGTTCTCCAAACTTGTCAAATCCGACCCCTCGCTCGATAGCTAATTGCTATGCTTGATGGGTGGTCATTGCACACGGTGCAACACCACCAAACCTCCATGAAGTTTCGGCATTCCCCTCTTGACATAACTCGGCATTGCTGTTTGTTTCTTCGATTTCGGCACTTGGATGTCTCATGGCGTCAAAAATGTTGAACTTGATCAGCTCGCCATCAAACTCCATTGTCAAATTACCTCCAGCAACGTCGATATTCGTTCTTGCTGTTCGCATGAAGGGTCGTCCCAACAATAGCTGTGTCGAGTTTGTAGATGACTCCTCCATTTCTAGCACATAAAAGTCCGCAGGAAATATCAGTTGATTAACCTGCACAAGAACATCTTCAACATACCCCTCGGGGTACTTGTTAGAATGATCCGCCAATTGGATCACAGCATTATCAGTTTTAAGAGGTCCTAGATCTAGAGACTTATAAAGGTTTAGTGACATAACATTAATTGAAGCTCCTAAATCTAGCATGACATTCTCAAAGCGAGTAGAACCAATAACACAAGGGATAGAAAAACTCCCTGGATCCTTCATCTTGGGCGGCATTTTCCTTTGGAGAACGGCAGAAACCGTCTCACTCATCTTGACAACTTGTTTCTCCCTTGTGTGCCTTCTTGTTGTGCAAAGCTCCTTTAAGAACTTAGCATACTTTGGGATTTGTCGAATGCACTCCAACAAGGGTAGGTTGACATTCACTTTTCGAAAGACATCCAACACTTCTTCGTCGGATTTATCCTTTTTGCTCTGAGTGAACCTAGAAGGAAAAGGTAGAGAAGAAGATTGATTAGTATTAACTAAGTCACTAGGGTTTGAAATCATACCTTCCTTCGTTGAAGTTGCCGGATCTTTTTCAAGATCCCTCTTTTTCATTGCCTCCAAGTCTTCCTTGCTTGGCTCAGCTTCTTTGTTTCGCACGGGTTTTCCTTGATCTTGTCCATGTGTTTCGGCATTGGCATTGTGCTCGGCATTCATCCCATGCTCGGCATCATTCATGTGTAGCTCGGCATCTCCTTCTTCATCACTCATGTCCAACACTCCAAGTCCTTTTGTGGTTTTAGGCTTTGAAGGTGGCGACAACAAGGTTTTCCCACTTCTTGTGACAACAACTTGTGCTTGCTCGTTCTTGGGATTCTTGATGACACCTCCTGGCAACCTCCCTTGTTCATTGAATTTCCCCATGAAGTCCACAACTTGCCCCATTTGATTCTTTAATTCCATAATATCTTTCGACATCAAGGCAATGTCCTTGGTGTTGGTTTGGGTTGTGGCCAACAAAGATTGTGTCGAAGTGGCAATGTTCTTAAAGATCTCATCATAATTTTGCTGCCCACTCGGCTGTCCTCCTTGTTGGTAGGGTTGGTATGGCCTTGGCACAAAATTGCCTTGAGGCCGTGCCATGTAAGTACTTGGTTGCTGCCCTTGTGTGTTTGGTTGTGGATTCAGCACGTTGTTGTTGTTGCTCCAACGGAAGTTTGGATCATTGGCGCGTGGATTGAAGTTTTGGAAACGTGACTGACCCCCTGAACCTTGGACATTGCCGAATCCTCCTTGGTAACCCACGACATTCACATCTTCAATGTAAGAGTTCACTTGGTTGCATTGCTCCGATGTATGTCCTTCTAAGCTGCATACACCACAAACTGACACATTCTTCTCCTTTGCTAATTTCGACACCATCAATGTCAACTTGTTCAAGTCTTCCTTTAACTCATGTATGACACTTGACTCGTCATAATCACTTATCTTGTTGGCACGTCTTGTTGCAAATGAGCCGAATTGTTGATTGTTGGTTGCTCTCATCTCCAACAAGTTACTGGCCTCTTCTCTGCTTTTCTCCATAAGTGAACCTCCAGCTGCTGAATCTAGAAACTGTCTTTCCATAGGGCGAAGACCCTCATAAAAGTACTGTAGCAAAAGTCCCTCACGTATCCCATGGTTTGGACACGAAGCAACCAATGCCTTATATCTCTCATAATACACTTCGAAAGACTCATCAATGTCTTGCTTGATAGAAGTTATCTCCTTTCTAATTTGCGTCACCCTCGACGAAGGAAAATACTTGAGGAGAAACTCTTTCATCATAGTGGCCCATGACACAATTCGTCCAGCTGGCACTGCAAAGAACCATTCCCTAGCTTTATCCTCTAATGAAAACGGAAATGCTTTCATTTTGACAAGTTGCATATCAGCTCCTCTAGGGCACATAATGTCACAACAATATTCAAACTGTTGCAAGTGTCGGTTCGGATCCTCTCCACTCAGTCCATGAAAGTTCGGCAGTTGGTGGAAGAAACCACCTCTGAGTTCGAAGTCAGCCGTTTTTCCTGTTTCTACAGCAGGATAAGTGACATTTGCTGGCCTGACCCCTGTTCCATTAACTTGGCCGTTTTCTTCCCTAAGTGAAGTCATTCTCAATTCAAATGAGTGTGGTGGTGATGAATTCGGTGTTGAGTGATGAGATGTTGATGGTATGTTGATGGCAAGCTCCTCTCGGACACGTATAAGTCGGTTGTTGATGTCTCGTGTCCAAGTGTCAGAACCGCTCATTCACCTACAAAACAGGATGGCACAATTGGCCAAGACCAAGTTAGTAAGTCATAAAAAATTTCGAAAAACAAAACGACACTAACTAAGAATTATGAATAAGATAAAATTAACATACTTAAATAACACACACACAAACATGACATATCAGAAACACACATAACATATAAACTAACCATGGCATCACACAAAATTGTAACGAACATAAAAATTGGACAAAAACACATACACACACACGGCAAACAATATCTCGAGCTCGGCATTCACATATACACACGGCAAACAATGACATTTATCAACAAGGCATACGTATAAGTTAGAAACACACATGGCATTCATAGTTACATATAGACAAAAATCATGATAAAAACATAATGTGATGACTTCTCACCCTAAAATGTTTTCTACTTGATTTTATTAAACTTTAATTCTCAAGGTACGTGGAGCAGGGAAGACCACTGTGCAATGGACTGATACAGCCCAAGGTAGTGTTATGCTTCGTCCGATATACCTCAAACATTAAAGTCAAATTAATTTGAAGTTCATGGCGTCATACATGTCTAAGTAAATTCTAGCGTTTAAAGTGTGGTGATGCTTCGGCCCAAGCATTTGGCTAGTTCGAGCGGATTCCGTGGTTTCAGAAGGCAAGTGTCAATGTCACGGGGGGCGAACCCCCTACAAGAACCAGGCAGGACTCGTTTGTGATCAAGGAGGCGGACCCCTATCGACCCCTTCACCGAGAAGAGTGGTCAGTCATGATCTTGAGATCCAATTGAACAAACCTGAATTCCATATCTATGACAGAACGGCCCCTTACTCAGCTAGGAACAAACTCGGGTCACTAGACCACTCGACAAGTGTTAATCAAAGCCGCCCTCAACCTCATGAAATCCGCAAATAACATGAAGGGTTTAGGCTAAGATTAACAAATGTGGCTTCTCCCTACATGTTACACTTTAAAAACCACAATAAAATTCAAACACATATGAAACAATAAACCTCCTAAATATTTACTAAGTTACAATAGTTACAACAAAACACATATGGCACAAAAATATACAAATTCGGCACAAAAATATACAATGTACAAATTGGCAATACACAATATACATTCAAAACATATGTGTTTTAGCACACACATGCTTCGGCACCTACAAGAAAACAAGGTTAATTCACAAACATATACATATACAAAACAAAAATCCTTTTTAGCATCCCCGGCAACGGCGCCAAAAACTGACCTGTCATAACATGACATGCAATTTAAAAAACCCTATCATTGTAGTAACTGTAAGTAGGGATCGTTCAAGCCGGGGACACTAGGGAAGGATTATATTCTGCAAAACAAATCGTTAGTACTTTCAAAAGAATATAATATAAACATACAAGTACAATTCTGTCACAACTATACAAGTATAAACATATATACAAAATATTATGGGGAATTTATGGAATGGTTTGAAACATATAAAGAAAATAAAGACACTTATATACAAAACATGGTCAATCAATACTCAAGCATAAAACAACATAGCACCGTGAAGAAAGACATGTCACAGATTTCGCAAGTTTAAGAAGTCGTATTTACGTTTTCACAACTTGTAATTAATTCTAACTATTTAGACTTCTCATGTAAACTTAGTGCCTACAATCGCCTGACACTAAGTTTGTATATGTGTCATCCTGTTCAATGCCTACAATCGCCTGACATTGAGACAAAATACACTGACCGAACGAGAGTCATTGGAAACATGGTCCTAGGTATGGCGTCACTCATCCTATTCAACATGCAAATCTCTCACCCTACCACCCTTGGTAGTGACTAAGAATCAAGACCTACAATCGCCTGATCTTAACCCTTAGACACTACGGCATATGAAACTCCCCCCTAATAGCTAACTTGTCTAGATTCAAGCTAACCTAGAGTTCGATTACGTGCTCAGGTGAGGATTAATCAATTCAAGTTATTAATTACGTAAACACAAACAACTTAATCTAAGTCGTCATCCTAACATGCAGTTCTACACGTTACAATTATAAATACAATCACATGACAATCACCAAGAAGAACAAGCAAACATGTTTATAACGTAAAACCGAAAACCAAAACAAACATATATATAAAGAACCATCATCCATACAGTAGATACACACATAAACCTTGAATGTATTCATACCTAAACCTACCCTAAGAGTCGGCAAGGATTGAAGAAGGGATTGGTGGCGGCAAAGCTATGCAATCGGCAGCAGAAGATGCAGTCGGCAGCAAGGGGTTGGCGGCGGCGGCAAGGCTATGGTGTTTCTGTGTAGGGAGGGTTTTTAAGTAGAGCTAGGCTATTCTAAAGCTTAGAGCAATTGAGAGACACGAAATTTGATGTACATAGGTCCTATTTATACAGAAAGTTTAAGGGAAAACCCTAGAGAATTCAGGAACTTCAAGGAGACACCTTCCTTGTTGAGCTGGGTTTCCTCCTTTTATCTTTGGACAAAGATTTCGACTTGGACCTTGGATTTCTGATTTCTTGGACTCCTCTACATGTTATTGAATCCATGTAGGCCTTATACACAAGTTCTTGGGCTCATAGGCAGCCGAAATCATGGACAAACTCGGCAAGGACAGATTTTCCCGGTTTGACCGGAAAAGCTCCATACTTGGTTGTTTCGGCTGCCATGATGCATTCTTCGAATCTCATTCTTCAATGCAGCTTCCCATGACTTCATTAAGCTTCTCTTAAGTCCTTTGACATGCTTGGGAAGAATTTTGGTGAAGAAACATCCTCCCAAACTCGTGTGACAACTTAGGCAGAAACTGCCCAGTTTTGCAGCTTGACCTCCGTCCATTATTTTGATCATAACTCCTTCATCTGAACTCCAAATGCTGTGATTCAAGAAGATCTGAAAACTAGACTTCCGTAGCTTTCCAATGATATATGGCTCGTCCTCAGATTCCTCCTGGATATTTAGATATGATTTTCCGAAGTTGATGTAGGATTTCTGTTCGCGGGAGAGATTTCTGCTCGCGAGTAAGTTTTCATTCGCGGGAGAGTTTCATTCGCGAGACTGACCTCCGGCCATTGTTTCCGGCATAACTTATTCCTCAGAACTCGGATTGCTGCGATTCCAAAAGATTTAGAAACTAGACACCCACAGCTTTCCATCCATATATGGCACGTTCCCTGGTTCCTTCTGGATCGTCCTAGGGAAATTTTTGAAGTTGAGTTATGGTTTCTGGAAATTCCTGCTCGGATCAAAACCTTATGTTTCGGAGTTTCTTCTTTTTCATGGCTTCTTTTGTTGTCCTCCATGAGTCCAATCTTCATGATTCTTGTTCTCATATGCTTATTTACATGTCATCTACACATTAAACCAAATTCATCAAAATTGACAATGTAAAGGTATAACGAATCATAAGAGAAACAACCAAGTGTTTGTTCCAAATCAACACTTAAGCACAAATTTCTGTATAAAGACACATATTAGCCATTACTCTACAGAAAAACCCTTTTGACTCAATATAAGTAAAAACAACATTACTAAGGAATAAACAAGGTACAAATGAGGGCAAAAACACATTAAAAACATAGCGTAAAACGCACTTATCAACACCCTTTTGTGTAAGCACACCGCTACGGTGATGTTACGATCTTTTGTAATACTCTAGTCAAGAAAATAAAAAAAGGCACTTCTCTGTACCCTTCATGCTTTGTTTCTCTTCCTAACACATAAAAAAGAAAGAGAAAAAGGAAGAAGAGCAGAACAGGGAGTTGGAACTTGGGATATACCATCCCAAACCATGAGCAAAGTACACTGCGCCAGAGATATACATGCAAAGTTGTTTCGTCTCAATCCTTAAATAGAATACAAGTTTGAGCCTAGTCTTAAGCAAAATATGCAAGAAGCTGTCGTGGAAAGCCCAATTTGATTCAAAGTTAAGTAGGAGGACAACAGAATGAACAAGCTAATACAGGCCACGGGCGGCGTAACTCTGTGAAGTCCAAGGTGCCACATCACCAAAATCTGTATAGAAATTCTCTTCTGCCCTCTGTAGCTTTTCCTTGGCACGTGCAAGCTCATTCTTTAGCTCAAAGACAGATGTTGTCAACTGTTGAATTTCCTTGCAACGATCCTCCATACCAGCAGGCTTAAGGCCAAAATAGCTCCCAGCAGTTTTCCTCAAATGATCACATATAAAGCCAACAGTAAGTCCCCAGTCTACCATGTCATAACATGCATCCATCCAAACCAAGAAAACCTCCTCATTGTTTACCTCTAAGGATTCCATGTTATGCAACAACTGGCCAAGGTACCCAAGCAAAACCTGTTTTTGGCGAAGACTTTTCCCCGCATCAAACAGCCGGAAAAGCAGCCTCCACCATATTTGCACACGAATCTATTCAAAGGGGAAATGGACTCTGAAGGAACTTGGCAGCCCTCTAAAGAAGACTGTTCACCACTCAATGGCTCAGAGAGGTCGTCAATGATGACATTCGAACGAGATCTTTAGTGTCAAAATGGATGACAAACTTGTTCAATAAAAAAGTTTACACGTAAGGAAAAGGGGGATTCAAGAAAGACATACATCAAGCCCCAACATAATGATTCAAAGACAAGGTATGCGGATTGATTACGCAGACTACGTTTCATCCCTCCCATACTCAGCATAATCAAGGGGCTAGAATATGCCACAAGCAACAAGCAAATAAGTAGGACTTGCAAGGGGGCTTACAGTCTTGTGTTGCTTATTAACGGAGTCCACCATAAACTTAGCCTCGGTAGCATCCGTTGCGATGGACCCCCCCATAGGACTGTCAACACCATTGCCCTAGCAAGTTGCACAAGCAAGTCGAAAGAAATACATTACACAAAGTCATGCAGGGAATCAATGAACTAGCCCAGCAGCATCTTGAGAGTTAGAGTTTAATTACTCACCTCACTACATTCATCCTCTTCGCCTAAAGAGTCACTCTGTCAAATACCAAACTTCCAGTTAATATATATATATATATATATATATATATATATATTGGGAGATCTACCTCGACATGGTCACAACCCTCCATCAAGGTAGCATCATAAGAGCCCTGAGCCACACTCTGCAAGACAACACATCATCATAAACATACCATGCAAAATAATCACATGCCTAGGTCGAACACCAAAAGACAACTGCCCATGTGAGGCCAAAATCTCAAACATGCAACAACTATGATATCAGAACCTATACACATGCAAACCGTGACGGAACTCCAGGAGACTCACAATATTTCTTTCCTCTATCTGGTCATCATTGCTGCTATGGTCTTTGTCCTCAAGTGACTGTGCCTGAAAGCAAAAGAAAATTGTTTAGGATGAGGGAGTTTATGTGTCAACGCACACCCATATGCATAAAAGAAAATATACATGGCTACCATCATCCATGTCATCAATGTTGTCATTGTCCTCATTATCACTGCTCTGCTCATCACTCACAATGTTAGTAATACGATTACTTCGCCTAGAGGGAGGATTAAGGGTAGCTCGCGCACCTTTACCGCTTAATCTTGAGCTAGAAGTTGTTTTCCTCTTCTTAGATGGCTCATTAACTGCATTAGGTAGGACCCTCATACGGACCCTGCTGACACTTTTGACCTTCACGAGGCTATAAGCAGCCGCAGCTTGCGGCTCAAACGAACGCACACCATCATCCTGTCTTTCTTCACGCTCATGCTCCTCATTTATCTCCATAGCTGTGGAGTGATCGCAAACCTCATCAAGACAACCAACTTCACGCTGCTCTCCATCCGAATATATCCCCATGTAAGGAAGATTGAGTCTAGACACAATCCCCCTAACATTATTGTTGCATATCAGCCTTTTATTTGCGCTCCCTGCAGCATGGCGCAACCTGGTACTCCCAGCCTTGAAAAACTTTCCAAATTCAAGCTGCTGGGATCTCAAGAATCTCTCATATGCTGATGTGATGTTGCCAACACCACTCTCATCCCCCACAATCGGAAAGGACAGTTTCATGAAGAGCTTCAGCCATGCCAAGGAACATGTCCACGCACTCTTGAGCCCTCTATTGTCAAAAGGATCAGCCACGCCAGTCAACAGGAACCTCATGATGTGGCTCACATCTTCCAACATAGGGGTAAACTCCCCCCATGAGCATAAGAATGTGTGGGTAGTGTGGCTCCATCTCCGCACGATGTGACGAAGGCATACATCATCTTTGTAGATCTCACAAAACCCGGATATGATGTGGGGGTCTTCACCCCGACTGTGTTGATGGCCTCTCCATGTCCTTCCTGCCCCATTTCATGACACATCCATTCTTGCCAATCCTTAACAAGCTTGGAGGGATATATGAAGCAAAGAGGAACAGCAGGATAATCCCCGCGGTCAATCAACAACCTAGAAACAGAATCCGGAGGAATAAGATAGATTACAAACTTTGAAGACATTGCAGCCGCATCATCTTCATTACTCACAGCATCAAACAATGCTTTGAAGCTGTCTTTTAACAAGAAATAAAGGTCACGAAGCTCCACAGGCTGAGAGACTTTAACTTTCGGTGCCATGAGATAGCCCCTGCATAAGCGCATTGCAAACACAAAACACTGTCAAAATTCACGCACACGGGAAACTCACAAGTATAACTTTCACAGCAAGCCAAGCCAAAGCATGTCATTCTACAACCACCCCATTACAATGAATCTGTTATCAAAGTCTCTCTTCAAGCATAGTCAATGTTGACCAAACACAAGCAAGCCACAAAAACCCTAGAGAAATAAATGAAAATAACAAGCAGCAAACGATGATGCCAAGCCAAGTTAAGCCAAGCCGGGTATAACGAGTCTGTTGCCAAACACTCGAGGCTTGAAAGAATACATATGCATGCGCGTGCGGCAAAGCACAGGCAAAGAAAAGGACGTATCCACGCAAAGGTGGCAAGCACAAGCACAACACATATGAAAAGAAAAACAAGAGCAAAAAAGAATAGGCACCGCAGGTTTCAAAAAAAAAAGGGACGTTCGACATCAACAAAAATGAGCACGCTCAGGCCAATAAACTCCAACACAGGACTTTGTCGTGTAGAAGGCAGCCTAGCTTCTTTCCGGGCATCATGGAATCAAACTACAAGAGTGCCCAATTCAACAAACAAGAACCCACCAGAGTAAAGCTAGTACGGCCCAATAGTAGGAGTAGAAGAGGATTGAGAATAAATCGGAGAGTGGTCTGGGCAGATAGATAAGACCAATCCCTGCAATTAGAAGGGGCCATGCGCCCCTGGAGAAATAGAAAAGATACCAGAGCAGTTAGAAAAAGGGAATTCTGGGATCTTGAAATAAAGAGAGGGGATCGTTGAGATTGTAGTCTGAGACATACCTCTATCTCGTAACGAGTTCTCATTCGAAAAAGCGGTCACGCCTTCAACACAGGCGTGAATATCGATTCGATCTGGAGGGAAAAGGAAACGGAAGACTCAACCCGGCATCCACTTTGGAACTATGGTGAATACTTAATCGAAGAAGGCCATCTCCTTCTGGCAGTTGGAGTGTAGGTCCTTCGGGAAATTGGGGATGCTCGAGTTCGACAGAAAAGAATAAAGGGGGAGGAGACGAGAAAATGATAGAACAAAGGGAGGATTAGGTTTGAAGTGAGACAAATGGGCCAGTCAAACTTGGGCCATGTCCATGTTGACTGATACTTGACATTTGGGCTGGGTCGATTTTTCTGGTCATCTTTGATTATATGGCCTTTCTCACGCTTTAGATAGCCCATATAATCAAAGGGCTAATGTTGATACCTGAAAAATCGCATAGTCAATTAGTGTCTCGTCACGCGGCATCCCATGACAAAACCCAAATAAAACCCTCACACTAAGGAAGAAAGACACATTCATGCATCGATGTGGGCCCAAGCCACGTGCAAGCACATTTAGGGCTTGTAGACGTGGGTATGGTGTGGAAGGTCACAGAGGCATGCAACGCTCGCTTACAGGTCTAACATCGTTAAATAGTTTCGGTCTTGGGCCCGGAACCCAAGCCCAACGACTTAGATTGGTAACGAGATTGGTGAGAAAAGAATTTGACAACAACATGAGCCTGGATGAGAGTTCTCCAACCTAAGGCCCAAAACTTATCCTTACCCTACAAGCCCAGACCTCCTTTTCTTTGGGAGTGTTCTCTTTAGCCCACCAATTTTCGAATAGAAGGCCCATTGCCCCTCTATTTTATCCATCCTTATCTGCAAAACCACCCACAGACCAGTTTTATCACTTTTCTTCTTCCTTCGCAGCTTTCCTCAAGAGGAAACTACCTTCATCCCCGGTTTGAAGAAAGAATTGGCGGAAGACCGAGTTCGAAAGCTGAGCCTTCACCCTCGAACGAAGAAACTATGGCGTGCAAGTTGTCCAGGCGGCCCAGCTCCAATTTCTCCGTCCCAACAGCCATCTCTGCAGCAAGCTGTCAAAATCATCTGATCGATTCCATCTCTCCAGTTTTTCAGCCGGAAATCATGTTACTCAGAGGGGGAATTTTATTGCCCATTAGCTCAAACATGACTGGTTCTCATGAAAGACCATGGATCAGGTCCTATAAAGAGGAGAGTTTGGAGCTGCAGAGATCAGTAACCTAGAAAACCACCCTAAACACTCAGACCAAGCTTCTCATACTTTCAAAACCTTCAGAACCACGCTTCTGGTCCTTGCTCTTCGATCCTCTAAGCCTTTCCAGTCATCTCTCCACCCCATCACCCTTGACACTCATCTTTTTCTCAGAAATCAAATTCCCAGTAGTTCGATTCTTATCACCATGGTGTGTCTAGCTCCCACGCCAAGCTCATGCTACAAGCTTCTTCTCTTGATTATGAATCACGCTCCAAATCAACTTAGTAAGTTCAATCCTCTGAGTTGATCTTGGCTTGGTTACTTCCAAATCAAAAAGACCCCTCACAATGCCACAGAGTTGGCTTCTCTTGACTAACAAAAGAAAATCAAAACTAAAAAATTACTAGTTATTCTATATTACAAAATGTACTAATAAGTGACAAAAGTGTTTTCATTCAAGGCATATTTAGAAAGATCGATACTCGATAGAGTAAATCTGTAGAGTATTAAACACACTTTACGACGATCTTGTCTACCTCCAAGGAAAAGTCGGGGTTGAAGAGCTTGATTCTCCCAGACCAAGCCTAATTGAATATCTAGATCATCTATCTAGGAACACGACCTCAGACAATGTTACAATACAACTTGAGAGATTTCATCTCAAGTTCAAGTAATTTGAAGAGATAAGTTCTACACTTGGCAAAATTGAAGTCAAGCTTGATTATCTCAAAGAAAAACAATATCTATTGAATATTGAAAAGAATCTAGTTCGCACTGAGCATCTCACCGACAACATTCATCAGCAAACAATTGAGATAAAATCTTCTCAAGAATCGCTGAAAAAGCTTTTAAAAACTCTGATCACCAGACTAGGATGAATCATAGAGTTAAACTAAAAGTAAAACAGGAAGATGATAAAGCTCTAAGCTTTTTCCTTCCTACATAAACAGTGCATGATAATGTTAAGGCAATAATTCATCAGCAGAATTACAAGATCTCTTATCTCCAAGAGATGAGTATTGATCTTGAAAACCAATTCTAGGAGTTAAACAGCAGGATAGCAAAACCGTAAACAAGCAAAGAAAAAATGAAGATACAAGAAGGAGAAGGGATCAATGAAGAACAATTAGCTCAAAACATATCTAGTAAAATAATCATACCCCTTTTACCAAAAAGAGAAAGTGAGTTTAAGTTTAGTGAACCTAAATTCCTTACATGGTCCTCATCCAAATTTGCATCTTCAACCAGAAGAGATGTAAAAAATGCTAAGTAGAATACTCAGTAAAAGAAATATTATGCCTGTACAGCTAATCAACACTCAAGAATTTGAGTATAATGAAATTGAATCTAGCATGCGAGAAGCATCGGTTCCCAGATTCAAACTCAATGAGACCTACAGGAGGGAATCTTTCCTCATGGATTCTCACAGATTCAAGATTCTTGAACTAACAGTTCATGCCACAGGAGGAGAAACTGACATCAGGTTAATCACTCCAAAAGAAGTAAGTGAAGCATCTCTGAAGAAATATTCTTATATGCATATTGGAACAGATCAAGTTGGAATAAATCTTTTACCAGATATGGTATAGACTGTTATATTCTATGTGTCTTACAAGATGATAGAGTAACAGACTTTAAGAAAAGTTTGTTAGGAACAGTAGAAACTTCTTTGTGCAATCAAGTTGCATATTTCAATGTTTTTTCAAACTTCACCACACATCTCAGAGATGCAGCACACTGTCGAAGGTTGCGAATCAAGACAGATGGAATTTTCATGAAGAAATGAATGATGGAGCTTACTATAGATTATCGTATATATTATAAGCTCATGAGCTCGAATGTAACCCCAAACACCAGATTTCTCAATAGTCAACATCCAATAAATCATACTGAACAAAAGCATATCACTAAATGGCATGAAGTAACATTCCTAAGAGAATGGAATCTGACACCTCCAGCTAGACAGGTAGAAAATTCCAATGCTTCTATCTATGAAGATATGGGATGAAAAATAAGTTTACAATTTCATAGGCATTCATTTGCTAGCTATGAGGAAGCTAGTACCTCTAGAACCAAGCCAACTTTTTGTCTTGAAGAATCTTTCGAGGAAGAAGATGCTAAAAGACTTATGATAAGTCAAAAAATTTGAAGAGCTTGTATGAACAAGCAGAAATTTGTGAATCTACAGAAGAGCTTAAAAATATCATGGAAAAGATTTCCCAGGTTCAACTGAGAAAAAACAAAAGGAAGATTTTTCCTTATCAAGCAGCTAAAGAAGAACCAGGCGAATCCTCATCGATGGAAACTGAAAACATTCCCCAAGAAAGCACTGTAGTTCAGAACATCACGAACTACCCCACTAAGATCATTCAAGAAAATAAGATTAAACTTCTTAAGGGTGATAGGAGCATTTATGTGACGTTTTATAGTGTTTAATATTATAGTATTTTGGCCATATTTCTTATTTATCTTAGTTACTTATTTGATTTCTCGTATTTCGTAGGTTTCGGGAGCAAATATGGAGAAGTTGGCTTAATCCGTGACAAAGGAAGGAGTTCCAATCACTTGAGGAAACCTTGATGGACAAGGAAGACCGAAGCGTTCACATTTTAATCCATTGATAGGAGCATTTTATGCTACGTTCTTAATATGTTTTTACCCTCATTTATGCTTTGTTTATCCATTATTAGGTTAGTATTAGTAGTTATTTAGCATAAGGGATTATTTGTAGAACATTGGCTAAAACATGTGTAAAATAGATAAAGTATGTGCAATATCGTTAAAAGCTGAACTTGGAAGTGTTCTTGATTTTCTTAAGTTTCTGTAAACCAATACATTGTCACTACTTGATTATATCTTTTGAATGTTTAGGTGACATGTATGTGGACATAACAAAACAAGAATCGTGAGGATCGGACTTATGGAAGGTAGCAAAAGAAGCATGGAAAGACAAGAGGCCAAAAGCATGAATTCGGAACAAAAACAGAGGATTTCCAGAAACCATAACTCAACTTCAAAGATTTCCCTAGGACGATCCAGGAGGAACTAGGGAACGTGCCATATATGGATGGAAAGCTGTGGATGTCTAGTTTCTAAATCTTTTGGAATCGCAGAAATCCAAGGTCTGACGAAGGAGTTATGCCGGAAACAATGGCCGGAGGTCAGTCTGCTGGAAACAGGACAGAATTTGCTGAAGTTGTCTACCGAGTTCGTGAGTGTGTTTCTTCACCAAAATCCTTCCCAAGCATGCCAAATGATTAATGAAGAGCTTAATGATGATATGGGAAGTTGTTTAGAAGAAGAAGAATCGAAGAAATCACCAAGGAGAAGCCGAAAATAACAACTACGAAAGTTATCCCGGTCAAAACAGGATAACTCGGTCTACCGAGATTATGGAACCTTTTCGGCTGTCCTAGGAGTCCATGAGCATGAAAGAGAGCCCAATGCCGACCCACACACATGAGGAAGAGTCCATGAATTCAGAAAAAGAAGTTTTTAAATTATTTTCCAAGTCAGCAAATTAAAGAAAAGGAAGACAAATCCAACAAGGAAAAGCAAGAAGCCCAATCCGACATGGACAAGGAGTAGGGTGCCGAATTTCTTAGGGTTTCTTTAGGGTTTTGTCTCTATAAATACACATGTAACACAGTAGAAAAAGTGTCTTTCAATTGCTCAAAACATAGTATAGCCAAGCTCTACCAAAAACCCTCCTTACACAGAAAAACACCAAGCCGCCGCCGCCAATCCCTGCTGCCAAACTGCCATCTTCCGCCGATCATCTTTTCACCCTTTGCCGACCTATATAGGTAGGTTAAGGATGAATAAATCCATGGTTTGTGCATGTATTTTCTGTGTAAAAACAGTTTGTTATTATATATATGCAATTTGGTTTTCGGTTTTACATAATAAGCATGTTATGAACTCTTCTTGGTGATTTGCACATGAATATGTTTGTTGTGTAACGATTTAGATTGCATGTTAGGATTATGATTTAGTTTAAGTTCTGTATGTTTGTGTTTAGTAGATGTTGAATTGATTAATCTTCACCCGAGCATATAATCGAACCTTAGGTTAATTTGAATGATCACAAGTTAGCTATTAGGGGGGTGTTTCATGTGCCGTAGTATTTTAGGTTGAGTTCACCGGGTCGGGCTCTCAATTCTAGTTGCTGCCAAGGGATGGTAGGGTGAGAGATTTGCATGTTGAATAGGATGAGTGACGACATACCTAGGATCATGTCTCTAATGACTCATGAACGGTAAGTGTATTTTGTGTTAATGTGATGCGGGTCGTAAGCATTAAACAGGATGACACATAAACTTAGGATGATGCGTGTCGTAAGTTCTAAGTTACATGAGAAGTCTAAATAGTTGGAATTAATTTGCATCTGTGATAACATAAACATAATAACTTGATCTTTCATAAAACTTATATGTTTTCTAATCGGTGTTTGCTATATCTTGTGCTTGAGTATTGATTGACCAATGTATGTAAATATTTCTGTTTTATTTTCTTGATATTTCGAACCAACTTCCAACTCCCATCTATTTCGATGTAAATATGTTTATATTTGTGAATATTATCATGTGTGTTATACTTGTATAGTTGTGACAGAATTGTACTTGTATGTTTTATTTGTGAATGTTACTAACGATTTGTTTTGCAGACATAATCCTTCCCTAGTGTCCCCGGCTTGAACGATCCCTACTTACAGTTACTACAATGATAGGGTTTTTTAAATTGCACAGGTCAATTCTTGACATGTCAATTTTTGGCGCCGTTGCCGGGGATGCTAAAAAGGATTTTTGTGTTGCATATGTATATGTTTGTGAATTAACCTTGTTTTCTTTTGTAGGTGCCGAATTATGTGTGTGCCAAAACACATATTTTTCGAATGTATTTGTGTGTATTGTCGATTTGTACATTGTAGATTGGTGTATGTGCCGAATTCTTTTGTGTGAAAGTTGTATATTTTGTGCCATAATTTTTGACTAACAATTTCTTTCTTATATTCTTGTGTAGGTGCCGAATTTATATGTGTATATTTTCGTGTCATATGTGTTGTAACTTAGTAAATATTTAGGAGGTTGATTGTTTCATATGTGTTGGAGTTTATTGTGGTTTTTAAAGTGTAACATGTAGGGAGAAGCCGCATTTGTTAATCTTAGCCTAAACCCTTCATGTTATTTGCGGATTTCATGAGGTTGAGGGCGGCTTTGATTAACACTTGTCGAGTGGTCTAGTGACCCGAGTTTGTTCCTAGCTGAGTAAGGGGCCGTTCTGTCATAGATATGGAATTCAGGTTTGTCCAATTGGATCTCAAGATCATGACTGACCACTCTTCTCGGTGAAGGGGTCGATAGGGGTCCGCCTCCTTGATCACAAACGAGTCCTGCCTGGTTCTTGTAGGGGGTTCGCCCCCCGTGACATTGACACTTGCCTTCTGAAACCACGGAATCCGCTCGAACTAGCCAAATGCTTGGGCCGAAGCATCACCACACTTTAAACGCTAGAATTTACTTAGACATGTATGACGCCATGAACTTCAAATTATTTGACTTTAATGTTTGAGGTATATCGGACGAAGCATAACACTACCTTGGACTGTATCAGTCCATTGCACAGTGGTCTTCCCTGCTCCACGTACCTTGAAAATTAGAGTTAATAAAATCAGCTAGCAACTTTACTAGGTTGCCGACACTTTTGTGCTTACAAGTCATTGAATTCGAAACTTATGCCATGCCATGATGTTGCCGAAATTTTTATGTAAGCTAAGTTTCGAATTCTATCTAACTTTTTGACAATGCTCACTTGATCTTTGTTCAATTGTGCCAGATTGGTTTTGCAGGTTCCCATAAATGACCAGTTCTGACGAGAAATTGTTTGGTGACGTTGGACGCAAGGAAGCCAAACCTGGTCATGATATCGTGCACAATGTTAACACAAAGTGAAGCAGAGCACGTTTCAAGGAGAAACAAAGGAGCTCGTGAGAAGGTGACGTCACAAAGGAGAAGAGTCTAGGCTGATAGACTATAAACATTAAGCGCTGCATGAGAGGCAACTCATTTCAACCGTAGCTGTGGAGGAGCCATCAACGAGAGTTTGCATTTTTCTAATCCCTTCACTTTTATGGTTGACTTATTTATGTGTTTATTATGTGACTTAGACACATGCTTAGGAAATTATGACATTATTTTGGGTTTACATTGAGGACAATGTAATTTTCTAAGTGTGGGGTAGAGGTTACATAGTAACATATTTTTGTTTGGTGTGTTTTTTTTTTTTTAAATTTTCCGAAACTTTTTAATTTTTGTCGAAATTTTTAAATATTTGTTTTAAATATTTTTGTTTTGTTTTGTGTCTTAGGATATACCCTTAAAAGTCTATGATGAACTATATCTTTGAATGCATGATTGACGGTTTAACATTTATCTTAAGAAATTGCGAGTTTCATGGATATTGTGAATTAGTATGAATATTTGAGACTTGATTGATAATGAAGTATGCATGTTTGATTAGATAGTTCCAAATAACCTATGTGAGCTTTTGAGCCCAAAAACTTTCTTTCATGAGTGAATTATGTGCCGATTTTTGCTTAAATTTTTTCGAAATTTTCACTAAATTTTTACTATCTTTCGAAACCTCATCATTCTTTGCAAATTCAATGACTATGTGCTATAGCTTTTTAATGGACTCTAGAATTTACTAGAACTTGCTTATGTGACTCTCGAAGCTTTATAATCATAAATTGTCTTGATTTTGAAAATGATTGAATTAAATCTCATTAGGATCACCACCAAAGCCAAATAAGCCTATGCCTATTTTGTGCCCGTCGTGGGACTCCTTAGTTAACCCCTTTGAGCCTACATTAAGCCTTTTCTTTCATTACCCTTAAACAGATTCTTGAGCTTAGTATAGTATATCCTTTACCTTGTTATCAAGACCTGGCGAAGTATTTTTGATGGAGCTGTAATGCGTAATGCTGAAGAACAAGTGTGGGGTGGACAAGGTAATAAAGAGCAAGTGTGAGGTAAAACACCATATGATTATAAATGTATGTGCCATGTATGAACAAAAAAAAATATGTCCGAAAAAAAAACAAAGAAAAAAATCGGATAGAATTACAATTCAAGGCACAAATTCTTTTATGGTGTGTTGTAATGTTTTGTGAATTTGGAGATAGTGATTATTTGAAGGTCTAAAAGTGTTTATGAGACCTTTGTTCTGTTCACAATATGGGGAGAAATCAAGAATGATGTATGGGTCCAACATGAAGAAACTCGACCCTTGAAGTGAAGACATGAGGAGGAGCGGAATTTGCTAAAGTCTTTGTGATTTCTTAAAGCACCACTTACCCTAAATATTCCTACCTTATGAAACCAAGCCCCATTACAACCATATTATTGAGATTAATTCATGATTCTTAAGAGAGCTAACTTTGATTTGTAGAGATTTTCTCATGAGTCAAGCATATGGTTTTGGTCCATTATTGCACATAGTTGTTAAATGAGGTTTTTCAATGAAAAATGATATTCTCAAAGAGCTTTTATTTGTTGAAATATGCAAGTTATTTGTTATCTTATCATCTTTTCCCTTGCATATACGATTGAGTGAATACCATGGATGAGTGAAAAGGAGAGGGTATGCCATTGTGAGGTGGAACGGTTATCATACATGTTTGTGCTATATGATCTCATATCTTACTTGTTCATGCTATGATACATGTTTATGAAGCTTTGCAATTACGCTTTTCATTCAAATGTTCAAACTTGAAAGTTATGCATGCTAAAGAATCTGAGACGAATCATTTAAGGGTATTAGTTGTTTAAGTGTTAGTAGAGTCTTATATTTAGTTTGCTAGGGACTAGCAAAGGGTAAGTGTGGGGTAGTTGATAGGAGCATTTTATGCTACGTTCTTAATATGTTTTTACCCTCATTTATGCTTTGTTTATCCATTATTAGGTTAGTATTAGTAGTTATTTAGCATAAGGGATTATTTGTAGAACATTGGCTAAAACATGTGTAAAATAGATAAAGTATGTGCAATATCGTTAAAAGCTGAACTTGGAAGTGTTCTTGATTTTCTTAAGTTTCTGTAAACCAATACATTGTCACTACTTGATTATATCTTTTGAATGTTTAGGTGACATGTATGTGGACATAACAAAACAAGAATCGTGAGGATCGGACTTATGGAAGGTAGCAAAAGAAGCATGGAAAGACAAGAGGCCAAAAGCATGAATTCGGAACAAAAACAGAGGATTTCCAGAAACCATAACTCAACTTCAAAGATTTCCCTAGGACGATCCAGGAGGAACTAGGGAACGTGCCATATATGGATGGAAAGCTGTGGATGTCTAGTTTCTAAATCTTTTGGAATCGCAGAAATCCAAGGTCTGACGAAGGAGTTATGCCGGAAACAATGGCCGGAGGTCAGTCTGCTGGAAACAGGACAGAATTTGCTGAAGTTGTCTACCGAGTTCGTGAGTGTGTTTCTTCACCAAAATCCTTCCCAAGCATGCCAAATGATTAATGAAGAGCTTAATGATGATATGGGAAGTTGTTTAGAAGAAGAAGAATCGAAGAAATCACCAAGGAGAAGCCGAAAATAACAACTACGAAAGTTATCCCGGTCAAAACAGGATAACTCGGTCTACCGAGATTATGGAACCTTTTCGGCTGTCCTAGGAGTCCATGAGCATGAAAGAGAGCCCAATGCCGACCCACACACATGAGGAAGAGTCCATGAATTCAGAAAAAGAAGTTTTTAAATTATTTTCCAAGTCAGAAAATTAAAGAAAAGGAAGACAAATCCAACAAGGAAAAGCAAGAAGCCCAATCCGACATGGACAAGGAGTAGGGTGCCGAATTTCTTAGGGTTTCTTTAGGGTTTTGTCTCTATAAATACACATGTAACACAGTAGAAAAAGTGTCTTTCAATTGCTCAAAACATAGTATAGCCAAGCTCTACCAAAAACCCTCCTTACACAGAAAAACACCAAGCCGCCGCCGCCAATCCCTGCTGCCAAACTGCCATCTTCCGCCGATCATCTTTTCACCCTTTGCCGACCTATATAGGTAGGTTAAGGATGAATAAATCCATGGTTTGTGCATGTATTTTCTGTGTAAAAACAGTTTGTTATTATATATATGCAATTTGGTTTTCGGTTTTACATAATAAGCATGTTATGAACTCTTCTTGGTGATTTGCACATGAATATGTTTGTTGTGTAACGATTTAGATTGCATGTTAGGATTATGATTTAGTTTAAGTTCTGTATGTTTGTGTTTAGTAGATGTTGAATTGATTAATCTTCACCCGAGCATATAATCGAACCTTAGGTTAATTTGAATGATCACAAGTTAGCTATTAGGGGGGTGTTTCATGTGCCGTAGTATTTTAGGTTGAGTTCACCGGGTCGGGCTCTCAATTCTAGTTGCTGCCAAGGGATGGTAGGGTGAGAGATTTGCATGTTGAATAGGATGAGTGACGACATACCTAGGATCATGTCTCTAATGACTCATGAACGGTAAGTGTATTTTGTGTTAATGTGATGCGGGTCGTAAGCATTAAACAGGATGACACATAAACTTAGGATGATGCGTGTCGTAAGTTCTAAGTTACATGAGAAGTCTAAATAGTTGGAATTAATTTGCATCTGTGATAACATAAACATAATAACTTGATCTTTCATAAAACTTATATGTTTTCTAATCGGTGTTTGCTATATCTTGTGCTTGAGTATTGATTGACCAATGTATGTAAATATTTCTGTTTTATTTTCTTGATATTTCGAACCAACTTCCAACTCCCATCTATTTCGATGTAAATATGTTTATATTTGTGAATATTATCATGTGTGTTATACTTGTATAGTTGTGACAGAATTGTACTTGTATGTTTTATTTGTGAATGTTACTAACGATTTGTTTTGCAGACATAATCCTTCCCTAGTGTCCCCGGCTTGAACGATCCCTACTTACAGTTACTACAATGATAGGGTTTTTTAAATTGCACAGGTCAATTCTTGACATGTCATCCATTGGGCTTTTCCTTGGAAGTTAAGAAGTCCACGACCATTAAGGAAGAGTCTAGGGTTGAGGAATCATATATAAAGAACACTTGTAGCAGCCGAGAGGGATACTTTTGGGCGGAAAGAGACTTGTGACAGCCGAGAGAAGGAAAAGAAAAGGGCAGCAGCTGTGCACCCAGCGTGCGCCCAGACGTGCACCTCGCGCGCACCAGCAGAGCACCAGCAGAGCACCAGCGCCCAGTCGCTGTGCACCCAGACGTGCACCAGCGGCAGCAGGGCTGTGCACCGGTTCTTCTTCCATCTTCATGTATTCTTTTGGGTTTTCGTTTACAGTCATGAGTAGCTAAACTTCTTGTGGTTAGGGCTAGATTGAAGCCCTAGACATGATTACCTTGATGTTTTGATATTCGGATTTATATAAGTGTTGTTTCCCGGATGATAACAATTTCATTGTTCGTAAACTGTTATTCTCTTATGTGTTTCTTTGATTCGCGACCTTAGGAGCATGTTTTAGGATCGACCAGCCATAAACACATGCGTGACGACCAGTATCATTGTGTGTTTTATTTGTGGTGCGACAAGAGCTGCGGTGCTTGTATGAAATTGTTTCAAGGATACTTAGGATACATACCATGTTCTAGGATTCTTGCTATGTTCATATTCTCTTAGAACTTAATGATCTCTGATGTGTTAAATCTGAGCATATACCAAGCAGGACTGCATGTTAGAGAACAGGTTATGACATTCATACCAAATGCTTAACATACTAAGTAAGAGAGAATGAATACGAGAGTGCATCCATATACCAAGGACCTTTCGTGAGCATAGTCATCCATGGGAATTCAATACTTGTTAATCTGAGTTCATGATGTTGATATATGATTGTTTGGTGGTGTATTTCGAAACCCTAGCTTCTCCATCTCATTGATTTACAAAACTTTGCCAATTCTAGTTTTTATCATTTTCGTCAGTTTTCATTGTCTGTTTTCTATTTAGTGTTAAAAATATCAAATCAATTCAGAAAAATCTAAAACTTTGTCAGTAGTTAGTTTTACGTGTCTAGTTAGTTGTCTCCAAATTTCAGGTCATTTGGAGTAGTCTAGAGTCGTCAACTAGTCAGGTTTTCCTGACTGGTCAGTTCTGTCGTTTTTATTTGTTTTGAGTCATTGTAGTTGCAGCTTTATCCCAATCCCTTGCGGGTTCGATCCTTACTTTCATATACTATCTTCGACCATATATACCTTGTAGGGTAATTCATAAGTTATTTTTATGCACCTTAATTGGTGTGTGAAAACACCTTTATCAATTTGGCGCCGTTGCCGGGGATTGTTTAATTTAGCTGCAATCTTTGTTTTTGTTTTGTTTCGTTTTCTTATCTATTTGTGGTTTAACGTTTTTTGTGTCTTTTGTTTTCAGTTTATGAACACTCGTCGATCGCAGGACAGAGATCTTCTTTTTGATTCTGAGATTGAACGCACCATCCGCCTCAACCGTAAGGTAGCCACTTCGCGCACAGTTACGGATTCTTCTTCCACCACCCCATCTACACCACCATCACCGGGTTTGGAATCTCTCCTGGATCCACCTCCATTGATACATTCAGATATCGACACAGAGGAGGAGCGTAACCCACCTGTCAACGCAATGGCCGCAGACCCAAAGCCATTGAAGTCTTCCTTTGTTCCTCAAGGTGTTGCACAACCTTCGTGCATCACATTCACTCCGGCTGCCGGCACTTCATTCAAACTCAATTTCCACCGGGATTGACTGCCGAGCAACTGAAGCTTATTTTGTTTCCCTTCTCCTTGAAGGATCATGCCAAGTGGTGGCTGAATTCATTGCCTTCGGATACTATTGCTACTTGGGATCAGCTATCTACGAAGTTCATCACCAAATTTTTCCCTGCTCAAAGAACTAGGCAATTGAGGAGAGATATCCACACTTTCCGCCAGAGGCCAGGAGACCTTTTTTGTGAGGCTTGGGAGAGCTTTAACGGGTTGCTAAGGAAGTGTCCTCATCATGGGTACTCTAAGGATGACCAAGCTCAGTTCTTTTATGAAGGTTTGAATGATGCAAATAAGGCTCTTGTGGATTCGGCATGTGGAGGAGCTTTCATGAATAAGACTAGTGATCAAGCATTTGATATCTTTGAGACATTAAGTGAGAATTCCCAGCAGTTCTCAACAAAAGGGTTCCAAGAAGTAAAGCTCAAAGATACTTATGGGATGGAAACTAGTGGAGGAGACTCATCTAGGATGGCTGCCATTGAGGAAAAACTTGATATGATGATGAAGAGCATGGCGCTCCAAGGAGCGGCTCAAGTTGAGGTATGTGCTAATTGTTCTACTTATGACCATGTTACTTCACTTTGTCCTTACCCTGTGGCAGGCCAAGAGCAAATAAACTACATGGGGCAGCAAAGGCCAAGGAATGATGGGAATGTTCCTCTTGCTTTTCGTTGGGGTACCAACGCTGGTGTCTCTACTTATCAGCAAGAATCAAATAATAATTATAGAGCACCACCTCCTGGATTTAATCAACCACCTCAGCCCCAAAACTTCAGTTCATATCCACCGCAACAACCTTCAAGTAAGCTTGAAGATATGGTGCTCACAATTGCGAGAAACACTGACACCATCATGAAGGATAACAAGGTCTTCAAAGATCGAACTGATGCCACTCTGCACTCTCATTCTAAAGCCATAGCTAATCTTGAGGTGCAAGTTGGTCGACTATGTGAGCAATACACTCAAAGAACGCCAGGTACGTTTCCTTCTCAAACTGAAATTAATCCTAAGGGAACTAACCGTGAACAGGTTAATGCCGTCACATTGAGGAGTGGAAAGCAGCTTCCGGAGGACCCCGTGTTTCTTAAAAGGCCCAAGGGAGCATCAAAAGGGGGTCAAGACTTGTTGGATTCAGCATGGGAGCAGGTTAATGACCCAAATTCGACGAGGTACCCACTGCCGTTCGGACAAAAGGATGATGCCCGGACACCCGCAAACAGAGAAGAAGGGAAAGCTCCAGAAGAGAATTTCGTTCGGACACCGGAGGAAGCCGTCCGATCGTCTGGGACTGAAGATGCAAATTCCGGAATTCCATCGGGTTTAGGAGTAGCTTCGGCTCCCCCAACCAAACCCAATCCTTTTCAGGTAAACAAAAGTGGTTCTAATGCTTATGTTCCACCTATTCCTTTTCCTCGCAGGTTTGCCAAGCAAAAGAAGGAGCAAGGTGACAAAGACATTTTGGATGTTCTTTCGAAGGTCCAAGTGAACATTCCTCTTCTTGACACCATCAAGCAAATGCCCAGGTATGCTAAGTTCCTTAAGGAATTATGTACTAATAAAAGGAAGCTTGATGAAGCTGAGACCATGGCCATGAGCGAAGAAACCTCTGCTGTGCTTCAGAGGAAGCTTCCACCAAAATTGAAGGACCCCGGACGTTTCACCATTCCATGCATCATTGGTGACACCAGGTTTGAACATGCTCTACTTGATTTGGGTGCTTCGATTAACTTAATGCCATACTCTGTCTATGAATCTCTTCAGCTAGGTGAGCTTAAACCGACTAGAACAGTTATTCAATTAGCGGATCGCTCACATGTGTATCCTGAAGGCTACTTGGAAGATGTGCTTGTGAAAGTGAATGACTTAATTTTCCCAGTTGATTTTCTTGTGTTGGAGATGGAACATGAACCTATGCCAACCTCTTTACCTCTCATTCTTGGAAGAGGATTTATGAGGACTGCCCGTACCAAGATCGACGTGTACGAAGGGACTTTGACAATGGAATTTGAAGAGAGGAAAATTAGCTTCAACATCTTTGAAGCCATGAGGTACCCTAAGGATGTCAACTCTTGTTTTTCCATTGACATTATTGATCACTTTGTGTAGGATGTATTCGATGCAAACGTGGGTGACGACATGCTCAAAACAGTAATTGAGATGGGTCTGCAGCAGCACTCCCATCCGGACGGAGCAAGGATGAAGTCCGAACGCCCTGATGAGCGAAACCAAGAGTCAACGGCTGCGGATTGGATTAGCAACGAAAATATTATGCCTGTACAGCTAATCAACACTCAAGAATTTGAGTATAATGAAATTGAATCTAGCATGCGAGAAGCATCGGTTCCCAGATTCAAACTCAATGAGACCTACAGGAGGGAATCTTTCCTCATGGATTCTCACAGATTCAAGATTCTTGAACTAACAGTTCATGCCACAGGAGGAGAAACTGACATCAGGTTAATCACTCCAAAAGAAGTAAGTGAAGCATCTCTGAAGAAATATTCTTATATGCATATTGGAACAGATCAAGTTGGAATAAATCTTTTACCAGATATGGTATAGACTGTTATATTCTATGTGTCTTACAAGATGATAGAGTAACAGACTTTAAGAAAAGTTTGTTAGGAACAGTAGAAACTTCTTTGTGCAATCAAGTTGCATATTTCAATGTTTTTTCAAACTTCACCACACATCTCAGAGATGCAGCACACTGTCGAAGGTTGCGAATCAAGACAGATGGAATTTTCATGAAGAAATGAATGATGGAGCTTACTATAGATTATCGTATATATTATAAGCTCATGAGCTCGAATGTAACCCCAAACACCAGATTTCTCAATAGTCAACATCCAATAAATCATACTGAACAAAAGCATATCACTAAATGGCATGAAGTAACATTCCTAAGAGAATGGAATCTGACACCTCCAGCTAGACAGGTAGAAAATTCCAATGCTTCTATCTATGAAGATATGGGATGAAAAATAAGTTTACAATTTCATAGGCATTCATTTGCTAGCTATGAGGAAGCTAGTACCTCTAGAACCAAGCCAACTTTTTGTCTTGAAGAATCTTTCGAGGAAGAAGATGCTAAAAGACTTATAATAAGTCAAAAAATTTGAAGAGCTTGTATGAACAAGCAGAAATTTGTGAATCTACAGAAGAGCTTAAAAATATCATGGAAAAGATTTCCCAGGTTCAACTGAGAAAAAACAAAAGGAAGATTTTTCCTTATCAAGCAGCTAAAGAAGAACCAGGCGAATCCTCATCGATGGAAACTGAAAACATTCCCCAAGAAAGCACTGTAGTTCAGAACATCACGAACTACCCCACTAAGATCATTCAAGAAAATAAGATTAAACTTCTTAAGGGTGATAGGAGCATTTATGTGACGTTTTATAGTGTTTAATATTATAGTATTTTGGCCATATTTCTTATTTATCTTAGTTACTTATTTGATTTCTCGTATTTCGTAGGTTTCGGGAGCAAATATGGAGAAGTTGGCTTAATCCGTGACAAAGGAAGGAGTTCCAATCACTTGAGGAAACCTTGATGGACAAGGAAGACCGAAGCGTTCACATTTTAATCCATTGGGCTTTTCCTTGGAAGTTAAGAAGTCCACGACCATTAAGGAAGAGTCTAGGGTTGAGGAATCATATATAAAGAACACTTGTAGCAGCCGAGAGGGATACTTTTGGGCGGAAAGAGACTTGTGACAGCCGAGAGAAGGAAAAGAAAAGGGCAGCAGCTGTGCACCCAGCGTGCGCCCAGACGTGCACCTCGCGCGCACCAGCAGAGCACCAGCAGAGCACCAGCGCCCAGTCGCTGTGCACCCAGACGTGCACCAGCGGCAGCAGGGCTGTGCACCGGTTCTTCTTCCATCTTCATGTATTCTTTTGGGTTTTCGTTTACAGTCATGAGTAGCTAAACTTCTTGTGGTTAGGGCTAGATTGAAGCCCTAGACATGATTACCTTGATGTTTTGATATTCGGATTTATATAAGTGTTGTTTCCCGGATGATAACAATTTCATTGTTCGTAAACTGTTATTCTCTTATGTGTTTCTTTGATTCGCGACCTTAGGAGCATGTTTTAGGATCGACCAGCCATAAACACATGCGTGACGACCAGTATCATTGTGTGTTTTATTTGTGGTGCGACAAGAGCTGCGGTGCTTGTATGAAATTGTTTCAAGGATACTTAGGATACATACCATGTTCTAGGATTCTTGCTATGTTCATATTCTCTTAGAACTTAATGATCTCTGATGTGTTAAATCTGAGCATATACCAAGCAGGACTGCATGTTAGAGAACAGGTTATGACATTCATACCAAATGCTTAACATACTAAGTAAGAGAGAATGAATACGAGAGTGCATCCATATACCAAGGACCTTTCGTGAGCATAGTCATCCATGGGAATTCAATACTTGTTAATCTGAGTTCATGATGTTGATATATGATTGTTTGGTGGTGTATTTCGAAACCCTAGCTTCTCCATCTCATTGATTTACAAAACTTTGCCAATTCTAGTTTTTATCATTTTCGTCAGTTTTCATTGTCTGTTTTCTATTTAGTGTTAAAAATATCAAATCAATTCAGAAAAATCTAAAACTTTGTCAGTAGTTAGTTTTACGTGTCTAGTTAGTTGTCTCCAAATTTCAGGTCATTTGGAGTAGTCTAGAGTCGTCAACTAGTCAGGTTTTCCTGACTGGTCAGTTCTGTCGTTTTTATTTGTTTTGAGTCATTGTAGTTGCAGCTTTATCCCAATCCCTTGCGGGTTCGATCCTTACTTTCATATACTATCTTCGACCATATATACCTTGTAGGGTAATTCATAAGTTATTTTTATGCACCTTAATTGGTGTGTGAAAACACCTTTATCAATTTGGCGCCGTTGCCGGGGATTGTTTAATTTAGCTGCAATCTTTGTTTTTGTTTTGTTTCGTTTTCTTATCTATTTGTGGTTTAACGTTTTTTGTGTCTTTTGTTTTCAGTTTATGAACACTCGTCGATCGCAGGACAGAGATCTTCTTTTTGATTCTGAGATTGAACGCACCATCCGCCTCAACCGTAAGGTAGCCACTTCGCGCACAGTTACGGATTCTTCTTCCACCACCCCATCTACACCACCATCACCGGGTTTGGAATCTCTCCTGGATCCACCTCCATTGATACATTCAGATATCGACACAGAGGAGGAGCGTAACCCACCTGTCAACGCAATGGCCGCAGACCCAAAGCCATTGAAGTCTTCCTTTGTTCCTCAAGGTGTTGCACAACCTTCGTGCATCACATTCACTCCGGCTGCCGGCACTTCATTCAAACTCAATTTCCACCGGGATTGACTGCCGAGCAACTGAAGCTTATTTTGTTTCCCTTCTCCTTGAAGGATCATGCCAAGTGGTGGCTGAATTCATTGCCTTCGGATACTATTGCTACTTGGGATCAGCTATCTACGAAGTTCATCACCAAATTTTTCCCTGCTCAAAGAACTAGGCAATTGAGGAGAGATATCCACACTTTCCGCCAGAGGCCAGGAGACCTTTTTTGTGAGGCTTGGGAGAGCTTTAACGGGTTGCTAAGGAAGTGTCCTCATCATGGGTACTCTAAGGATGACCAAGCTCAGTTCTTTTATGAAGGTTTGAATGATGCAAATAAGGCTCTTGTGGATTCGGCATGTGGAGGAGCTTTCATGAATAAGACTAGTGATCAAGCATTTGATATCTTTGAGACATTAAGTGAGAATTCCCAGCAGTTCTCAACAAAAGGGTTCCAAGAAGTAAAGCTCAAAGATACTTATGGGATGGAAACTAGTGGAGGAGACTCATCTAGGATGGCTGCCATTGAGGAAAAACTTGATATGATGATGAAGAGCATGGCGCTCCAAGGAGCGGCTCAAGTTGAGGTATGTGCTAATTGTTCTACTTATGACCGTGTTACTTCACTTTGTCCTTACCCTGTGGCATGCCAAGAGCAAATAAACTACATGGGGCAGCAAAGGCCAAGGAATGATGGGAATGTTCCTCTTGCTTTTCGTTGGGGTACCAACGCTGGTGTCTCTACTTATCAGCAAGAATCAAATAATAATTATAGAGCACCACCTCCTGGATTTAATCAACCACCTCAGCCCCAAAACTTCAGTTCATATCCACCGCAACAACCTTCAAGTAAGCTTGAAGATATGGTGCTCACAATTGCGAGAAACACTGACACCATCATGAAGGATAACAAGGTCTTCAAAGATCGAACTGATGCCACTCTGCACTCTCATTCTAAAGCCATAGCTAATCTTGAGGTGCAAGTTGGTCGACTATGTGAGCAATACACTCAAAGAACGCCAGGTACGTTTCCTTCTCAAACTGAAATTAATCCTAAGGGAACTAACCGTGAACAGGTTAATGCCGTCACATTGAGGAGTGGAAAGCAGCTTCCGGAGGACCCCGTGTTTCTTAAAAGGCCCAAGGGAGCATCAAAAGGGGGTCAAGACTTGTTGGATTCAGCATGGGAGCAGGTTAATGACCCAAATTCGACGAGGTACCCACTGCCGTTCGGACAAAAGGATGATGCCCGGACACCCGCAAACAGAGAAGAAGGGAAAGCTCCAGAAGAGAATTTCGTTCGGACACCGGAGGAAGCCGTCCGATCGTCTGGGACTGAAGATGCAAATTCCGGAATTCCATCGGGTTTAGGAGTAGCTTCGGCTCCCCCAACCAAACCCAATCCTTTTCAGGTAAACAAAAGTGGTTCTAATGCTTATGTTCCACCTATTCCTTTTCCTCGCAGGTTTGCCAAGCAAAAGAAGGAGCAAGGTGACAAAGACATTTTGGATGTTCTTTCGAAGGTCCAAGTGAACATTCCTCTTCTTGACACCATCAAGCAAATGCCCAGGTATGCTAAGTTCCTTAAGGAATTATGTACTAATAAAAGGAAGCTTGATGAAGCTGAGACCGTGGCCATGAGCGAAGAAACCTCTGCTGTGCTTCAGAGGAAGCTTCCACCAAAATTGAAGGACCCCGGACGTTTCACCATTCCATGCATCATTGGTGACACCAGGTTTGAACATGCTCTACTTGATTTGGGTGCTTCGATTAACTTAATGCCATACTCTGTCTATGAATCTCTTCAGCTAGGTGAGCTTAAACCGACTAGAACAGTTATTCAATTAGCGGATCGCTCACATGTGTATCCTGAAGGCTACTTGGAAGATGTGCTTGTGAAAGTGAATGACTTAATTTTCCCAGTTGATTTTCTTGTGTTGGAGATGGAACATGAACCTATGCCAACCTCTTTACCTCTCATTCTTGGAAGAGGATTTATGAGGACTGCCCGTACCAAGATCGACGTGTACGAAGGGACTTTGACAATGGAATTTGAAGAGAGGAAAATTAGCTTCAACATCTTTGAAGCCATGAGGTACCCTAAGGATGTCAACTCTTGTTTTTCCATTGACATTATTGATCACTTTGTGCAGGATGTATTCGATGCAAACGTGGGTGACGACATGCTCAAAACAGTAATTGAGATGGGTCTGCAGCAGCACTCCCATCCGGACGGAGCAAGGATGAAGTCCGAACGCCCTGATGAGCGAAACCAAGAGTCAACGGCTGCGGATTGGATTAGCAACGAAAATATTATGCCTGTACAGCTAATCAACACTCAAGAATTTGAGTATAATGAAATTGAATCTAGCATGCGAGAAGCATCGGTTCCCAGATTCAAACTCAATGAGACCTACAGGAGGGAATCTTTCCTCATGGATTCTCACAGATTCAAGATTCTTGAACTAACAGTTCATGCCACAGGAGGAGAAACTGACATCAGGTTAATCACTCCAAAAGAAGTAAGTGAAGCATCTCTGAAGAAATATTCTTATATGCATATTGGAACAGATCAAGTTGGAATAAATCTTTTACCAGATATGGTATAGACTGTTATATTCTATGTGTCTTACAAGATGATAGAGTAACAGACTTTAAGAAAAGTTTGTTAGGAACAGTAGAAACTTCTTTGTGCAATCAAGTTGCATATTTCAATGTTTTTTCAAACTTCACCACACATCTCAGAGATGCAGCACACTGTCGAAGGTTGCGAATCAAGACAGATGGAATTTTCATGAAGAAATGAATGATGGAGCTTACTATAGATTATCGTATATATTATAAGCTCATGAGCTCGAATGTAACCCCAAACACCAGATTTCTCAATAGTCAACATCCAATAAATCATACTGAACAAAAGCATATCACTAAATGGCATGAAGTAACATTCCTAAGAGAATGAAATCTGACACCTCCAGCTAGACAGGTAGAAAATTCCAATGCTTCTATCTATGAAGATATGGGATGAAAAATAAGTTTACAATTTCATAGGCATTCATTTGCTAGCTATGAGGAAGCTAGTACCTCTAGAACCAAGCCAACTTTTTGTCTTGAAGAATCTTTCGAGAAAGAAGATGCTAAAAGACTTATGATAAGTCAAAAAATTTGAAGAGCTTGTATGAACAAGCAGAAATTTGTGAATCTACAGAAGAGCTTAAAAATATCATGGAAAAGATTTCCCAGGTTCAACTGAGAAAAAACAAAAGGAAGATTTTTCCTTATCAAGCAGCTAAAGAAGAACCAGGCGAATCCTCATCGATGGAAACTGAAAACATTCCCCAAGAAAGCACTGTAGTTCAGAACATCACGAACTACCCCACTAAGATCATTCAAGAAAATAAGATTAAACTTCTTAAGGGACAGGCTCCTACAGGGAAACCGGGAGAAAGAAGTTTATCTTGATCTCGATAAACAAGAGAAAAATGAGTTTATCTTGATCCCGATAAGGTAGGAGACAAGAGAAAGACAATAGATAACTGGGTAGCTAGCTTAAGGCTAACTCGGGCTTTGGTGTTGTCTAAATATACCTACGAGGAAGCTCATGAATATTATGAGTCCACCTTAACTGGCAAAGTCCAGAAATGGTATCAGTCTTTCAAGCGAAGCACTCAATGGCCTGACTGGGCAACCAAATTGGCTCAAACCAATAATCCTCTAGATTTTGCATGTCTCATCTATGCACAATTTTGTAGAGACATTACTAGGCATAGTGAGCAGTCTAAAGAAAGAGCTAAGACAAATATTCAAAAGTTGAGCATTTACAACATGAGATATTTTGAAGAGTATACTAATGAGTTTTAAAATTACTACTGTACCATTAGAGACCTAGATAATGAAGATCTGGTCAGAACCTATTACAGGAAGTTATCAGAACCATGGAACGATGCAATAGCACAATCTTTGAAAGAAAATCCTTTGTCGTTTTTCACGGTAAGAGGAATTGCTGAAAGAGTAAGGGATCTCCTGAGAAAGCAATGTGTTGAAAACAGAAAATCCAAAACTGCAAAGAAGCAACTCAGAAGAGTGAAAAATATGTGTCCCAAGATATTGGAGACACCAACGCAGTGGGGATGTCACATAGAGAAAAAATACAAGAAAAGGTTCTCCAGCAATAAGCAAAGAAATTTTTTTGCTTCTAATAAGAAGTATAAATTCAGAAAAAAAAACACCTAAAAAAGAGCTCCGCAGGGGAAAGATTTCCTACTAGGAAGAGATTTTTTAAAAGAAAAAGAACCAACTGTTCGAATTCCTTTCGAGAAGTGAAGAAGTGCAGATATTGGCTTTACAAAACTGAAGGAAATTACGCAAACGAATGTCCTAAAAGGACAAGAGATCTATGAAGGTTCTAATTGAAGAATATAATGAAGCAATAGAATATGCAAACCTGAAAGGTTTTGAGATAGCCTATTATGATGAAAAGAATGATTCACTATATTCTCTTGAGTTCCCATCAAAAAGTGAGATAGAAAACACTTCATAAAGTTCTGAAGAAGAAGAAAAAGAAGATGACGGATCTCGTCTTATGTTTTTCCTAAATGTCCTAAATTGGAAGGAAGAAACTACTGATATTATCAGTAACTTCCACCCCAATCTAGGAAGATTTACATGTGATTACTGCAATTGCGATGATAGTAATTCAGTTCACATGTACTGCAAAAGTATAGGTGAAACTTATCATCAAGAATGCTTCATTACAGAATTACGAAGAAAAACCAAAGACAATAAAACTCACAGCATGGTAGAACAAGAATATAAAGAGTTCTACGAAACTAAGGAACAATAGGAACATAACTTGGAAGAAAATGAAGTTAGTAACTTCATTAAGCTAGAACAAAGAATTAATGAAGTCTTTTGATTCCGTCAATATTTCGGCAATAAGGCAGGAAGAAGACCTTATCACAGAACCTATTGTACAACAGATTAAACCTTTTGATCTCATCAATGAGCCAGATAAAAGAGAATTCAATCCTTTTATTGAACTGCCTGGAAAAACTACAGAAGATAAAGAACAAGTGAAGAAGGTCTAGACGAGCAGATTCAGCAATTACATCACAATATGATTGAAATTTCCCAAATATAGGAAGTACCATCTACATGTTTTTATAGATAGTGGGTCAGGGTATACTTTTGCCAAAAGATATGTCATACCTGAAGAATAAGAAAAAGCTCCAAGATCGGTTACTGGAATAGTCAAGGGAGAGAATGAAATAATCATGGATACTATGGCCAGTGACATTAAAGTTTCCTTGAGCGGAGGAACTTTTCTCATAAAAATAATCTGGCAATGTGAAAGTTAAAGAGCAGATGTGTTAATTGGAAATGACTTCCTTCTTCAACAGACGATAGTTCAGAATCCATAAATGATTGGTTTTGAAAAGAATAACAATTTCTTTTGGGAATCCTGTCTTACCAACGCCGTAAGCGTTACAAGTATGGGATTTACAAACCAATATCAGAGATTGTTAGCGAAGAGTGGTGATTATAAGCTAGTTTTAGAACCAATTCTGCTGCTAAAGGACCATTTGAATGGTCATAGTGAAAATATTGGTAAATGAAATGATGAATTCAGAAGATTCTACGTCAGAAGAAGAGTATGAATCCCCTTTAGATGAGTCTGATTCAGATTTATTAGAACAAGAAAGCTCAGACGGAGAAGAAGAATTTATCAGAGAGTATAACCTAAAGGTGTATGCTAACAAGATCGAGTAGAAAAGAATGTCAACCATTGCAGAAATAGAAAACTAGCTGAAACCAGTAATTAGTGAAGATCCTCAGTTATACTAGGAAAGAGATCCAGTATACTATCAGCTCAAAATGCATGATGCAAATACTATTAACCATGTTAAAGCAATCCCTCATTACAGGGAAGACGACAGAAAAGAAATGGAAAGTCAAATTCAAGAATTGCTTGAAAAGAAGTTGATCAGACCTTCCAATAGTCCTTATCATGCTCCAGCCTTCTCGATAAGAAATCATGCAGAGCAACTAAGAGGAAAGGCTAGAATGATAATTGACTACATAGATGTAAAAAAACGGTCAAAGACGGTTACTAGATAGCCCAGGTAAGAGTGTTTATCAATCGACTCAAAGGAGTCAAGATCTTCTCTAAATTTGATGCAAAATCAGGATTCTGTCAGGTCAAGATGCATCCATACTCCATTGCTTTGACAACATTTGGAACACCTCAAGGACACTATGAATGACTGGTTATGCCATTTGGCCTCAAACAAGCCCTATCTGTTTTCGTCGGCTAAACTTTTCAAGTTTCGTCAGCTAATGTTCACAGATTATAGCCGACGAAAATTTAACTTAATGACGAATTTTTTGTCATCGGCTAAAGTGGACTTTAGCCAACGAAAAAAAATCGTCAACCTGTTTTTTAGATTCCGTCGGCTATGCTATTTATGCTGTTAGTGGATGGTCATTTACAAACTCTAAAATACAACTCTTATAGTCACATATGATTGATGCCTAATCCGCTTTGCACGACTAACGGTAGACGAGGTGTCAAGTGTTTATCGAATTATCTAAAGGAAAATATAAATTGAAGAAGGAAGATGAAAAGTTAGAGTATATGAACATTATAAATACAATAACAATGTGTACATAAGAATAAAGTATTCATATAACTCATCATAACCCTTACAAAATATATGACTCTTTAATTTGAATAAATATTATTTAAAATGATATTATAAGCTTTAAATCTTATTTTAATTAAAAAACCAACATTAAAACGTTAGGGTTCGTTCGATACGTGATCTTTTCAGTATTATAAATACAAAAATTCAGTAAATGCACGTTCGACGTGTTCAATTCCAAACCACGGGAACCATTTTCAAGATACAACTCAGAACTTTTGTGTAAATATTAAAAACGGCTCCGGCTCCGGCTCCGGCTCGTTTTCATTGTTCTTAGAAAACGCAAATCACAAAGGAAATTCGACCAACCCAATGAAATTATACAGGCCCAGGACTCCAGGAGATCTTTCGTTGCTTCTTCGTCCATACTCAGACATCATATATCTTCCTCGATCCAATTCTCTTTTCTGGCAAGCTTCCATATACCCCCACTCTCTTTTTCTCCATATATCTTACATACACTTGTGAAGTTCATGAGTAGAATATAAAACAAGAAGAGATAAGAAGAAACAACCCATCTACAAGTTTCCTCCATTGAGCTATTGTTTTTCTAATCTTCTCTGGGCTGTGGACGAATTGATCATTGGAGAGAAAGAATTATCAAATCTTTTAATCAACTTTAAGATGAACCAAGTCTATGAAAGAATGAAAAGGGAGCAACAAGCCAACAACTTTTGCTGATCTATATAAAAACCTGATCTCGGTTTCAATTTGTTTTAGAGGTATTAACCATTTCATATAAATTAGAAGAAAAAAATGACAACTCTAACAAAAACAGTTTTTCATTTCTCATTTCAACTATTTATAAGTAAATGACTAATATACCTTAATACCTCATCACAAATTTACTCTCTCTCTCCAGGCAGGTTAAGATTAGTTGTCGTCCAGACCGAGGTGTGTCGTTGTCTAAGCCAATGTTCATCGTCGTTGAGCAGAGGTGCCTCACCATCCGTACCTAGATTCGACAAGGTCAAGCCGAGGAGCATCACCGTCTAGGCCTAGGTTCGTCACCTTCAAGGCCGACGAGTGTCGTTGTCCAAGCATATATCCATCGTCGTCGAGGCTTTGGTGGGATGAAGAAGGTCAGCGATTGAGGTTTTCTACAGCTCTAAGTAGAGCGTTGCTACCTAGTCATTCAACATCCATCATTGTACAACGACGACCTAGATCTAGGCACCTGGAGTTAACGTCGACGACAATCGTGAAGGGTGCTAGACTCGGGTGCCTAGAGAAAGTTTTCTGGTTTGTTCTTGGGCCCTTGACATCATGTTGGTGCTTTGGTTACCCTCTCTTTCTCTACCCTCACCAGATCCGAATTTGAAATCGTCCGAATCAATTTTACTACCCCCTAGTAAAATATATGTCAACTTTACTGTCTCATAGTAACATTTTTTCAACTTTATTAGAGGGTAGTAAAGTTGGTTGTGACGATAAGAATGTGGTTTAAGGGTTCAGTGAGAGTTTATTAGCGGGTTATAAAGTTGGTCTGGCGATAAGAATGCGGTTTATGGGTTCAGTGAGAGTTATTATGAGGTAGGAAAGTTGGTTGTGCAATAGGAATGCGGTTTAGGGGTTCAGTGGGAGTTTATTAGGGGGTAATAAAGTTGGCTATGTCGATAAGAATGTGGTTTAGGGGTTCGGTGAGAGATTATTATACGGTAGTAAAGTTGGATATGACGATAAGAATGTGGTTTATGGTTCAATATGAGTTTATTAGGGTTAATAAACTTGATTCCAGATTCTAACGATATTCTGGTGACCGATGACCGGAGTCCGGCGACCGATGACGATGTCTCATCTCTCTTCCATTTTCTTTCTCTAAGTATATTTTAATGGGTGAGGGTAACATGAGTATTGAAAAATTATATATTGTTTATGAGTTTTGTTAGAATGGACTCCGATCACCGGCCGTTAGTCTCTGGTCACCGGAATCTCGCAGGAATCTGGAATCAAGTTTATTAACCTCTAATAAACTCTCACTGATCCCTAAACCACATTCTTATTGTCACAGCCAACTTTACTACCATGTAATAAACTCCTACTAAACCTCTAAACCGCATTCACATAGTCACAACCAACTTTACTACATTTTAATAAACTCTCACTGAACCCCTAAACTGCATTCCTATTTCACAGCTAACTTTACTACCCCCTAATAAACTCTTACTGAACCCCTAAACTGCATTCCTATTGCACAACCAACTTTACTACCCTAATAAACTCTCACTGAACCCCTAAACCGCATTCATATTGCACAACCAACTTTACTACCTCATAATAAACCAAACTATAAACCAATAAACTAGGGCCTAATATTTCACAAACAACCAAACCCGTACCTGAGAGAGTGAGAGAGAGAGCGAGAGAGAGAGAGACGGGCTAAATGCTTGGCACCGGGAGTCGGTTAAATTCCTTGATGGCTGGATTGCATAAAACAACTTTCTTCTTGTAATCAGTTAGGCAAATGATCCCATTACAGTGACATTCAATTTCTATACTCTAGATCCCGGTCCATATTTCCTTCCTTTTTAGACCCATATATAGACAGTGGAACATAGAGAATGGTAGCGGTGGAGGATAGTTTGTCATCCTTCGAAGCTACGACTTGTTTGGTTGCAAAGCTGGAGCTACTGATTAGAGCACTAGACGCGTTTGAATTGCATTACAGACTTTAGAGGCAGAGATTCCTAGCCATCGAGGTCCAGAATCAAATTCGACGCCATCCAGGCCTAGGCTTGTTGATAAAGAGGTTGATGAGTGTCGTCGTCGAGTCTTTAATGGATGAGGCTTCAGGAGAGAGAGAGAGAGAGATGAAACAGATAGGGAATGGGTGGAGAGGAGACAGATCAGGAATGAATGGAGAGGAGAAAGAAATTGTAAATGAGTTGGAAGGTATTAATGTAATTTTATTAGAAAAAAAAAAAGTTGGAATGAGTAGTGAAATTCTGTTTTAGTTGGAGTGTCACTTTTTTTTTAATTTGTATTAAATGGTCAATACCCCTAAATTTTACAATATCTTTCAATGAAAGTTGTGATATAGTTTTTGGACTGAGGGAAGTAGGCTCCTCACTCTTGGTTGTTAAAATTTTACTACCGTTTCTAAGCGGTCGAGTTCATTGAACTATTGCGCTATAAACTATTAAGAGATGGTTATAGCAGCTAGACTAGGTGTCCTGTCTCTCATTAGAAGGTAAATATATAATTTTGATTGTTATGGATCTAGCATTAGCTATGTTTTTTGATAGTCATATTTTTTCTACTGCCTATTTAAGGTGATTATTAGTTGTACTGGTCGTTGAACAATAAAAGAGTTGACATCAAGATTAAAAAAAAGTAAAAAAACCATCAAATTGTTAAAACGCGAGTTGGTCATACTAAGCCATATGATTACACAATAAATTAGTTAGATGGTACTTTCACTACTTTTGCCAAACTTTTCACACGAAGTATATTTGACGATTTACATATCTCTTTCGTATATTATAATTTCTATATTTTACTGGTAATAGTTTTCAGTAGCAACATAGTAGGAAATGATAGGACCCACCCCAGGTTAAACCCCTTTAACCCGAAGTAAATCCTGCGGGGACCACCTCAAGGGAACTTCTTACCGAAACCCCCTTGAAATGGCCAACCCTTCCTACTAAACTAACTAAACCGGGTTAGTCAGAGCAGTCTACAGAGATGATTACCCCAAAGAATTTCAAGCAGCAACGGAATGATCGACTATGCCTCGACTCTCGTACGCGCTCGACCTCCTCTCAAGAACCCTACATCACTGGGCAATTAAAAACGAAAGGCCCAGGAGAGAAACATTTAAAACTGTTAGAGTGAGTGGACGAAAAATCAATTATAAAACTCTATTTCTTTTAATGCTCTCCCAAAAATGTTTTGATTTAAACATCATTTATGCATGCCCACAAATACCAAATATTCCATAATTGCATGATACGATAAACAAGGACTATGGGAAGAGAAATGTTCTCAAACATAATCAGTCTGACCTCTCAGACTAGGGTCGGAGCTAAGAGCTCTAGTAGCGCCCTCACGCTACTCTATGCTAGCTATATAAAATAATACGGTCAACCCTTGAAATATCAACCTGACCTCTCAGGCTTGTCTGTCCTCTCAGACCAGGGTCGGAGCTAAGAGCTCTAGAATATGTGATAACGGTCAACCCTTATAATATCAACCTGACCTCTCAGGCTTGTCTGTCCACTCAGACCAGGGTCGGAGCTAAGAGCTCTAAATAAAATGATACGGTCAACCCTCATAGTGCACTACGTAGTTTGCCTGACCTCTCAGGCTAGGGTCGGAGCTAAGAGCTCTAGTAGCGCCCTCACGCTACTCTAGCTAGCATATTTATTGGTCAACCCTTCAAATAAACATTCATAACAATACATTAATCAAATTCTCTTCCCAAAACAATTAATTAAAACAATTCCTTGTCATATATGCATAAAACCAATTTCCAACGAAGTCTCAGGTTCAATTCCATTCGAAGGACGGCCCTCACCGTCTATAACCATTTTCGGAAGAAATAGAAAATTGAGTAATAATGTAAATACGTTCAAGAACCCGAGAAGGATATAATTTTCGGAAACAATCATAAACACCATGCAATTAACTCAATAATTAAGGCATGCATTTATTTAAAATAATATGTCCACTCACAGTACTATTTCGACCTTCTTCCCGCTCGGAAAGCTCCTCGAGCGAAACTCTCGAACTACCCGCGTAGTCGAGCCCGTCTCACGTCCGACCAGAGACTGTACAACAAATCATCACATTAGTCATACCACAGTTGACTTGGTCTTTTCCTAGTTTGACCAGGAAATCCTATTTGACCACATGTTGACCAAGTTCCTTTCTTATAGCACTTTAACCTTTATAACTTTCTTTCCCGGTTATCGACTCTTGACTCAATTTACCGGAAGTCCGACTCAGCTTCCGAACTTTCCTTTATTACTTTAACTTGACGTTAGGGTGTCACGTAATAAGTCGTTGAATTACTATGGACACCCATTCAACCATTTCACCAATACCTTAGGAGTCCTTAAAATAATCCTTAAACCTTAACCGGCAATAATCGATGGTCGGAATAATATTTAATTATCCGCCAATAATACTAAACTAGAACAATTCCAAAACCTAACCAAAACACCTCCAAAAATTACCAAATTTTAACCATAGACTCCTCACAATATGTACTAATTAATGGACATGAAAAACTGCCCAAAAAGTGGCGGCACCGCCGCCACCGGCGGCCGCCGGCAGAAATTCCGGCTAAAATTCCGGCGACCTCGGATCGCCACCAAATTTTACCAGTAGCTTCGTCTCATCAATTGGGACAACTTTCTAGTTCAACTCGAAGGCCAATTCGGCCTCTAACTAGGTCAAAAACTCGATGAACAGTAGACCCCGAAAAATTACACTACCAAACTTCAAATCCTCAATTCTCCCTACACACTTCAAATCAAGCTACCAAATTCTAGGGGATTGTAGTACACCTAAAACCCATCCTAAACATATAAAGAACTCAACAATTGGTGATATAGGGAGGGAGAAATTCAATCCCGAAAATCTACTGTACACACCAAGAACAAATCGGAATTTCTCCCGATTTACGGCGAGTTAGGTCGGAAAGCTTACCTAGGATTGAAGTAGACTCGGAGGCCGAGCTTTTGGGACCGGTGCGCCGGCGGTTGGTGGCCGGACGGCGGCGCTAGGGCGGCCGGAAGCTCGGCGCAGTTTTCCGTCGGGGAAGAGGAGAGAGAAGCCGGGTGAAAAATCTGATTTTTCACCCCGGTAACTCCTATATATAGCCGTTTTACCGCATAGTAACTTTATACTTTTGTTCATAACTTTCTCATACGAACTCCGATTTGAGCGTGCTACGTGTCCACGAACTCGTAACGACGCCCTCTACAACTTTCAAGAAGGAAGTTTCCCCAAATTCTTGACTTACCAAAAAGTCAACTTTACCATCATTGTACGGTTAAACGGTTACTTTAAATGGTAAAAGACCAAAGTAACCAACCGTAAAATAATTCCGGGATCCAGTACTAACCAGAAGGCTATTCTTATAGGGTGTAAGGTAATAAACTTATTTATGTATCATGGACATACGTGACACTAGGTATCCATTAACTCTAAGGATACCCAACATATTCCTCAAACTCATTTAACCTTGTCACGTGTCACATCTAGCCAACGTAGCACTCCTTCCTACGTGGATGATAACCTCCCATACTTTCTCTTTTTCTGACACCCGACCACTTTTCTCGGGTCAAAACTAAACCGTCTGAAGTCTTACCGTGGATCACAATGATTTCCTCTTGAATCATTGATCAATTGAATCACCGAATTCTTACTGTACTTCATCTCATTTATGAGGTGGAATACGACACTGCCTATACTGATCCACCATCTGTATTCCTCGCGAAAATCACTATTGTTTTTCACCAAAAGATGATAAATTCTGTCACACGCTGAAAACATCATTTGGCAACAATTCCCTGTTGCCTAAACCGGATTATAACCATATCCTTGTAAATCCAACTGCACAACACAACAACTTCGACCAGTAACTAACCTCCTATCCCTTCTCGTGTAGCTAAACAAACACCAACATTTGTCCTTACCAACCGCATGTGACGTCGTCACAATACCACTAATACTCATCTGATCCAATAACACCTCGCTTGTCGCGAGTAAAATTTCTTCAAGAGTACTCGTATTCTTTCGTTGAACTTAGATATCACCTCCCACATTCCCTATGCAGGAAATGATTACCACGCCTGAGGAGTAGGGTTCGATGTCACTAATGGATTTAAATCATCTGGTAACATAATACCACGTGGAGTCAAATCTACTGACAACAAGTCCACGAGAAAACCATGATAACTTGTGTTACACAAACCATCACCTCATTTGAACCGGGCTCCCTGATTTGGTTTACGCTTTCTATAACTTAATCTGTCAAGTTGTCCTGTTGTAGAGTAATTGTCTTCCCTTGATCTATCCTTACTCAAATCACTTGTACACACAGGACATAAATTGCCATGAATTTTTAGCGTAAAACCAAAACCATAGCCTTTAAATCAGGGAGATACAAGTCTCCAGACATCGAGAGCCAACAATACTGACTCCTCGCATGAAAACAATATTGTCAGGCTTCACACTGCCTACCAAGCTATTCTGACCGGATAAATCTTGACTTTTACTCACAATCCAAACATTAGAGTCACCAACTCAATTATCACTTGGTGATGTCATAGCGTACTTTACAACTGGTAATACATACCCGTACCATTCATAGGTGAGGTGCCACTGACCTCCCTATCTCTTTCCTTAATTAGGAATGACGTATAGTGCAGAACTTGCACTTCAACCAACACTGTGCGTCTATTATACAATATCCGCATCACAATCTGGGATTAACTTACCATTAAAAGAATCCCAAAGCCTTACCCGCTCAACAAGGATATTTCATTCCCAGATGCCTCCATTACCACATAATCCGGCAGTAACTGACAACTTGGGACATTTAACCAGATCGGACATCTACATAAAATTTAGTGTCACAGGTGCACACCTAAGGTAACCCCTGATCAAAGCACTGGAACTTAATTTCACGCCGAACTTAGCCACGCTAATCACCAAGCATCAAATCTTTAAGGCACAATTCAACAAATGCCATCACCGCACGGGGCGAGTACACACCACAGAGTCAACTCGTGCAACTAGACAGTTTATAACAAAACTGTCCCCCAGGCGCTGCGGGTTTACCATCCACCGTAACCTCTATTCGGTAAGATTCAAAATTCTCAATCGCTTACCACTCTAGATCTTAAATCACAAGATCCACTGCCACACGTTAACAACCTCTCAGATCATAACTTAATCTGAACGTGGCTTAATCACTCCACGGTTTCCGATGGAGTGTTGCACAACTTAGCAACATACTTTACTACTCTTGTAACAATTTGGTTTCCAAAACCTTGACTCGTAACACCTTTGAGTCATCAAAGAAACTCTTTCCTCAGTTTCACTGCATTTCATACTCGCCGAAATGTTGACAATTTCGCAAGTCACCTCCAATGATCTTTCTTGCTACCACTCTACACTCGTGGCGCCAAGAACTGTCGTTAGGTTAATAATTCCTAACAAGTAGGGTCACTACTCAAATGCCCAATGACCATAGCAATGCCAACAATACTTTAATCCTTTCAGGATTTCATTATATTCACCAGAACTCAATTTCCCAGATCAAATCCTCATTTCACATATCGAATTGAGAATATTTCCTGTCACTGCAGGGGATATGACCTATGATTCCCAAACACGTCTAAGTACACCTCCGGTTACAATACTTGATTAGACCACAGCCAGTGGGTGCACAAATTCCCATGCCATCAAGCTTAGTTAATCACCCTCGAGGAACTAAGTGTCATAACGGACCACTTTGGTTGCAGGTCGAAGCTTGACCATCTACAAACATTCTCACTCAAATTCAAAGATTCAGTAGACCTTGCCCCACTGCTGTCACTTCACCTTTTCCGTGCCTTTAACTCAGCAGGCAATCAACCACTTACTGACAACATATAATAATCTCGCTAACCATCATAAGAGTCGGAGCGACTATCAATGGCCCACTTCCGACCTGTACTTAAATGGTTAGGCCAGCTACTGGACGTTTTGCACCAAAACTATTGACAAACGTCCTTAACCTCTGTCTTCAAAATAAATGGAACTCTCAAGACAAATTCTTAAAATGATGTCATCAGCAGCCTTAGTCACTTACCTGGTGTCATTTTGACCACACACAGCTGCACACCTTAATTATGCCTTACCAGCATGTGCTACCCAGATTTCAGCTTACCACTTCCCAACAAAGGAGGGTACACGTGTTCCGGTGGGGTATACCCATGTACACCTTCAGCCGTCGAAAGAGTGTCGTTCGCACAACGACCGGTTTCAACACTCCAATAATCCAAAGTCCATCAAGGCTCGTATCACTATCTCTGGTACCCCAAGCACCCTTGGTCCGAGACCCGGTGGCTTGTTGCCACTTCCAACATGTTCCTTTAAATTCCGAAGCCAATTGCCTTTAATTACCACTAGTAACGCTTTCTCGATCCGAAAATCAATCTCTAATACAGCCAACTTGGAGACTCCTCCACAGGTATACCAATTAAAATACTTTGACCACAGGTGGATAACTCACCTTATGGTTGACATGAGCCCCAAGATCTAGTGACACGATTTAATTTCTGCCTCCAAGATAAATGGCCCAATGACCATTGTCACCTTTAATTCAATTCACGCTTGGACTCACTAACGATTCGAATATTTCTAGTACCCCAAACATGGGTGGCTGGAGCTAAGAAGATCTAGTCGTAGCTGACGACAACAATGTCAGCACCAAAGCTGACCCACGCCATTAGTTCTAGTGGCTGTCCCATAAAGCATCAAGTGACCAAAACAGCCTTTACTTCCTTAACATTCTTCAATAGTGTCACATCATGGACTCGTCACTAGAAAAAGTCCATTGATCACAAAATAACCCCACTCAACTTTCCTTGAGTCATTCCACTTTCATATGTCAGTTGGTTTCTCTGAAACCACACTAATGACGAACCTCAACAAAATCGTGGCAATCGTCAAACCTTAATATTCATCCTCTCAGAATAATCGCGTTAAGCGACTTCAGCTCCTTTTTCCATCACAGGATGCAACATCTTCCAGTAACTCGTACGACTCTTCACTGCTAAGAGCCTCATAACACGAACACCCAAGCCTTGTCTTAGGCTTCTACAGCATCCCTGTCAACAACTATGACAGCCTCCCAGGTGTGAATTAACTGTTTCACCACCTAGTACCCACACATAATGTTCAAGCTCGTTAAACAACGTGAGTTTACAGCTCGATTCCCAACTCAAATCTCAATAAATCCCTTTAAAACACAATCCTTGGGGAACTCATCAAATAAATACGTAACGAGCTTACCTTGTTCCTTACAGGAGTTCGCTGTGAGGTCGGCGTACTGAGGCATAGTCTTGAAGATTCGATCGTTTATAGGACCACTCGGTCCATATCTCAATCAGGAAGTACTAACTCATATCCTCAATAAACACTAAGCGTCCAAGCATAAAATGCCGATGGATCCGCCGCGGTCGGACCATCACTCTATAGACACTAAGTGATACTAAGTACATGAGGTAGTAGCAGGAAACGATAACCTAATGCTCTGATACCAATGACAGGACCCACCCCAGGTTAAACCCCTTTAACCCGAAGTAAATCCTGCGGGGACCACCTCAAGGGAACTTCTTACCGAAACCCCCTTGAAATGGCCAACCCTTCCTACTAAACTAACTAAACCGGGTTAGTCAGAGCAGTCTACAGAGATGATTACCCCAAAGAATTTCAAGCAGCAACGGAATGATCGACTATGCCTCGACTCTCGTACGCGCTCGACCTCCTCTCAAGAACCCTGCATCACTGGGCAATTAAAAACGAAAGGCCCAGGGGAGAAACATTTAAAACTGTTAGAGTGAGTGGACGAAAAATCAATTATAAAACTCTATTTCTTTTAATGCTCTCCCAAAAATGTTTTGATTTAAACATCATTTATGCATGCCCACAAATACCAAATATTCCATAATTGCATGATACGATAAACAAGGACTATGGGAAGAGAAATGTTCTCAAACATAATCAGTCTGACCTCTCAGACTAGGGTCGGAGCTAAGAGCTCTAGTAGCGCCCTCACGCTACTCTATGCTAGCTATATAAAATAATACGGTCAACCCTTGAAATATCAACCTGACCTCTCAGGCTTGTCTGTCCTCTCAGACCAGGGTCGGAGCTAAGAGCTCTAGAATATGTGATAACGGTCAACCCTTATAATATCAACCTGACCTCTCAGGCTTGTCTGTCCACTCAGACCAGGGTCGGAGCTAAGAGCTCTAAATAAAATGATACGGTCAACCCTCATAGTGCACTACGTAGTTTGCCTGACCTCTCAGGCTAGGGTCGGAGCTAAGAGCTCTAGTAGCGCCCTCACGCTACTCTAGCTAGCATATTTATTGGTCAACCCTTCAAATAAACATTCATAACAATACATTAATCAAATTCTCTTCCCAAAACAATTAATTAAAACAATTCCTTGTCATATATGCATAAAACCAATTTCCAACGAAGTCTCGGGTTCAATTCCATTCGAAGGACGGCCCTCACCGTCTATAACCATTTTCGGAAGAAATAGAAAATTGAGTAATAATGTAAATACGTTCAAGAACCCGAGAAGGATATAATTTTCGGAAACAATCATAAACACCATGCAATTAACTCAATAATTAAGGCATGCATTTATTTAAAATAATATGTCCACTCACAGTACTATTTCGACCTTCTTCCCGCTCGGAAAGCTCCTCGAGCGAAACTCTCGAACTACCCGCGTAGTCGAGCCCGTCTCACGTCCGACCAGAGACTGTACAACAAATCATCACATTAGTCATACCACAGTTGACTTGGTCTTTTCCTAGTTTGACCAGGAAATCCTATTTGACCACATGTTGACCAAGTTCCTTTCTTATAGCACTTTAACCTTTATAACTTTCTTTCCCGGTTATCGACTCTTGACTCAATTTACCGGAAGTCCGACTCAGCTTCCGAACTTTCCTTTATTACTTTAACTTGACGTTAGGGTGTCACGTAATAAGTCGTTGAATTACTATGGACACCCATTCAACCATTTCACCAATACCTTAGGAGTCCTTAAAATAATCCTTAAACCTTAACCGGCAATAATCGATGGTCGGAATAATATTTAATTATCCGCCAATAATACTAAACTAGAACAATTCTAAAACCTAACCAAAACACCTCCAAAAATTACCAAATTTTAACCATAGACTCCTCACAATATGTACTAATTAATGGACATGAAAAACTGCCCAAAAAGTGGCGGCACCGCCGCCGCCAGCCGCCGGCAGAAATTCCGGCTAAAATTCCGGCGACCTCGGATCGCCACCAAATTTTACCAGTAGCTTCGTCTCATCAATTGGGACAACTTTCTAGTTCAACTCGAAGGCCAATTCGGCCTCTAACTAGGTCAAAAACTCGATGAACAGTAGACCCCGAAAAATTACACTACCAAACTTCAAATCCTCAATTCTCCCTACACACTTCAAATCAAGCTACCAAATTCTAGGGGATTGTAGTACACCTAAAACCCATCCTAAACATATAAAGAACTCAACAATTGGTGATCTAGGGAGGGAGAAATTCAATCCCGAAAATCTACTGTACACACCAAGAACAAATCGGAATTTCTCCCGATTTACGGCGAGTTAGGTCGGAAAGCTTACCTAGGATTGAAGTAGACTCGGAGGCCGAGCTTTTGGGACCGGTGCGCCGGCGGTTGGTGGCCGGACGGCGGCGCTAGGGCGGCCGGAAGCTCGGCGCAGTTTTCCGTCGGGAAAGAGGAGAGAGAAGCCGGGTGAAAAATCTGATTTTTCACCCCGGTAACTCCTATATATAGCCGTTTTACCGCATAGTAACTTTATACTTTTGTTCATAACTTTCTCATACGAACTCCGATTTGAGCGTGCTACGTGTCCACGAACTCGTAACGACGCCCTCTACAACTTTCAAGAAGGAAGTTTCCCCAAATTCTTGACTTACCAAAAAGTCAACTTTACCATCATTGTACGGTTAAACGGTTACTTTAAATGGTAAAAGACCAAAGTAACCAACCGTAAAATAATTCCGGGATCAGGGTGTGACAGGAAAGCTTATAGACAAAGTAACTTATGGCTCTGCATGAGCATTGTCTTTCCCTTATGTCGTTGAAATTGTAAAGCAAATGAAGTTGTCAATGACACAACCCTTGTTAAATGATGCTTGTTAGAATGTATAGGCGTGAAAATCCCTGGTATTATTCCGAAATGTTGCAATATGAGATTTAGGTTTTATGTCCTCCTTATATTTTACGGTTTCATTAATAGTTAAGGCATGAGAGCGGTCATTTAGCCCTTATTTAAAAAAATCTCGTATTTTGTTTAAGATATTCATAATGGTTTTCCTCAAAATTGACAACCAAAAAGACTATTCTACCTCAGACAAGTGGCTTATTCCTGGCCACATAAAATGTTACCAAGCTAAAATTCAAACTCAAAGCATTGACCGCGAGTTGAAGAGACTGAGTTTGTTAAGCGACCATCGCACGTGGTTAAAATAATTCTCGTATTTTACTATCACACACGGTCCTCGCTCCTCACCAGCTCCTATGGCGAGCCGTTGCTCCGTCGCCACTCTGAAACGCCGGTTCCCTCCTTCCGACACGTGGAGGCTGATGTCATCATTCACCTCGTCCTCTTCACCGGTCGCCGTGTTTAGGAGCCATATTTTCAAGCTCAAAAGTCCGGGCCGGAACGCAACCGACGTGGTTCAAGATTGGGCCAGCCAAGGCCACAAGGTCTCCGCCCCCAGCTCCGCCGCATTTCCATCCAGCTCTTGAAATCCAACCGCTTCAGCCACGCTCTTCAGGTTTCAAATTTCTGTTATTTGAAGATTTTGTTACGAAATCAAAAAATGAAATTAGCACTAATCAGTGTAATGTCGTTTGATTCTGAGTTAGATTGTTTCCGGTTGTTAATTATTAGGTTATAAAATTCATAGAAAATCAAAGCGATTAGCGAATGTCGCCAGTGGATCATGTCATAAGGTTGGAATCAATGATCAGGCTAAATAAAATGTTGGAAGCAGAAGAGTATTTTGAGCAATTGGCTGATACGGCGTCGCGAAAAGCGGCTTGTGTTGCTCTGCTACATGGTTATGTTGTGGCAAAGGACGTTGAAAAGGCGGAGGCTTTGATACGGAAGCTTGGAGGGTTGGGGCTGGTGGTGAGCCCTCATTTGTATAATGATATGATGAAGTTGTATATGGGGACGGGGCAGTTTGGGAAGGTGCCGCTTGTTATAGAGAGGATGAGGAGTAACGAGATTCCGTTAACTGTTCTTTCGTATAATCTATGGATGAACGCAAATGCAAAGTTGTCTGGGGTTGGTTTGGTTGAGAGGGTTTATAAGGAAATGGTGAGTGATGAGAATGTTCAGGTTGGATGGAGCACTTTGACGACTTTGGCTAGTATTTATATGAAAACAGGGCTTGTGGAGAAAGCCAAGTTGGCTTTGAGGAATGCTGAAGATAAGCTTTCTAACTGTAATCGTCTTGGTTATTTCTTCCTCATTACGCAGTATGCATCGTTGAAGAGTAAAGAGGATGTTCTACGACTTTGGGAAGCTAGTAAGGGAGTAGCTGGGAGAATTCCAAAGTACTAATTACATGCATATAGTGTTGTCCTTGGTGAAGCTAGGTGATATTATGGAAGCCGAGAGGATTTTTAGGTAATGGGAGTCCAATTGCTTTAGGTATGTTCGAGTCTCTAATGTCCTTCTAGGTGCATACATGCGGAATGGGATGGTGGAAAAGGCGGAGTCATTACATCAGCATGCGTTGGATAGAGGTGGTTTCCCAAATTATAAGACATGGGAGATCCTTATGGAAGGAAGGCTGAGAAACCAAAACATGGATGGAGCAGTTGAAGCAATGAAACAAGGATTTGTAATGTTGCAAGACTGTCATTGGAGGCCATCAGGTGATACTGTTATGGCCTTCGCTGATTATTTTGAAAAGCAGGGGAAGTTTGAGGATGCAAATTGGTATATAAAAGTTATTCATAACTTGGGTTTTGCAAGTTTGTCATTATACAAATTGTTGCTAAGAATGCATCATTCTGCTCAGAGGTCAGCTTCTCACATCCTCAAGATGATGGAGAAGGACAGAATTGAGATGGATGATGAGACTTCTGCTCTTGTTGACGCCCTGAATGTATGTGTGTAAGCAGATGCAAGGCCCTCTGTGAGAATTATAATTAATGATGGCTGCTTTTTGGGTCTCCTTTAATCTTCCACAAGACTAGCAGTCGCCATGATTTGTGAAGGTACTAATATGTCACCATTAAATTGCTTAGTTGACCCAGCAATTAAAATTTATTCAGCATTTTCCAATTATATCCTTGTTATAATAAACCCAGCATATTTCCGATCTTGGAGTCAGATCGGAAGTATTACATGAAGAAAATGAAGCTAAATGGCAAGGACAGAGTGTTTATTTACTATGAGCAAACACAATACTGACTTTGAGCCTTTGACTTTCAAATTTGGAATTTTGTGATTGATTCATTCGATTGCATAGTCATTTATGATGTTAGTTCTTTGATTGGGAGACTTTAGCCAATTTTATTACTTGAAATGGGTTTCTACATCTCTTCTACACTTGTATGGTTAGTGATCGAAGTTCCATGTGTTGTATGGGTGAGATGTAATCAAACCTTGATTTGAAAATTCTGCAATTTCAAATGTACTTGGTTCTGATTACCTACACCAAATCTTCTCGATATATTCTGCTTTAATTTGATCAATGGAATGCTCCGTGATTTCCTCTACCATATTTTTGTTTGCTGGGTACTGGTAGTCCTCTTTCTGGTCTCAACCTTGAAGAGTTGAAGATTGTTGATGGATAAAATGTTTGCTGGGTTTGGATATGGATGTGTTCTAGAATGTACGCAGTAAATTGAGTACTGTGGCAGCCTGAAGCACGTGTCAAGCAGCGGTTGGAGAAGCTTCTGTATCCTATATGGCGTGTGATGTGAAAACTCTCGGTAAGTCCTCCCTCCGTGATTGAGGATATGTTGGTGGGTAACTTCATTGATGAACAGTGAAGAGGTGTGTTGAAGAAGCTTTGCATTGGGTATTACCCGATCGTTTGTGAGGAAAAATCATATCTGCAAAGTTCGAAAATCTGGAAATTTGAGAGGTGAAATACAGATATGAAGATCGGGGATAGTTGATTGAAACTTAGGAATTCTGGAATTTCAATTCAGCAGTCTTTTGCTGGGATGACGACGGAGGTGTAGTTGTGGATTTTCAGGAATCAACCATTGTTGGATTCTCGTTAGTGTTCAAAACCTTGGGGCATCGTCATACCTGATTGATACAAGGTTAGTGTTTGCTTATTATGAAATTTACCCAATGCTAGCTACTTAATTTCATATGGATGAGTTCTTCCTAGATTTACATTTCCAGTGCAAGTGTAAAACAAGTAGATACTCAATATAATCCTACTGTACATGATTCAGCTGCAGCTGTTTTGGTGTGTTTGAAGAGCTACCGTTTACAAATTTCTATAGCAGTGTTTTGGTTATTTTGTGCTTGCATGTCAAAACAGTAGTGTGTTGAATATAGAAGATGTTATGCATCCTTAAACTGTCTTTTAATCTTGATACCAAGTTTGATTATGGTTAGAGGAAAATTTTGATCTTATGCAGGATATATTGCAAAACATGTTTGCATTGAAATAAAGTTAACTAGGTTGATAGGCCGTGCGTTGCTGCTGCGTGCATTGTTGTGGGTTTTAAGTTCAAGACTTCCCAATTCCATGCTTCTTGAAGCGTTCAATAAGTTTCCTTATTTGCTACTTCCATGATTTAAACACTCGTCTATTAAGCATATCCTTAGAAAATTTCAGATTCATTGCAAGAGAACTAAATTGGCAGCAAAATGTAGCGCCATGTTGTATTCAACTATTCATATTCACAACAAAATTGGTGTTCACTGATTGCCATAAACATGGACCATCAGTGTTCCAAAAATTCGAAAACTATAGTTAAGGATGTAATAGCCTATTCATCATATAGGCATCTATACAAAAATTTAAATCAAGGCCAGTTGGACAAATAGTGTGACTGGCTATTCACGCAAAAATATTAGATGGGAAATCTGTGCTTGCTTGTCCTCTGTTCATGATAATCAACATTCTGTATTCAGACAACAATCAGCGGTTAGATAGAGTTTTACTGGTTTGTGCAATTGAAGAATATGCAAGGGTGAAAACCATTGGATGATAGCAGCAGAGAGCATGACTTAATTTGGTTGTGCTGCTGTTCCCTTGTTCTCTGTCAATTTGAGTGTAAGATTAATATGCTGATAAATTGAAATCACACAAAGATGAACATTTGATTTGTAATAATAGATTAATAGTATATGTGTGTGGGGGACTATTATCCCAGAGAGCACACAAAGAATGTGATTTGACATACAACAGTAAATCTCTACTGAACTTAAACTTGGAAGCATCAGGCTACACAGCAAATACTGACTGTGTGAAAGGATCTGTGTAGTGTTTGTTATAATGTGAGATTGCTTAGCTCAGATAGGTTGAAGATTTTGTGTTAATTTTGGTTGTGCTGTTTGGCTGTGTTAGGTTTCTTATTGTTAGGTAAATGAATGTCTTTTGTTAAGGCTTAGAGGAGAAGAGTTTGAACCTATTAGTGTTTTTAAGTTTTGAATAGAGGTAGGGATGTTGGTTTGTGTGCTTCAATGATTCTGTGTGCTCATTATTACATCTCTGCCTATGAGTTACCTGTTCTTCTGTAAAATCCTGTGTCAAAATGGAAATGAACCATGAACTGGAATTAAAGAAATGAACCATGAACTGAAAAAGTGATTTTTGGAAATGTGAATGTGCTTAAATGGATAGTTCTTAGATTTACTCACATAATAAAATGGTGGCACTGATGTTTTGATGCTAACCATATATATTTTTTTCTGATGTAACATTCTAAACTGTTATTTCCAACTGTTTAAGATAGCAAAGTTCAGATGACTTAAAAATCCACTGATTCTCAGGGCTCTTCGGCTGGTGTTTAACTGAAATCTGACCAATTACCTCACTTCGAGGTATGCTTGATGTTCTAAATATCTTACTTTTCAGTTATGGGAGTGTCAACTTCCTGCTGTATAACTTTCTTTGTATCGTTTGATGGCATTTCAAGCTCAATTATTTTGGGAATCTGCTCTGTATTATTCATGTCTTCCTGTTTCTGGTGATAGACCGATGCAGTTGATCCAAAGAGCAGGCACAAGGGAAAGCTTATATTCAAGAAACTTATCTGAATTGCTGAGTATCTATGTGTTTGTTTCTGTTGTGAGCTCTTTGTGCTCCTCAGCCACATAGGCTAGTCGGGGCACATGGGAATAATGTGGTTCTGATAAACCCCTTGTGAATTTGTCTTTCCCTTTTTAGTTGTAAAAAGGGAGAAGTTGATGTGCTGAGATTGTGATATGATAAGGCATGATTGATGTGATACAAAATGTAACGTGCGATGATCATGTCACCTTGTGTTGAACAAGACTGAAATCAGTTTGTTAATAATATGGTCTACGTAGCGAGTCAGAAAATGGTGTTTTGTTGTTTTGTACTTTATGTTGGTTGCTTTTTTTGACACCCTCTGAGGAATTTCTCGGATTGGACAGCAGGGTATCTCAAAGGCTTTCTAATCCTCCCTGGGCCTTGTCTGGTTGTAGGGACATTGTAGCCAGACAGACCCTGTCTTGCATTTTTTTTGACACCCTCCGAGGAATTCCTCGGATTGGTCAGCAAGGTATCTCAAAAGCTTCCTAGGCTCAAGGACTAATCCCTGTCGGGGCCCCGTTTGGCTGTAGGGGCATTGTAACCCTCCCCTAGCCACATTTGATAATTCAATGAAACTAGAATGCGTCCCCCAACGTTTAAACTTCAGACTTGGTGGTAAGCCAAGATAGAGATACCCGTGATGGGAGCTCATTAATTCCACTAAACCACTTGCTGTGGTTTATGTTGGTTGCTTTTAGAACTTCTTGCTATGCCTATTACCACATCATAACTCATTACCCCTTGTGGAATTTCAGGTATTGAACAAGGCAATGACAACGCATAGTCTTGATTGAATGTAAAGTAAGAAGCAGAGTGCGTTTTTGACCGTATCTACTATTGAACTTAGTTTTTCATATGGCTATTTTGATGAGTAGTTCTGCTGCAATGTTTTGATTTTGTTGACTTCTCTTCTTGGAGGTTGTACTTGTTTTTCAGCCAATTATTAAAAGAGAACAATAGCAGCTACCTGTGTTTCTTTGTTGTGTTTTTATGTTTTGGGATGTTAAAATTCTTTTCCTGATATCCTCCAATAAATTTTTTTCCAGGAGGCCTAAGCTTCTTTCCCTGCATGCATCGATTGTTTATCGAATGGGATTAGAAAAACAATGCATGCAGCTGGACATTTATAAATTTGTCCAAGTTGTGACGATGATATTAGCACAAATGAATACAAAATTTACGACCTTCAGATTCTAGATTGTTATATAGCACTACAAAGACTTAATAGAGATGAGTTTTATATATGCCAAATTTGTGCTTTGTTAAAGTTGATTACAATGTACAAACTGTCTTCAACCCACGCTCGTGTACCCAGGCCCAAGTTTAGTTCCTCCTTACTGCAATTTTACAGTCAAAACGTCTGGAAAGATAAGCAAATGCATCTGCGTAACTTCCCAGCTGCTCACATGTGATGGATCTATCTCGTGAAAAACCGGTATAACAAGCTGTCCATTTCTTCCCTTGCAATCTAGTATATGCCAAAGTTCATCTAAGCATAGTTTTTGGAGAAAATGATAACATAAAGCTTTGACTGCTTGATTGCTTTCACTAGGGAAGGTTGAATTTCATCTCCTCTCTCAAGTTTATGATCATCTATGAAGGTAAGGATTTTCTTCCTTTGTAAAGCATCATAGAAATGGCTGGTAAAAGCTTGGCGGGTGTCCTCGCCTCTAAAACTAAGAAAGACATCATTCTTTTGTTATTGGAGTAGATCAGCATGCGCAGCAGCTAAATGCATGACCTGCAGAAAACGAATTCTTATGCAGATAACGCTCTATCATTACATGATTGAGAGTACATACTTTAATATAAGAGACGACTTGGAACTAGTTACTGGGATCCTGCAACTCTGCAAGGGTTAAAAGTGATTACCTCAAAGAAACAAGCTTCACAGAGAGAGAGAGAGGTTAACAAGTTGCCCTGGCATTAATTTAAGAAGTAAGGCTAGCAAGAAACAAGCTTCAGATCGGCATATATACCTGGCAGCAACTAATAAAAACTAGTTAGCTAGCTAGGCAAAGATTCTTCAATGCCAAGAAGTTGCAAGGTTGATTCTATTATCAACAAAGGCTTTGGCTACATCCTGTTGTTGTCTGTGCATGATTGGAGGTAATATATAATCAATTAATCAATCAATATTTTTATGGTGTTAATAACAAAACAAGCAAAAACACCTTCCGGTTTGCAACTTGGTCTAAAATATTCTACACCATCCCTGCATATGAGCATGACATTTCCACACACGCGCATATGGATGTTAGTAATTCATTAACGGTAAAAGATATACAACCCCAACTATGGGTTACGTACTGAAAACAAAATACATAGAGGCTCACTCAAATAGAACGGACCCAACAAGGTACCAGGTGATCGAGCTTAAACAAAAGCCACCAACAAGCACTGAAACTTGCGAACTCTTCAAATTATCATCAAGTTTTGGAGGCTCTCCGATGATGATTCCGCTCGACTTCAATCCGGATCCACACCGAAGAAGACCAAGTTTCAAATCAACTACGGGAAGGAAATCAGCTTGTGCTTGTGGAAATTAATAGTTTGACTCCTCTCTTTCTATTTGCTTTCTTCTCTTTTAACCAGCCAATAAAACAAAAAGAAAGAGAACAGACATAATTAAAAACCGTTCCATGTCCTCGTCCAACAACCCGGCGACAAGAAGAAAAATCATAATGCTATTCCGGTTGTCACTAATAAACTGCTGCAAACGAGGCCATAAAAGAGGATCAGCCTGATGAGGATCACTCTCACGGGTTGTGAATACATGTTGATACCGTGAAGGGTTTCTCCTCACATAATCCTGCCAATTAACAGAACAAGTATATATGTCAAAAACCCTAAAGTTTGACTGTTTGAGACTGCGAGACGGGCAGTGTCTTCTTTATTTAGCTTAATTGACCTAGTTGGTGGATCAGATGGTTCGATTCGACCGATCAGGTCGTCGGATCCGACCTCGTGTTATCAATTATAACCAAGGAGAGAAAACGCATAAGTAATTTCTATGGCACAGTCCCCTTCAGGCTGTGTCTTAGCTAATAAGATCTTTCCAGATAGAATATCATAGATATCGAACCAACTTAGAAAAAAAAAGAACAGTAAAAAAAGGTGAACTGAGGTAGTGAGTTACTAACAAGGGCGAGAGGACAGGTGAGCTCGTAATTCCAACCCTCTTCATCGGCGTAGTCCAAGGCGTAGCGCAAGAGAGCGTCACGGAACCTGGGCAGGCAAACTGTATCGATTATATTCATCTTTCCCGGGTCTCCGTTGACCTCGAATTCCACGTAGTAGTTCTCGTTGTCCTCTATCTCAAACCTATTCCCGTTCCGAATTATATTTGGCATCGCCATCGTCTTTTGCTACGGCCTCTCTGGTTCCGACTTCCGACTCCTCTCTCTCTCTCTACTCTGTTATCGTATGTGTATAACTTTGACTTTCCGTTTCTCATCAAACGTGCAATTTTATAGCAGGCTATCATTAACAACCTAATCTCGCACTTCTAGAAAGATCTACAAGGCGACATTGCAGCCAGTTTGGACAGAATCAATACATCATGTTCTAAAATTTACACACCGAACCCCATTTTCAGCATTTGTATTAGAAAAATTGATAAGTTTAACAATAATTTTGATTTAGTTACATTATTTTAAGTAATGTCATTCCAGCAAGAATAACTAGTTGAATTGCTAAATTTTAAATTGTCTCCTAAAATAAATAGTCAACGGTTTAAACAAATTAAATAGATCTATTAATAATGAAGAAATTGTACTATTTGATAACTTAGCAATAGTGGTTTCTCTCTCCTCAAATTGATAGATCTATCAATTTTGTTTAGCAATCTTAAGATTTAGCAATATTTTAAGGATTCTGCTGGAGTTTCTATTCATTTTAAAAATTGACAAATTTCAAAAAATATTTGATTTAACAATTCTGCTGGAGATGCTCTAAAGAACGCAAACTCGTTCTAGAAGTTGACCACTCTTTTTGTTCTCTCCAAAAAAGAAAAAAGAAACTCAAACTAGCTTAAAAAATCATGTTCGTTTGAACCTCGAAAAGACCGAAAGAGCGAACACATAAGCCTTTTGAAAAGGGAAAATTTTAATAATGTTACATGATAGATGGTTGATTCTAAATTAAGAGTAACATAGTTTATATAATATCAAATTGGTATATGACGTTTTGAATTTAACCTAATATCATTACATTCCGTTAACCCATCATTGATGGTGTTTGCCATGCTTGAATAGTAGAAGGGTTAAATTAGTTTTTCACATGTTAACCCTAATCTCATCTCTATTTTGAAAAACTAAAAAGAAGGATAAAAAAAATCTTTGTGATCGACTATATCTCAACATATTCACTTTCCATTTCTTATTGAAATCTCAATTATGTCTTCCTCACAATGTTGAGAGAACTTACAGTTGAGAGAGAGCTTTCTATCGAAAACAAACAAAAGAAATGTGACATGCATGCTGATGTTCTGGAATGCGAACGTTGACAATACCTTAAACAGCACCGACATGTCTTTGTCATGTGTGAAGACAATGCTCATCTTGAAGGGCCGGTCCGTCTAGGAAATGATGGGCACCCCAACTAGCATTACGAACCGGGTCACGTTGCTCGAATCGTCCTAGATCCCATCCACACTAGGACAAAAATGACATCAGACTATGCCTGTCATGTGACGTATTATGTTGAACAGTTATCTGACTCATTTTTAGCTTTTTGTACGAGATGTGAGTGTATCAAAATATAGATGCCAGGTTTCTCTCTTACTTGAACTGAAAAATGTCAGAAATCAGACGACGTATCGTTAAAAACCGTGGTCTGGTTATATGTGTTTGTAACAGAATTAGACTCCCCAAAATTTTGCCGACATCTCCCTACAATTCAGCAAATATTAAAGTTGAGAATGCCTAAACTCAAGGCGCGCTGGACCAAAATTAAATGTCGACCAAAACTTGCCACCCCATACAAAAAAAGAAATAAACTTTCCACCCTCTCTATCTGTCCATAACCTCGGCTCTCCCCAAAGCTGAACCTTTCTTGCGCGTCTCTCTTTCTCTTGTTCATTTCCTCGCGCCTCTCAGCTCTCTCTTTGGTCTCTCCCAAATTGAAGAAGCGGAAAACTGAGAAGGTGAGGCTCATACCATGTATGGTACCCTTCTCCCTCTCTCTCTCACCCATTGTTCTTGTTCTTAATATCATGTCGATTTTTAAGTGTTTGTTTGTTTTCTCTGCTTTTTTGTTATGATATTCAACAGGCCGTTGATGGGGAATGTCAATATGAGGAGGTTAGCCCAAGTTCTATGTAGGATTCTTATTTTTTATTTTTTCACAGAATTCCACTGTGTGATTCTAATTGCTATCATGGTTTCGAATGTGCTGTCCAATGACACTACTTTCTTTATAATCTCTTATGTGAGGTAATGAATTCTTCAAGCATCAGAAGTACCCTATTCTGTTGTAATGAATATAATAATGAAATTCTATGCAGGCAATCAATTCTTCAAGCAGCAGAAACACAGCTCTCTAGTGTTCCCCTGACACTTGAATTTGCATCTGATATATATATTTTATTACTCCATTGCAGGTTGAAGCTGGAGTTTTTTATCCAGGAAAGCGTCCAACTGTGTAGAGAATCCGTCTGCGGTACTACAACAGCTCACTTGGGCTGAACTTCATTAAGCTGGTATTTTGTGGAGTGGTAGCATGCAAATACTTATAGTGCTGATTCAACCTACAATTGTTTCCTCATTTTTCAAAGTGATATGGAGTCAGTTGTGCAACTAATATTAGTGGGAAGAAGAGAAATTGATCAAACAGTAAAAAACTTGTCATATTGCAAAGATTCTGTTCAAGTGGAAGAAGGGGAATTTCCATATAGACAAGGGTTGAGAAGTCTTGATCTGTGCTGAGATGCATTAGTCTGTTTTTCTGTCTTGTTTCTACTTGAAAGTGACTCTTTCCCTTCCCATCGGCCCCAACAGATTACGAGGAACAGTAACAGGTGCAAACAATCGCATGGATTTACTTTCACTTGTTACATCACATGATTTCATTTTTTTTCTTATTTTTATGTTTATTCGGTGGACAGAATGCTCTTCTCTAGTTCTATATACTAGACTTGGTCTCAGGGTAGTACAGCAGAGAATTACAAGAAGGGTTCTTCGGGAGAAAACTGTCCTACCAACCATAAAATACAGTAAAATATGTCACAACTCAAAACAGGGTAGAAGCTATGAAAGTATGAACCCAGGAACATGACAAACTAACTATAGGTTATGAAAGTCGATACCATCCAACTGATTTCAAAGTTCAAACATTTAATCCCATGTTCCTCATACTTCCTACTTCCATTGATCTTAGAAACTTAACAATGAGTTGCCCAGCCCTACTATCACCAAACCTCACATCTTATCGATTACCATTATCTATTACTACATATTCCTACTTCAACAACCATTTAAGCACTCAAACGAATGCAGTTAAATAGTTAATAATTTAACTCTAATCTATTTTAGTACCCAGAGTAGAATTAGAGTGTAATACCCTATACACTTCAGCTGTTCTTTCATCATTCCATCTCTTTTTGAATTTTACTCGTTATACCTTCCCTCTGGTTTTGGATTGGAGGCCAGGAACTGTGAGGTGGAGGTTTGTTTCAGAGAGGCAGTTGACAAGGAAGTCCCAATGGCGTCGAGCACCTCTTGTTTGCGAGCACCGTTGAGCAGAGCATCAAGGGGCGGCGCCGGTTGGGCGGCCATGGCCGAGACAGAGAGTTTTGGGAAGGTTTTGGAATTCGGTTTAAGAGTTTTGAAGGAAGAGAATGAGGGGATGATGGGATTTGGGTGCTTGGGGATGATGGGATTTGGGTGCTTGGGTTTAAGGTTTGGCTATACTGATGAGCCATATTTCGTTTTCGAGTTCAACACTGCAAACTATACTAACGAGAGTTGCGAGCGACTCTATTGAACTGAACTGAACTGAACTGAACTGGGGTCTCCCAAATTATGTTCATTTTTTTTGGTAAAATAAAAAATAAAATAAAATGATTGTAAAGATAATTTTTGGGTATTGATATTAACAAATTCTATTTTATTATTAACACACCTTATATATTTTTCTATAACTAGAATTTGACTGTATTTATAAAATTACCTTAACATTTGCTCTATAATCAACTCTTATCATGATAGGATGTATGAATAGCAAAGTAGGATGTGTCACCATCTTTTATACTAACTTTTGTCTTCCTTGATTTTTCTTTTTTTTTCCTTTTTGGAATTTTTGCTCGAAAATTATACACTCTGAATGACATTATTCGTTGTCTCAATTTTTTTATCAAGAAATAACTAAAATACTACGAGTCTATCATGAGTTCGACTCTGTTAGGGTCATTTTGAACAGAGGTTGCTAGGATTGACAAGTTAGCTTGATCTCCTCTATTTTACCCCTTTGAGTTTAGGAACTAAGCCCAAAGCCTTAAAAAAGCCTTGTTGCGTCTTCCCTTTTATCTCCCTGTGGAAAAATTGCTCCCTGCGGTATTGATGGTTTGCTGCAGGGACATGTTTTCTGGTGATTTTATTCTGATAAGTTTGAGTAGTTTTGGTAGCTTGATATGTGAGCATATGTACATGAAAAAGGCTTGCAAGAAGGCATGTGGCGTGGGAGCTGAAAATACATGAGTTTTGCAGAGATGAGATGCTTGTTGCGGGGAGAGGTTTGTTGCGGTGTAATTATTGTAATGAAGAAAAGGCGGATTTTGGTGGTGTTAGGGGTTTAGGGTTGTTTAGAGCTTGAGAAAAGTTTTGGGTCGAAGGCTAGGGATGCTTGGCATGTTGTTTGAGGTTGCTTGAAGCTTGCTTGCAAGATCTGCTGTTTTGTGGTTTTGAGCTAGATTTGTTGTTTTGTGGTTTTGAGCTATGCTGCTTGAGAGTTGTTCTGTTACTTCTAGCTGTTGTGTTGCTATAGGTTCGGACTTTTTGGTATTGAAAATAATAAAAGGTGTACTTAATATAATTTGAAATGACTTGCAGCATACTAGGCCTAAAAGAGAAAATGACTTTATAATTACTGCAGGGTAAAAACAAGTAGTATTATTTGTGTGGCTGAAAATGTATGGATTTTATAGATAAAATACAAAATTGAGTTTAAGCCTATAAGTTGGGATTCTCTCATCTTTGTGAGTCTATTAAGCGATTTAGATTGTTGAGTTCAGATTTTGGTCCCAAGTCCAAAATCGTCGAAAACCAAAACCGGTAATGAGCGTCATATACTCCTATTACTTTCCATACAACAACCAAACTTATAAGCTTCCAGAATGTGATTGTGATTTGGATCCACATGTGCAGCATGAGCATTCAAAGGAATATATAACTTTTGTATTTTAGAATGTAATTCACATATGTATTTCTTTATTTGAGCTTCAAATATTTATTTAACATGAATATTGTTTTTTAGGTATCAACAAACTTACCTTTCATTTATAAAAGGAAGACTAACACCACTTTATCAAATGGTACTAGACTTTGTGGTCTCAATTAACGATAGAAAATTGTGATTTGGTTTAGTTGGTACGAACAATCAAACTGTAGTCTCAACACCCTCATAATTTGTGCACGGGTTTAAGATTCGACACTCAACTATTTAGCTACTTACATAGAATCAATGCTAGCAAGTATGTATATACCCAACGTCGGCAATAGCAGCTCGACATTGTCAAGTTTCATAGACAAAACTGAAGATCAAAGTTACACAAGTGGGGCAAGAAAACATATGGAGTTAGGGACAAGTTCGTCACTTTGATCATTTAGCATTATTACGCAAAAACGTACGGACGACACAAACCAAAAATCTATGCCAACACGTTCCGATGTCTCAAAAAACGACATATATCACACATCACATGCGTCAAAAGCTTCTCCCTGACACTAGTCTTTTCTCACATGCCGTCGTCAACCACAGGCCAACTCCGTACTCCCGCACCCACCCGATCACTCCGGGTCGGAACCGGCGTGTATAAAACGCCACGTCGCTCAGTTAAAATGGCAAGCAAGACTAAAACCCCAACCAAACCTTTTATTAACATCAGTCGGTCACAATCACACCAATCCTTACCGGACCAAAAATAATTAACCCTCTTTCCCCAAATCTCCGGCGATTTCTAGGGTTTCTGGTTTCGATCGAATCTCGTTTGCCGCCGCCGGACGTGTCTGGTTTCAGATCCTGGCACTCTGAGATGTGAGGGATTTTGTTGGGTGAGTCCAAAGCCTCATGCTTTTTGTCAAAGTTTGTTGCTTTTTTTAGCTCTTTGTTTTTGTTGTGATTCTGGGTTTTGATTCATCTGCTGTAAATTTTGAAGCTTTTGTGTTATTTTGTTTCTGGGTTTATTCGGTGTAATGCAGATGGTGCAGTTTGGTGGATCAAAGTTTTTGTTTTTTTTTGTTTTGGGTTTGAGTTGGAATGTTAGATACTAGAGATTGTTTGGTGTTTGAATTTCATTGGATTTACTGGGGTTTGTACTGAAACTGTGTTGATTTGTGTTTTTGAGGAAAAAAATAATAGAAAAGGAAACATTTTTGGTTATAGGAGAAGAGAACCCAGAAGTGTGGATTGCAGCTTTGATTTACTGACTGTGTGTGCTTGTGGATAAAAGTAGCGGGAGTTTGATTTGATGAGGAAGAAGAGGAAAGGAGGTGTGGATGATCCAAGCCCAGAACCACCGGAGGCTCTGACATCAAAGTCATGCAATTCGCGGTCGGTGCCTCTAGAGGATTATTCGAGGTTGAAGAAGCGTTGTAAAGAAGATGATGTGGGGAATGAGTCTGTGGGATCGTATAAGAGCAGGCTTGCAGGCATTGCCACGGCTCCACCATGTGGGACATCGTCTTTGGTCACACCAGGAAGAGGTATTAAGAGGAAGATAGGATGTATAGATGTTGCTACTCAAATGGGCAGGAAGAATAAGATTGATGAAGATTATAGCAAGGGCGCTACAATTGGGCGTGGGAAGTTTGGTTCAGTTTGGTTGTGTCAGTCCCGGGGGACTGGGGCAGAGTTTGCATGCAAGACTTTGAAGAAAGGAGAGGAAACAGTTCATAGGGAGGTCGAGATAATGCAGCATTTGTCCGGTCATCCTGGGGTGGTGACATTACAGGCTGTTTATGAGGAGTCAGAATGTTT